>OY997266.1:658912368-659374868 GCA_963921465.1 Triticum timopheevii
ACGTAACTGGGTGATTATAAAGGAGTACTACAGGTGTCTCCAAAGGTACATGTTGGGTTGGCATATTTCGAGATTAGGTTTTGTCACTCCGATTGTCGGAGAGGTATCTCTGGGCCCTCTCGGTAGTGCACATCACTATAAGCCTTGCAAGCAATGTAGCTAATGAGTTAGTTACGGAATGATGCATTACGTAACGAGTAAAGAGACTTGGCGGTAACGAGATTGAACTAGGTATTGGATACCGACGATCGAATCTCGGGCAAGTAACGTACCGATGACAAAGGGGACAACGTATGTTGTTATGCGGTTTGACCGATAAAGATCTTCGTAGAATATGTAGGAACCAATATGGGCATCCAGGTTCCGCTATTGGTTATTGACCGAGAATAGTTCTAGGTCATGTCTACATAGTTCTCGAACCCGTAGGGTCCGCACGCTTAACGTTACGATGACAGTTTTATTATGAGTTTATAAGTTTTGATGTACCGAAGTTTGTTCGGAGTCCCGGATGTGATCACGGACATGACGAGGAGTCTCGAAATGGTCGAGACATAAAGATTGATATATTGGAAGCCTATGTTTGGACATCAGAATAGTTCCGGGTGAAATCAGGATGAGTGGACGACGCGAGGCCGCCGGGTCGGTGAAGAAGCCGGCCAATTGCGTCGGTGTTGGTGTGGAGGCGCACGGGGTCGACAGCGGCGGTGGGCGACGCAAACCGGATCACATAGACCGGAAAACCAAAAAGTAGACGCCGATCAAAGCGACCGGCGAGAGAGAGAAACCCCGGATCAAAGGATCGGGAAAAAAGACTCTCTAGGGCAGCCGGCCAACACGGCCAGCGGACGAACCCTAGGTACGGGCGGCGCGGCCCCCGGCGGCGGTCATGGAGGTTGACCGCCCCGGGGGCGGCGCGCAGGTGCGGAAGCGGCGGCGGCTATGGTTTAGGATCGACTTGCGATAGATACCATGTTAGAAGGGAGAGAGGGATTAGTGGAATTGTTGTTGTATTGCTTGAGCCTCGTGGGCATATATATAGGAGTACAAAGACCAACTGGGAGTACAAGACAAGGCAGGACCAAATCCTAGTCTATCCTACACTTCCTAATAATCCTTATACTCAATAGGTTGCAAGGAGTTTGATAGGGATTTGAGTGGATTTTTGTGTGTGTGTGTGTGTGTGTGGGGGGGGGGGGGGGGGGGGGGCTCAATCCCCTCCCCTCAAAATCACTCCAATCCTCTCCAAAAGCGGTTTAACCTAACATGGCCTAAGTGGTCCATCCGAGGCTGGATCCAAGGGGAGGTTGCATTGGACCAGATTATTTTCTTTCTCTTAATTTGGGGCCCTCCTTGTAAAAGACAAAGGGACTAGTCTATAATACTGCTGGAACTCTTTGTGAACTGTATTGTATCTCTGGTTCTTGTTTAATGCAGTGTGTGGATCCTTAGGGGATCCTTGCCACGTTCCAAAAAAGAAAAAGGAAAAAAAAAACACCCGACTGGCACATTGATATCTTGTCCAACTGCTCATTGATTGATATTTGATCTTGACCGGCCTCCCTCCTAGGATCACCATCATACAGCTTGACCGCTCTTACTGTATTATTCATACCAAGAAAATGACGTACCAGCGGCCCTTCTTTTCTTCTTCTACTTAAGCAAGAAGGTATTGGAGCATTCAAACCGTGGAGCTTAAGCAAGAAGATATGGCGCCAAGCAACGTACCAGCGGCCCTGCTCCTGCTCCTGCTGCTGGCCGCTTCCGGCCCTCTCCGTCCTACGCTATCCGGCGCAGCGCCTCTGGAGCCCGTCGAGGTCAGCCTCCTCGCCGGCGCACAGGAAAAGGGAGCAGTCTGCTTGGATGGGACCCCGCCAGGGTACCACCTGCAGAGAGGCTCCGGTGATGGATCCGGCAGCTGGCTTGTCCATCTAGAGGTCCGGAGTGTCATCCATCCCTTCATCAGTCACCCGTTAATTTTCCTATATCGTCATCTTTTTTTCATGTCTCGCACAAATTAGCAAGCACCAAGCAGTAAAACAACAGGGACAAAGATCTAGTGTCACGGTCCTTCTCGTAGGCATCGTCTTGGATTCATCTTGGTTGCGCCGTGGTGGTTCTGCCGCTGCTTACTGCAGGGATGTTGCGGTGGCGGCTCTAAGTCAGTGTGTCGTGGTCTCTTGTTTGGCAATGCTGGCAGTTTCGAGCAGAGTTGGGTCACGGCTGGCTTTGCTAGTCGGTTTCTTCTAATGTACTCCCTCCGTCCCAAAATATACGAATGTTTTTGACACCCCGTGTCAAACACGTTCGTATATTTTGGGATGGACGGAGTATTTCAGAGCCCCTGGTGCGTCACCGTGTCTTCTTGAAGTCAAAGTTGCAGCGAAGGAGCCTTGGTGGTGACAACTTCATGGTGTTTTTCTCCTAAATGGAGTGTGTGTGTGTATCTTAGTGTGGGTAGTGAGGTTGGCCGCTGTTGCCTTGTGTTATAGTGAGGTGTTGCGATAGTTTTGTCCGGTTTCCCGTGAATTATCTAGGAAACTCTACTTCGTATCTTTTCCATGAGATGACGTATAGATTTTGCCTTCATTTTGAGAAAACAAAACAAAAGAAGATTATGTCTCAGCACAAAATTTTCATGTCTCACCATTATTAGCCACCATCCATCCATCATTCACCCATTAATTTTCTTTATATTGCCATGTTTTTCTTTATCATGTCCTACACAAATTAATTAGCCAGCAAAAAAAGAATATTATATTGATGACGGGACAATCTTGTAACGTCTTAACCACACAATATTCAAGGTATATACAGACCCAACTCCCAAATTATGTTTGGCATCAAGCACATGCCGCCCACTCCACATCTTTTTTTCGATCAAAAGATGCCATCCTAAATGCATGATGGGATGTTTAGCAAGTGGACTCGTGGTAGGCTAATCAATTAGTTGACATGTATATTTTCTCAACTGAAAACACCCAGGGGGGAGGCTGGTGCAGCACACTCAAGGATTGTTCTGGTCGCAGAATGTCTGTTCTTGGTTCATCAAACTTCATGAAACCACTACAGTTCGCCGGTCATGGGATTTTTGACAGTGACGAGACATATAATCCTGGTAATTACTGGTGCTTCACATCCAATCCACTCACTATATATTTGTTCCATCTTTTTCCATGCCCTCGTTCTGTTTGTTTGTTTGCGTTTTTTTAGAAAAGGAGGATGACCCCCGGCCTCTGCATCTGGCGATGCATACGGCCACTTTATTAATTATTCTCACAAGACCTTACAAAGTAATACAACAATAAGACTAAAGCCGCCGTCTAAGCACCTCTATCCAGCTGATGAAGGGGCGCAGATAGCCTGGGCCTAATACCAAACAGACATCGCAGCCAAACCTAACATCTAATTCCTGAGAACCCATCCAGGACGCCTGCCGGGCATGGGTCTCATCGGTCCGGCGTGCACTCAGATGCCGCCACCACCAACTGCCACCGCTCCATCTTCAGAACTGTACTGATGCATCAACCTTGCTCGGTCTAGCTATCGTCGACGCCACCACGGCGCCAAACGGTACCTCCTCCCTACGCGCAAACAGCTGAGCACGTCGCGGTCACCACTGATACACCTCAGCGCCATGCTGCCAGGTATCACTAGCCGACACAGCTTGAAATCCTTGGAAGATCTGTCGTGCGTAGCACCTGCCGACCAGGCATGACAAAGCGTAGCACTTGTCGGTCAGGCATGACTTGACATCACCCCCGAAGCTCCGTGCAAGACGAAGCCGCTCCACCTCCTGCCTCTGACATCCAGCGCTGCTCCGCAAACAATGCTCCCAAGAGAGAAACGACACCGCACTGCCGCCATCGTCCGATCTGGAACACCAGATCCTAGGGTTTCCCTCGGAGCAGCACGAGTGGGTCGACAATAGTTACACGACGATGCCTTCATCAAGGTAACGGCGAGAACGCCGCCATCGCCTGCCGTCGGCTCGGTTTTCACCGGCAACCATGTCTCCCCTACTCGCAGCCGGGACAAGATGATGGATCTCGAGATCCGATCACCAAGCCTCTGGCCGGCCATCTCGGGAAGAAGATGACCACCACGTCCAGCAGTGTCACCACGCCGGGCACGCGTCGCCGCCGGCACCCCCATGGTGCCTAGAGGCCGACAAGCCCCGACGAATCCCATGCCTCGCCAGCCGCCATGACCCAGACCCCGGCACCACCAGATCCAGATCGGATCGGGGTCCAGGGCCCCAAGCCGCAACCGCCGCGGAGGCAGCACCACTGGACGGTGCCTAGCCCTCCAGCCCGCCGCCGAATCATCGCCGGAGCTCCGCCACGCCACGCCGCCAAGCCGCCGTCGGGAACTCGCGCCACCGCCAGAGAAGCCACAGCCGCCGCGCGTTGGAGAGGCCTCAAGCCGCAGTTGCACTGCCGCCAGGCAGGGCCGCCGCCACCCAGAACGCCCTCCGCCGCGCCGCTAGGCCCCGCCCGGCCCAGCGCCGTCCCGTGCCGCGCCGTCCCTGTTTGATATGTCCTTGCACTAATTTTGATCATCGCATTATTAGATTTCTACAACTGGAACAAAGTCTATGTGCGGTATTGCGATGGGGCGTCATTTGCTGGGGATGCCGAAGGTCAAGCGCAGGTGACTTTTTAGATCGTGGTCCGGTGTTGTTGTTTTGGTCGCTAGAGGTAATTCTCTGTTGGCAATTGTTCAGGATGGAACCACAGTTTACTTCAGAGGGTTGCGGATCTATGAAGCAGTTATTGGCGAACTCATGGAAAAAGGACTTGCCAATGCTACACAGGTCATACTTCATTTACCAACTTCACAGAATACCAAGAACCATTGGTACAAAATTATTCTGCGTGACAACCATGTGAAAATGAAAAAGAAAACTGATATTTCTACAGATTTCAGGTGCTCTTTACAGGTTGTTCTGCCGGAGGTCTAGCCACGATATTGCATTGCGACGATTTTAGTGCACGGTTTCCACAACAGGTTTCAGTTAAATGTTTTGCGGATGCTGGGTTTTTTCTTGACATGTAAGACCCCTGAAAATAAATGTAATCCACTAGCATTGTATACCTGAACTAAAGTACCACTTTTTTCTAGCAGAAAGGATATATCTGGAGAAAGGTCCTTTTGGTCTTTCTACAACCGAGTTGTGCAGCTCCAGGTAGCTGTCGGGCTTGCTTGAGACTTTGAAGGATATGTCTTATCTATAATCAAACCTCCGGTCATCTTCTAATTTTTTATGCACTTTCTCTGAAACGTGAATACAATAGTAGGCTTTTGTAAAACTCTAGTTCTTCACGTGGTTAGTAAATACCATTAGTAATTTTTCTCGCCTTCTTTTTCTAACTTAATTTCAGAATGTTAGACAAGTGTTGCACAAGGACTGCCTTGCCAGCAAGGACCCAACCGAGGTAGTTTCCGCTGTATAATTTGAATTGCTTCCCACGCTTCCGCATGTCATCACCAGATTATGTCAGTAAGTTTGTTATCTGAAATAATGTTGCTCCTAGTGTTTCTTCCCCACAGAGCTTATTAAGAGCATCCGCACTCCCTTGTTTATTCTCAACTCTGCGTACGATTCATGGCAGGTATTTTTCAATATTTTTTATTGTTATTCTAATGTCTACTTATGTGTATTGATGTTATGACTGTTTTATATGTGGTTCTTCACCATAGATACAAAATGTTCTCCTACCGACTTCATCTTCCCCTGAAAAGTCATGGTTGAGTTGCAAGGACAATATCGGAAACTGCAATTCAACCCAAATTAAAGTTCTTGATGGTTGGCTAAGCTTGTCAATCTACTTCCTTTTTACCCTCTCATTCATCACCGGTGCTCTTCCTGTTGTCTGGAACACTAAATAATCTCTCTTCTTCTTCTATAGAAATCAGGAACACAATGATCAATGATTTGAAGGTCATCAATGATAAAGCAGACTGGGGCATGTTCATTGATTCATGCTTCACTCACTGCCAAACGCTCTTTCGCGTCTCTTGGAGTTCACCAACATCCCCACGGCTGGGAAATAAGGCAGGGAGTTCAAAATAAAAATTCTACTAGAAACTTGAATTATCTGTGTTATATTTGATGCACCATATTGTCGCTTGGATTGATATAATTTCGTTACCATTTTGCGGAGCAGAATATTGCAAAGGTTGTTGGAGATTGGTACTTTGGAAGGAGCCAAGGAGTGAAAGAGATTGACTGCGAGTATCCGTGCAATCCAACATGCAATAGTCTGCCGCCACCATGATTTGTTACTACTCCCTCCTATCCATATTAATAGACGCTGCTTTAGTATTGTACAAAAGTAGTGTCAATTAATATGGATCAGAGAGGGTATATTGGATTGTGTTGATATTTACTATGTAAAGATTTCGTGAAAAAAACACAATCTTCATATTGAATTGTGCATCAAAGAGAAAAGCAATGATCACACATAATGAAATTAAGTATGGCAGTATGGGTGATAACATATGGAGTAAAAATTTATAACAATTCATATCTCAAGTAAATTATCATTGGAAATTTTCCCAAAAAGATGTATTATTTTGTTAATTCATCAAATGTTGCTTCAGAATTTCAGTCCATGTTTATTTTTGTCCAGAGAAAATAGGGAATAACAGAAAAGTATTAAAAAACTCATTGTGAACAACTATTATCTCAACATGTCCTCTATTTTTTAGGAGTTGTTTAATATCTCCTCGATATTTTTGAAATTTTTGTGTTGAGTGACATGTAAACTGACATTTAGTCATGTTTGTAAGCATGCACGCAAGCGGGTAATACTCCACTTATATACTATCAAATTCAAGGGGGGCAACGTTTGATGGCCAGCCTCTACTTACCTCACTGTCATGACACACACTTGTTGTCTATCTAGCTTCCATCTCCGTCGGAGCTAAATCCGGCGGATCTTGGGTAGGAGGTCCCGATCTGGTAGTCTTGCCTAGATGATAGAAAGGACACAAGTGACACAAGGTTTACCTAGGTTTAGGCCGTCTCGAAGAGGTAAAACCTTACATCCTGCTTTGTTCTATTGATTGTGGATGAGGTATAGAGTATAGGTGATCTACTACGAGACCAGATGTGAATGAACCTTCCCTCTACGGCATTGGCACCCCGGCTTATATAGATATCGGGGATCCCTAAGGTTTACGCATGGTCGGCCGTATCCAAGGGGCAAATATTCCGAGGACTATCTCTACACCTTGGGAGTATGCGCCAAGTCTTCGTGTCCTTCCTTCTTGAAGCTTCTAGACCAGACGAACGAGGCCCACCATGGACAGGCTTAGGGGAGGGTCCTCGGCCAAACCTAAAGGGTGCGAAACCAACATATGCCGAGCACCCCCTAATCAAGGACTCCATCAACCTTCCTAAAGACTAGCTTTCATAGGCTTTAATAAAATATTCAACACATGAGCTTCGCATTACATCATACCAAACTTACAATTTTCTTATCACATTTGCGGAAAAGACACCCCTTGTAGGATGTGTCTATATCTCTATCGTTATATGACGTGGATACATATTACACACAGCTAACATCTGATCTAATTTACATGCCCTGACCGGCTCGGTAGTCCCCGCACTCGCACTCCCATCGTCGTGCGCCGCCTGCCATTCTCGCTGCAGCGGTCGTGGACGCCGACAACAGCACATGTGAACGTTGCAGTTCGGATGCCGCCGCCACCTCCGTCGAGCCGTGATCCAGCACCACCTCGGTCACGCCGCCGTCCTCACCCCATCCTCGTGCGCCCCCGCATGTCCGCTCGCGTATATAAGTAGTTGTTTTTGTGAATGGTGTTTACTCAGTCATGCGGACCACAGAGAGTTTATAGATATTGGGTGCAACCGTTGAGAGATAGTTGCACGGGATACTTACAACCGGTTGAGATGGCGGTCCAACAATAGGATATGTGTCTAGTCATCTTACCCTATTTTCGCCGGTTATGACAACTTTTTTTATGAGTTTCGTAGTACTGTCTGATACCTTGTTCTGAATCTGGATTTTTAATAATATGGCTGTGTACATCAAGAGATGCAGAGGCTAGGGTATTCCTCCTTTTCGGAAGAAAATGCCGCAAAGCCCTGGAAGAATGTCACATACTCCAACGATCTTGGAATGTATATGGTGTGATACCAGAACTCTAAAGGTCTATGGTGTGCTATTTGCTAAAATTATATTGACCGAACACAATATATCCAACCAACTGAACCAGTCCTTCTCTTCTTTTCTGGAACTAGCGAAAACCACTGTTCTTTGGTTGCCGTTCGAGATGCCCTAAGAGCATCTCCAATAGATGCATAAAAGTTTCACGCGCCATTGGAGCACTTTTAGCGCCCGGGTCCAACATTGGTTTAGCAGATGCCCAAAAACGCGCGCCCAAAAAAACACGCAAAGCAAATTGTGAAGCGCGCACAATCCGGTTCCTCAAGCACTATTTTACGGCTTCTGCTGGAGCTGTCCGGCACCCAAAAAACATGAATTTTAGCGTGCGGAGCAGTTTTTGTGCGGCTGTTGGAGATGCTCTAACGGAGATGAACCATATGTAGGACACGTAAGGCCTGTTGCAATGCACTCATAACGAGAAAGCTTCTCTGATCCTTCAGTAACCGGGGCTAAAAGTCGTGAAATCGAAAATGCCAAAATAGGAATAAGGCTTGCTATTATTAGAAATGTCCAAAAAATATCATATTCATGAAGCAGAAACATGATGTACTCCCATTAATGTGGAATAGGCGGAACTTAAATTAGTCAATTCAATTCAGCATTGTCGGGTCAACCAATAAATGCTCGCTAGGGCGCCTTCCTCCGCCGCCCTCCTCCGGCGGCTCCCCTCCGCTGACGACCTCGGTCGTATGTGGTAAGGTGGTGCGGGGGGGGGGGGGGGGTCGCCAGATCCACGCGTGTGGATTGTTTTAGGCATTAGTTTTTAAGGGTTTTGGGTAATATTTTAAATAGCACGCTATTTCGCCGTTATAACGCGGTTATAGCATATTTGAAAGGGAGACGTTACGTCTTGGCAAAATCGGACGCTACGCCGCTAATCGCGTAATTAGCGCGCTACACACGCTATAACGTGGTAACGTTGTAACGTTACGACGTGCAGACCATGCAAAACTGAAATAAGCACAACCCAGCAGGCCCAGCAGGCCAAAACCAACCCACGACCACTAGCTTTCTCACTCCTTTTATCAGATTCTCCCACGAGACCTAACCAGCAAGCCCAGGTGGCTGCCCCGGTGGCTGTTGATGTTAGAGACTCTTAAAACTATGGTTGTTGATGTTTGAGACTTACTATTTTTATGTGCTGGATTTGGCCCTTATGCATATATTGCTTGCTCCTATGAAAAATTTAGTTGCTTAAATACTTTATTTCTAGATATATTTGATTTTTTTGCAAACGCTATTTTGAAATATAGCACGCTATTAGCGCGCTATAACTTGTGTAGCGTTTAGAGAAGGGCCTCGCTATATTTTGTAGCGCGCTATTTAAAATATTGACTTTTGGGTTGTTCATCGTCATGGCTTCGACGGTGGCGATGGCGGCGCCGACTAATAAATCTCATATCCTTTCCCAACGAGGCGTTACGCTTTTGGGGTGGGTTTGGAAACCAGACTGTTCAAGCAAGGATGGTGCGGCGGCGCCGACATCCTCGTGATGAACCTATGTCCTCGGGCTCCGCCGTTGCGACGACGTTTGCTCCAGCGCCGGCGTGGAGCTTGGGAGGTAGTCCAGGAGCAGATGTAGATTGTGGTCTGCATCAACGGCATCTGGAAGATAGTAGATCTGGGTTCGTGGTTCGTGGCAGGCAGGTATGGTTTCCTCCTCCAACGTCTTAGTTGGGCGGAGGTGCCGGATCTGGAGTTCGATGGCGTGTCCAGGGTGTTGCCCATGTCTGATTCGTTCAACGACAATGGCTTTGCCTTTATTGGCGAGCCACCTTGGAGGTCCACAAAGCTGCATATCAACGATGGAGCCGCGTCGAGCTCGGGTGTGGGGTGATCCGTCATTTTTCTCCTTTGGTGGCTGCTATGGTGGTGCCAGAGGCAGATGATGTTAAGCTTAGAGGATTCTTCAGTCTTGTTTGTAATTCTAATCCTTGAGGGGTGTTCCTGTACGCAAAGGCTAGCGTTGTGCTGTCTTTTCAGTTTTGTGTCGATACGTACCATGTAAAAAAAAACCAGCAAATGCTCGTAGTCACTTTGCAACTCTCTCTCTTGCAGGCGGGCCACACCTGGAATGGCGACTCGTGGGCGCACAGCCACCGCCGGCGGCAGCCCGTCCGCCACCACCGGAAACATCCAAAGTCGACACGGCGGCGGCCGATCCCGCCATTGCTGGTGCTCCTCGCTCCACCACGCTTCGTTCCCACTAGTACTATTGTAAGACTCGCGCATGTGCTGTCGTCCTTGCTTCGCCTGATAAAGAAAGGCCACCGGGAAGTCGTCGCCGATGCCAGATCCACATCCACCAACCACCGCCCCACCCGCCCGTCGCCACCAGCCTGCCCCTCATGCACCCCCTCTCCTCCTCCGCCTCCGCCGCGCCGGCGACGCACCGCCTGCGGCTCTGGTGGCGCCGCCTCGGCCGCCGCGGGGCCGCCGGGGCCGCGGCGTTCGCCTTCGCGCTCCTCGCCGCCGCATTCTTCTTCCTCACCCCCTCCCGCGACGCTTCCGCCCGGTCCACCGCATCCTACCCGTCCTACGGCCACCGGCTCCCCACGCTCGTCGACCTCACCCTCGTCGCCGGCGCCAAGGAGAGGGGCGCCGTGTGCCTGGACGGGACCCCGCCTGGGTACCACTGGCTCCCGGGGTTCGGCGAGGGGTCCGACAAGTGGCTCCTCCACTTGGAGGTGACGGCTAGCGTCTCGCCCGCTATCTGTTTGATGTTATGCGTCAATGGAGATAACTGAAGCTTGTTTTGGTGCTGGTCTGCAGGGTGGAAGCTGGTGCAGGAACCTGACATGGTGTGCTCAGCGTAAAGAAACAAATTTGGGTTCCTCTGACCACATGGAAAGGCGTGCCGAGTTCGTCGGCATCTTGAGCGACGACGAACTGCAGAATCCAGGTACACTCTACTAATGTTCTGCGGATGCTGAATACGCAGCATTGGCTCCAGTATCCCCAATGCCCACTGTATAAATGAACGATAGCTCGTCCTAATGTTCTGCAGTTTTGTAGTGTAAAATATCCTGTGGACTCTGAGTAATGTTCAGGTCTAGCTGTTCTGCTTGAGTTCGAGGAATCTTTTCTTCACTAATTATGTGGGAACGAACAATCTTTCTGATACACTCCCTCTAGTGATTCCGCTTAGAAATGTTTCGTTTAAACCTGCAGATTTTTACAATTGGAATAAAGTGAAGGTAAGGTATTGCGACGGTGCGTCATTTTCTGGAAACGTCGAAGAGGAACTTCAGGTTAGCAGAACCTTCTGTAGATTACTTGTCAGTTCCTACTTCATATAGTCCAGTTCCTTAGCAGATATCCTGAGTAATCCGCGGTGATCTATGCAGGACGGCACCCCTTTCTTTTTCAGAGGCCAGCGTATCTGGGAAGCAGTCATGAGTGAACTTTTATCAAAGGGTCTATCCCGTGCTAAAGAGGTAGCCTTCCTACAAAAATAGGTGTGGTCGTTGATATCTGGGATAGATAGAAGCAATGTTTGAATTTGAACTGTGCATGAGTTGCAAAATTTCTTGTTTTTGCCATATTAACAGATCAGTTGTACTGGTCATACCTACAACTAGTGCCAGCCCTGCAAAGAAATGAAGAAACAGATTAGTAATTTTACACCAAGCACTAGATAGTTTGGCATTTTTATATTCATATCACTTCTCTGTAAATGCATCAAAGGTTATTTGGTCCTGAATGGGAATCTTTATGTTTTGTTTAAAATCTCGAGTCACTCTATGATATTTATCTTGGATGCAGTGGTACACTGATGATTCAGGCCAAATGTAGATATTGAAAGATTATTTTCCACATGAATTTGATCTTCACTCTGTGTCATCCAGTCATTTGTCTATAATTTTCATATTAGTTGTTTGCTGCAATGCTTCCGACAAAAAATGTAGTGCGTAATATTCTTGGACTCTGTATGTTCACGCAAAGAAAGAAAACATAGGTTGAGCCTGGAGACTGGTGTCATCAATGTTGGCATGACAGTCTCACTAGGAATTGGTGAATATTTAATTTGTATTCGAATTAAGAATTTGAGATCAGTTGATGGCCAATTGCTTTTATGAGTTTATCTTCAGACATTTTGATTTCATTTATTGTTATATCTCTGTAATGCCACTCATTTTTCTTACTCTTTTTGTTGTGATACATTGCTCATCATTTCGTACAATTTCAGGCTTTTCTTACAGGCTGCTCGGCTGGTGGTCTATCCACTTACATTCATTGTGATGACTTCCGTGCACTTGTACCAAAGGCGTCTACTGTTAAGTGTCTTGCCGATGGTGGTTTTTTCCTTGACGTGTATGTGCTTGTTTTGATTCTGCTTTTACTGTATTTCATCATGTCCCACTCAGAGCCATCCCTAGTTCATTGCCGCAGGTGGCACTATCAACACATGGTATTGATATGATTTTATTCAGTGATGGTTTTGACTGCCTAAATGTTTATATCTTAAACCACTTGTAAAACCCAGCCAAAAGAAATTGCCATCTGTTCTGCTCGCTTGAGATGACTCAGCGCTGGTTCAAGATCTCGTTGTGTATGCTTGCCATTTCTGACCTTCTAACATGATCTCCACTATCAGTCTAACACAGAGTTAACATATCCGCAGCCTAAGTTATTAGCTCTACTTGACTGGTCCTTCCCTTTGATTCATTACAGGGAAGACATTTCTGGGAGAAGATATATGCGTGGATTCTATAATGACGTTGCTCGTCTACAGGTCTCTCCCTCTCCTTCTCTCTAGTTCAGGTCATAGAATTCTTCCCCCTCCAATTGACCATTTTTTCTATTAACCATATGTGCAATATTCATGTGTTCTCTGAATGTTCTGTTGCAGGACCTGCGGAAAAAGTTTACTCATTGCAGTTCAGATATGGAGCCAGGACAGGTTAGTTTTACCTTCGCGAGTGTGGTTTTGTGTAGCTCGAGCTACGTGGTACCCCTTATCTTAGCCATCCATTTTGGCATCATGATCCATGCAGGCACATTTGTCATTTTTGTTTCTCTCAAACGAAACAACGTATAAACTTCAAACTTTGCAGGACAACAAAACATTCTAATTACTAAGTGGGATTTTTTTTCAGATTTTTTCATGCATTTTAAATGCTAAAAAATATTATTTTTAATCGAAAAAATCCTCATTTTGTATATTTATGTCGGTCCAAAAAATCTGAAAGTTTTTTCACACATTGAAGTTGTAAAGTTTGTTTGATCTGCAAAGTTTGAAGTCTATATGTTCTTTCAATTGAGAGAAACAAAAAAGAGAAATCTTCTTGTTATAAGTTAGTTGGAGAGTACGGATCTGAAAGCAATGTTGAAGGGTTGAAGATAAGAGGTTCCATGTAGCTCGACCTACAGAGAAACTTTTGTGTCGCCATTACTATCAGGCTGCATGCTAAGCACTACTCTATCCTGTGCCTGCCAGTGCATTTTTCCACGGGAAGTTGCAAAAGGCATCCGCACCCCAATGTTCATTCTCAATCCAGCATATGATGTTTGGCAGGTACAAATCTGCATCTGTTGTAAACCTTAAAAATGTTCTGTAACAACATCAATAAGAACATGATACACTTGCCGCTCTTCTGTTTTCCAGGTGGAGCACGTCTTGTCTCCAGAAGGATCCGACCCTGAACACTTGTGGCAAAATTGCAGGTTGGATATTACTAAGTGTGATTCCAAACAGCTCGAAACTCTCCAAGGTAACAATAGAATAAATGTGTGATATGTACTCCTGCCTTCTTCTCAATAACATGTGTCGCATGCATGTCATATCTGGCTTAACAAGTATGCACTTAGCAGGTTTCAGGAAAGAGTTGCTTGATGCTATAAGTGAATTCAAGAAGAAAAAGGACTGGGGCATGTTCATTAACTCCTGCTATATACACTGTCAATCAATGAACTCCTTGACTTGGCACTCTCCATCTGCCCCTAGAATTAATAACAAGGTAGACCCCACCTCTCATCTGTACAGGGACTGTGTAACATAGTTTCCATTCACAATTATATGGATCGTCTTGTCGTAACTAGCATAATCTTGAGTGTCTAAACAAAATTATGTCCCAGAAACTAGCATGTTTTTTCTAAAGGAGTCTTAGAAATTAATGATGTGGTTTACTGTAATAACGTTAGTGTGAGCTACACGAGTATCCTAGCATGCTAAACATATACAGTATTTCATAGAAGGAAAATTAATTAATATTGTGCAAGTGCTGCCTGTCTACCAATATTCCGAGAATAAACAGTATCCATCCATTACAACCCTATCAGTTCAGATATGCGATCACTGGCATATACTAATTCAATTTCAATCATGGTGAACAACAGACAATCGCTGAATCGGTGGGAGACTGGTTCTTTAACCGGAGAGAGGTGAAGGAAATCGACTGTGAATACCCCTGCAACCCGACATGCCACAACGCAGTCCTCGATCAACCTTACAAGGAAGAATGACAGACATTAATTTTCCACCAAAGCATTTTGGTGATTTCAGCACATTTTGCGCTACGTGTGCTCAGAGGGCAGTAGTTAAGTTTTTGTTTTTTGAGGGAACACTGAGCTCAGATTTGATTCAAACACGTATTTGAGAAGTGTTGAAATATAGAAACTGTAGATTTGCAGAGAGGGACAATTGATAACTGATGATATGATATCGGTATGTATGTATGTATGTATGTCCTTGTGGAGAAGCATGAGCCTGTCAGCTCACTGCCCATGCATTATTTCCACGCAACCGTAATAGCCGGCTAGTAATTAATCGCATACATGTAGCAAACAGATTTACATACTTCAACAGTCATGGGGATTCATGGAAGATATTGAGTGGAACAAATATTTTCATAAAGTTCTACAGGAACAAGGAATTAGAAGAGTACATGTTTGTTCGCTCCACAAGGGGTTTTCATATGATTATAGAGGATCAAGGAGGATTTTGACTTGAAGTGGATTTAATCCCGTTCAAACCCTCCAAATCTCATGCAAGCGAGCAAGCCCTAAGCGCATGAGGTTCTTTAGAAGGAAAGTGCTCCAAAGTCTGCGCTGAAAGTCTGAAACGCACATTTGGCAACCTTTTTTACTGCATTAATTAGCAGCTCTCTATAAAAGATGCCCTTACTCGTGTTATATGGTTGGTTTTGCAGGAAAGGCAAAACTGAGAGACAAATTATATCGTCGATTCTGCATTGAAGGGAAAACTTGTAGAATGTAACATATCACGTACACAAGTTTTGGTAAAACCCGTAACCAGAAGGAAGCCACATGAAAAGCTAAAGAGAAGGGTTGTATAAAAAGATATGGACATGATTGACACTTGTGCACATAGAGTTTTCCGGTCCCTCGCTTGCTGTTGAACTGAAGGAGATAACACCGAGCTGGTAGCATTAAGGGGACTGAAACGAATCACTAGCTAGCTAGGAATCATGAAGAAGAAACACTAATTAATTGGCTTGCTGTTGTCCGAGCTGAATCCACCACTTGTCACCTTCGAGTCCGGTAAGGCCCTTGAGCCTGGCCTCCTCCTCGGCGGCGATGAGGTCCGGCGTGTCCTCCAGGTAGAGCTCGGGGACGTCGACGTAGCCCCTGGTGAGCAAGTCGACGCGGATCTTGGCGAGCAGGACTCCAATGTCGCGGCCGAACTTCCGCTTGTGCGGCTCAACCTCGTCGTCCAGCTTCTTCCTCTGGTCGTAGTCGTAGATCCACCCTGGCGGGAATGCCCCGGTGGGCGCAAGGTCGTGCACGGTGGGGATCTCCGTCCAGTGGCCGAAGCCGAAGTAGTGGCTGATGTGGTCCTCGGACAACCGGACCATCCCCGGGGCGGTCGGGGTCACGGTGGAGGGGTTGGACTCCTTGATGATCTTCTGGACCGCCGATTCAAGCTGATATTCCTCCAACGCCGCAGCCTCAGGGAAGGTCAGCAGATCCGCTTTGAGCCTCTCCCGCAGTAGGGTAGAGTCGTTGGACGCCCTCTCCGGCGGCGACGTGAACATGTCCGACGCCTGAAACTACCCGGTCATGGAAAAGCTCGGCCCCTCGTTACTGGAATTTGGGGATTGATTCGGTTGTCTCGGTCTATGTAAAGCCAGCCAGAGCCAAAAGGAGCCCTACCTTGTCTAGTCGAGATTGACTTGGAGTGGGGAATCCGCGTCCGGACAACGTAGGTTCCAAATTAATCGGCGCCGACTTGTTCCGTTCGAGTCCAAACTTTGCTTCTTTTACCGGAGATGGCAACACGGCCCTCAGCAGTCCGAACAAGGACGCATGAACAAGTATATGTTACTCTTATATTCTTCATATACACGGCATCTGAACTTGCCAGCGCCGCATGTCTCCTGATATTTGAATTGGTGTCCTCATCATTACATAAAAGGTTGGTATTTCAACCATGTAACTGGACTCCGTGGTGCCTGATCTAGACAGCGGGGTCTGCGCCGGGGCGACGTTGGCTCCTCCTTGACCCGCTAGAGTTGGGACTCCGGCTCGCGCTTCACATGATGGCGCGGCGGGGACGCCGGTTCCTCCTTGACGCGCCCCGGCGATGGTGGTGCTGGGCCCATCTGGTGAAACGAACGCTTCGTCATTATCTGTTCGTCTGTCAGAGCGGCCTTTGCGAGGAGGCGGGGCCGCTGTTCCGGCTGCTGTGCCGTCTGTTCCTCCTGACCACCGGAGGAGATGACGATCTGCTACCGTCGTGGATGCCAAGGGGCCCAGAGAGCGACGGCGGCAACGCCAAGATCCACCTGAAAAAGAACTACCACTGCCACCGCCTCTGCCTGTGCGGAGAACCATGACTTCCGCATCGCTATTGGAGTTTTGGAGGCTCGGAGAAGAGGAGGGGCTTAGAGAGCAGGAGTGGTTTGGAGAGGAGGAGGTGGTGATGTGCATCGCCGGCACGAGGCTTAAATAGCCGCGGCCAACCCGCTTCAATGTGGCACACCGCCAGAGTTGGTTTCTCTGGATGCGGCATCACATTGAAGTGGCAACACCCGAGAGTGACGTTCATTAACGCCGTTGGTTTGCGGGAAAGAACATGTTCCTGTTGACTATGAAGGAGTCTATGATAACTTCGTTAATCTCAAGATAGTGTGTCGGCTCAGTCTCTCTCGTAAGTGCTCATAGGGTTAGGATGTGTGCGTGCGCGCGTTATAGGGGTGAGTGTATGTGTGTATGTGAGCATGTGCGTCTATACCGGATTAAATAAAAGAGTGTCATGTTTTTTTTTTTTTTGAGAAAAGGAGGATGACCCCCGGCTTCTGCATCTGGAGATGAATGCAGCCACTTTGTTAATTAGTCACAAAGACCCGACAAAGTAATACATCCATATATCTAAAGCCGCCATCTATCTTGACAACATCTGCTACTCCTATCCGTTAACTAAGGGGTGCAAAAAGTGTGAGCCGAATACCTATACCTCTCACCTAAGTCTAACATCTAAAGTCGAGACTCCAAGCAAACCACATACCAGGTCTGTGGCACAAACTAGTATCACACACTTAGGTCGCCGCCGCCGCCGTCTTCCATCGATTCCATCTTCAGAGCAAATACTGACGCATCAACCTTGGCAGGCCTGCTGCCGACGCCACCACGGCGCCAAACAACACCTCCTCCCTACGTGCGTCCATCATCACACATCCGTCGCCGAGGCACTGTGGTGCCACGCCGCCGAGGCCCCACATCGTCGATGTCTCAAATGGAATGCCGCTCCACCGCAGATGAAAGTGTCATGTTTAAGCATGCAAACTTTATATAGTGGCAATTTATTAAGTAATCATGTTCAACGGAATGATACATACGACCAAGCCCAAGTGTTTCAATTCGTAAGCACAAGCAAGCCATTACAGAAGTGAGTAACCTAAATAAGCAGAAACAAACAGATGAAGGAAAGTCAGCCCAGTAAAGCTAGACGAAAATTACAGTTACAGCACTGGTAACTTGGATATGTAACTTGGTTTTCGACATGTAGCGCCTGTAATGAACTTTGATAGATGTTAGAGTGCCAGCAACATAAGTGGAGTAGTAACTTATTTGTTCAGCCTGTAGTCAAGGTAGAGCTTGGGGACGTCGACGTAGCCCTTGGTGAGCAGGTCGACGCGGATCTTGGCGAGCAGGACTCCCATGCTGTGGGGTTCCTTCCTCTTGTGCGCTTGCACCTCCTCGTCCAGCTCCTGCCTCCGCGCCTGGAGCCACCCGGGCGGGAACACCCCGGTGGGCGCGAGCTCCGTGGCGGTGGGGATCTTAACCAGGCCCTCGGAGTAGTTGAAGGCCACGATGATGCTTAGTCTCGGACGATGACGATGGATCTTGGGTATTAGGGATCGATGTAGCGGCAGCGGTGCCGGTGTCGTCTCTGTCTTCTCTACATAAAGCCAGCCAGAGCCAGACGAACCCTACCTTTCCCTTTTCCTAGTCATGGAGAGAGGCCAAGTCGTGGTGCCTGGGGAGTACGTAAAGAATATTTCACGTGGCCAACGTAAACAAATCTGATTCTGCTAGAAATACTTAGATCCTGATGTGGGCTTTAATTCCCTCTTTTCTCACGCTATTAATCTTCAAAAAATATTGTTGCGTATATTGCTCTCTAGCAAAAAGATTGGGCTCCATGTGGCCACTTCCTTGTCGAGCCTCGCCGAGGAGATCGGCGGCATGTAGCTTCGACGAAATCTGGCTTGATCCATTTTGTAGTTTTAACCGGTAGTATCGCGAGAAGGACGGCAAAGGCGCTCGGAAGGGCGAATTTTGGTATTCCAATGGCATGTTCTGATGTAGTAGTCGGACAATTTGTGTATTTCAAGTGCGCTGATTGGATGCCAATTACGTGTAGATAACATCAGGGGCAGTTTAGTCTTTTCCGGTGCCTCTAAATGGGAAAAGAAAAAGGGAAATCTGTAAAAGGGGTGGAATGGCATGTTAATCAAAGTACACATAAGCTGGGTGGCATTTTTACAAAGTCAACCTTGAGAGTGGCATTTGTGCGAAGCCTCATATTGAAAGTGGCAAATAGCCAATTTTCTCCCCAAAGTAGCGGCTCAGGACACGGCAGCGGCGGTGTCCCATCCGTCAGGGTTGGCGGATCAGGAGGTGGCTTCATGTGGCGGTGCCTGGGGGCAGCAAATCAAGGGACCCCATACCCGGGTTCGTCGGTGGAGGCGCGTGGAGGCCGAAGCTTTCTCCAGCGTCAATGGCGTTTGATGCGGGAGGTCCACGGCCCCGTGTGATTTGCAAACGTGGTCATGAACTCATGATCACACACAAAACACGTGCAATCGTTACATGTCACAAAAAACAAGAAAACATGTTCCGAACTGTAACATGATGTATATGAGGACACAAGAATGTATACATAAATGTTACTCCCTTCGTTTCAAAATAGATGACCCAACTTTATACCAAAGTTAGTACAAAGTTGGGTCATCTATTTTTAAACGGAGGGAGTAGACTGCCACAATCACACAGCCGCGTAACCCAAGTATGCTATCAAGTTATAGATAAACAGCTAGAGAAGGAAGCATGCCCGAGTTAAACGAAAACTAGGACGGCACGGCGCACAACAACATTGCAATGGCCATTGTCAGAACAGAAAACAAACATATATATAAGAGTCTCCAGAAAGCATCGCAATGGTAATCGCTGGACAAACTTAGTTAGCTACTCCTACATGGGAGCTCACAAAATCCAAATTCAAGTATATAAAGAGAAAGGGTAACTTCTTATGAGCTAGTAGAGCGAGACCAGTCGCCAGTACGCTTGGGCCGAAGCAGAGAGGCGTGAAATCTTACAGCAAATGTTGCGGAAAGCCCCCTTTCCACCCCCACGGTACGGATCAGTATTGACCTAGGTCACCTGTGTATCTATATTCCCCGGCGTTTGTAACCTCCACCGTTATAGTGAAGATTTGCTGGCTGGCACCCGTGATTTTTCCCCCTTCTTGTTGGAGGGATTTTCCACGTTAAATCGTGTGTCTCTTGCTTGTTTTTTCGTTCTTTGTCGTGTTGATTTGCTGGTCTTATCTCTAACAGATGTTACCATGTCAGACGAGGAAAATAATAGAGACTAGACTTGGCATCTTCGATCTGCACGTCCAGAACTCGCGTCACTTCCATTGCATGCCTCCTCAAGGGGCGAGCCGGGGCGCTAACCCTAGCCCCCCCTCCCGCCGCCTCCTCCTCCCTCTCCTATCCCCTCACTATCCATAGAGGTGGCCGCCGGGAAAGCCCGTGCTCCACCGGCATGGATCTCATGTCCCATAGTCGTGGCACAACTACCTGGAGGGCGGTGCGCGGCGGCGTGAGATCTCCTACAACGTCTAGTAGCTCCTCCTGGCTGCGTGGCGTCACTCCCATGACAACATGGGGACGACGGACTCGACAGAGAACTACGACGCAAGGGCCCCAGAGTAGCGGCTCCGGACACGGCGGCGGTGGTGTCCCCTCCGTCAGGGTCGACGGATCAGGAGGTGGCTTCATGTGGCGGTGCCTGGGGCAGCAAATCAAGGGACCCTGTACCCGGGTTCGTCGCTGGAGGCGCGTGGTGGCCGGAGCTCTCTCCGGCGTCGACGGCGTTTGAGGCTGGAGGTCCGCAGCCCTCCGTGATTTGCAGACGTGGTCATGAACTCATGATCACACACAAAACACGTGCAGTCGTTACATGCCACGAAAAACAAGAAAACATGTGCCGAACTGTAACACGATATATATGAGGACACAAGAATGTATACATAAATGCTAGACTGCTACAATCACACAGCCGCGTAACCCAAATATGCTATCAAGAGATAGATAAACAGCTAGATAAGGAAGCATGCCCGAGAAAACAAACATATAAGAGTCTCCAGAAAGCATCGCAATGGTAATCGCTGGACAAACTTAGTTAGCTACTCCTACATGGGAGCTCACAAAATCCACTCTATATATATGTATGATAAACCAGGAGTGAAACGGATCGCCAGGAATCAGCAGACGTGCATCCTTTGCATAAACTGCTTTATCCTTCCATCACTGATGGCCAGGGCTGAACCCGGACGGGCGGTGTTAAGTTAAGGTAGAGCTCGGGGAGCTCGACGTAGCCCCTGGTGAGCAAGTCGACGCGGATCTTGGCGAGCAGGAATCTCAAGCTGTCGGGCTCATACCTCTTCTCCGCCTGCACCTCCTCGTCTAGCTCCCGCCTCCTCGCATCCAGCCACCCTGGCGGGATCACCCCGGTGGGAGGGAGGTCCTCGCTGGTGGGCAACCCCAGCCAGTTGCCGTGGACGAAGGCTTGACTGATGCTTTCATCGTCAAAGCGAAGCATGCCTTGGGCGCTCGGGGTCGCGGTGGAGGGGTTGGACTCCCTGATGACCCTGTCAACCGCATCGTCCAGCTGACGTGCGTCCCGCCGCCGCCTCCGGGAAGGCTAGCAAATCTGACTTGAGCCTCTCGCGTAGCATAGCGACGTCAGACGGCGCCGGGACCACGTCGAGCACCTCATAGTCCGCAGCCTCAACGCCGGAGTCGGCCGTCTTCCTTTTGACGGCCATCGTTGGATTTGCTGGCCACCCCGAGACGATACGATTGTGATTGTGTTGGATTTTTGGTTGCTATGCTGGGGATTGATACTGCGGCAGTGGTGTCGTCTCGTTCTACATATAAAGAGAGCTAGCCGGCCAGAGGAGGAACCCTAACAATAGGAGTAGTAGAGAGAGGGACCGAGTTTGGCTGGGGAAAGCCGAGTCAACTTGTTTGGCTGACGTGACGTGCCTGCGTACGTCCAAGGTCCCATCCTTTTCTCGTACTTGTACTTTGCGCATACATTGATCTTTGTTTTTTCGACAAAGAGAATATATTAATATCACTAGTCGTCAACCCGTGCATTCGCACGGGCTAGACTATAGACCATTTATAAATGGTTCCTGTGATGTTGATCCATTGTTGTTATTTGGACCATGCACACATTACAAATTGAATTTCCTATAACAGTTTTTCTTTCATATTTACACTTTATACTTGTATCAGTATGTAATAAATATACCTGAGTTCTTAATTTACATTTTGATACATTGGTCATCAGAACTTTTTCCTTTGTTTATTTTTCTATTTTTATTATAACTTTAGGATTTGTATTGTATTTATATTTTTGAGCTCATCATTGTGTGTGCTATAAGTTGCATTCATTTTTATTTGCAAAGTTCATTAGATCTACACTTTATCCCCTAGTAGTATATAAAGTGCATACTCTCCATACATTGGAACAAAAACGTTTCTGTAAGTGAACTCATTTCATATAAGACTTGCAAAATAAACCTTTAACTACGACTTCACAAAATATGGGGGGGGGGGGGGGGGGGATAGTTTTTTATACAAATAACGTGGGAAAGTCATACTGGATATGAACTCGTTTTTTATAGATGATAGATTTGGGAATATTTGTGTTTTGGTTGCTTGGAAGCACATCAGCTAGAAGCAATCTGTGAGCTTCTCTAGCATTGTCTACACTTCAGATCTATTTCTTTCTCTGATTGGTAGCTAGATCACACACACCCCATGAACCGCAGCAAGAAGAGCAGAAGCCGACTTGAAAACTGCAGGCAACAATGCCAACAGGCAACAACATGTCAATGTATGGCTTTGGCGGCAACATCGTCCTGCGATCAGCGTAGCTCACGGCAGTAGAACTTGATGGCGACCCGCAGCAAGAAGAGCAGAAGCGACTTGAAAACTGCAGGCAACAATGCGTACAGGCAACAATAGGTCGACATATGGCTTCCGCGGCAACATCGTCGTGCGATCAGCGTAGCTCACGACAATAGATCTTTATGGCGGCAGCAAGGACCAGCGGAACGGCGGCCAGCAGCAGTTTCTTATTGCGTGGCGCTGGATTTGATGGCTGCTACCACGAAGACGTTGAAGATGGTCCAGATTTATTAGTCGATACTTCTATTCAGAGGGAGTCGATTGTTTTAGTTGAAGATAATAAATACATGCCCGTATATGGGAAGAATCGTTGGTCACATGGAGTATATGGGGAGATTCGTTGGTCACATGGAGACTTCCTTTCATCTGAGCCGCTATAATTCTGTAAAACGGAAAAAACAGATAGTTAATCTAGACAAAAAAACAGATAGTTAATCTTTTTTTTTTGAAATTAACAGATAGTTAATCTTGACCGTAATAACTCGGTCCCATCAGATTAACGGATCGTAAAATCTAATTAACGTGGGAATTTCTTGGAAGTCTAGAATTAGTATAGGTATAGATAGATAGATAGATAGATAAAGATACACCGGTCCTTCTTTTAACAGTTTGTCTAATTTACATCTAGATTTTTTTAAGGATGTCACATCTAACCTCCCACAAATATATAATGCAGCAAACAAGAAACAAAAGTAAAACTAGGACAAGAAAAAAACACAAACATAATGGACATCGGCTTAGATATGACATAACTATGACACATCTAGATGTGTCCTAGGCAGACCCTTCTTTTAAGGCGAGTACTGGGCGCCGGCGCACCGGCGAGTCTGTGCCACGGCCGGACTGCCCCCCCCCCCCCCCCCCCCTACCCGCTACCCAAAGAGAAGAAGGAGGGCAACGACCGGTCTCATAGCTCCAGTGAACAATAGATCTGGCTTGATCCATTTTGTAGTTTTAACTGGTAGTATCGCGAGAAGGACGGCAAAGGCGCTTGGAAGGGCGAATTTTGGTAGAACATGCCAAATTTTGGTATTCCAATGGCATGTTCTGATGTAGTAGTCGGACGATTTGTGTTGAATCATTGACTTTATGCTGCATGGATTTAAGATTTGCTAATGGACGTGTCTGATCTATTATCTATTATATATAAAAAGTGATTTACGGGCTAACCAGGATTAAGATAATTACGCTAGAATATGTGACAAAATTAGAATTATCTAACCACTAATCTGGTGGGTCTTCTTTAATGGGGTTAACTAGGATTAGGATAACTACCCTAGAAAATCTCGCAAAAATTAGAATTATCTAACCAATAATTCCTCTGCTCCCACTTCCTTCAAATGCGGGCACGGCTGGCTTCATCCTCCGCGGCAGTGCGCGCTGCCCCATCCGCCGTCTCCGTCGCCGCCAGGTCAGCAACTAGGCAGGCCTTGTCCACTGTCATCCTCTCCTTCCCTAGGCGGGCACACTTGTCCCGGTAGCACCTCATACTCCAGCGGATCGGAGATGGGGAGGCTAACCAACCGCAATGTGAAGGAAATATGCCCTAGAGGCAATAATAAAGTTATTATTTATTTCCTCATATCATGATAAATGTTTATTATTCATGCTAGAATTGTATTAACCGGAAACATAATACATGTGTGAATACATAGACAAACACAACGTCACTAGTATGCCTCTGCTTGACTAGCTTATTAATCAAAGATGGTTATGTTTCCTAACCATAGACATGTGTTGTCATTTGATTAATAGGATCACATCATTAGGAGAATGATGTGATTGACATGACCCATTCCGTTAGCCTAGCACTTGATCGTTTAGTATATTGCTATTGCTTTCTTCATGACTTATACATGTTCCTGTAACTATGAGATTATGCAACTCCCGTTTACCAGAGGAACACTTTGGGTGCTACCAAACGTCACAATGTAACTGGGTGATTATAAAGGAGTACTATAGGTGTCTCCAAAGGTACATGTTGGGTTGGCATATTTCGAGATTAGGTTTTGTCACTCCGATTGTCGGAGAGGTATCTCTGGGCCCTCTCGGTAATGCACATCACTATAAGCCTTGCAAGCAATGTAGCTAATGAGTTAGTTACGGAATGATGCATTACGTAACGAGTAAAGAGACTTGGCGGTAACGAGATTGAACTAGGTCTTGGATACCGACGATCGAATCTCGGGCAAGTAACGTACCGATGACAAAGGGAATAACGTATGTTGTTATGCAGTTTGACCGATAAAGATCTTCGTAGAATATGTAGGAACCAATATGGGCATCCAGGTTCCGCTATTGGTTATTGACCGAGAATAGTTCTAGGTCATGTCTACATAGTACTCGAACCCGTAGGGTCCGCACGCTTAACGTTATGATGACAGTTTTATTATGAGTTTATAAGTTTTGATGTACCGAAGTTTGTTCGGAGTCCCGGATGTGATCATGGACATGACGAGGAGTCTCGAAATGGTAGAGACATAAAGATTGATATATTGGAAGCCTGTGTTTGGACATCGGAATAGTTCCGGGTGAAATCGGGATTTTACCGGAACACCGAGGGGTTACCGGAACCCTCCCGGGGGTTAATGGGCCTTAGTGGGCCATGAGGGAGAAGAGGAGGGCCGGCCAGGGCAGGCCACGCGCCCCCTCCCCCCTAGTCCGAATAGGACAAGGAAGGGGGTGGGGGCGGCGCCCCCCTTTCCTCGTTCCCTCCCCCCAAGTCCTAATCCAACTAGGAAAGGGGGGGGGGAGTCCTACTCCCAGTGGGAGTAGGACTCCTCCGGCGCGCCTCCTCCTAGGGCCGGCCGCACCCCCCCATTGCTCCTTTTTATATGGGGGCAGGGGGGCACCCAGAACACACAAGTTGATCTACGGATCGTTCCTTAGCCGTGTGCGGTGCCCCCCTCCACCATATTCCACCTCGGTCATATCGTCGCGGAGTTTAGGCGAAGCCCTGCGCCGGTAGAACATCATCATCGTCACCACACCGTCGTGCTGACGGAACTCATCCTCGACGCTTTGCTGGATCGGATCCCGGGGATCGTCATCGAGCTGAACGTGTGCTGAACTCGGAGGTGCCGTACGTTCGGTACTTGGATCGGTCGGATCGTGAAGACGTACGACTACATCAACCGCGTTGTCATAACGCTTCCGCTTACGGTCTACGAGGGTACGTGGACAATACTCTCCCCTCTCGTTGCTATGCCATCACCATGATCTTGCGTGTGCGTAGGAATTTTTTTTGAAATTACTACGTTCCCCAACAGTGGCATCCGAGCCTGGTTTTATGCGTAGATGTCATATGCACGAGTAGAACACAAGTGAGTTGTGGGCGATACAAGTCATACTGCTTACCAGCATGTCATACTTTGGTTCAGCGGTATTGTGAGATGAAGCGGCTCGGATCGATATTACGCATACACTTACGCGAGATTGGTTTCACCGTTACGAGAACTCGTGCTTAAAGGTGGCTGGCGGGTGTCTGTCTCTCTCACTTTAGCTGAATCGAGTGTGGCTATTCCCGGTCCTTGCGAAGGTTAAAACAACACTAACTTGACGAACTATCGTTGTGGTTTTGATGCGTAGGTAAGAATGGTTCTTGCTAAGCCCATAGCAGCCACGTAAAATTTGCAACAACAAAGCAGAGGACGTCTAACTTGTTTTTGCAGGGCATGTTGTGATGTGATATGGTCAAGACGTGATGCTATATTTTATTGTATGAGATGATCATGTTTTGTAACCGAAGTTATCGGCAACTGGCAGGAGCCATATGGTTGTCGCTTTATTGTATGAAATGCAAACGCCCTGTAATTGCTTTACTTTATCACTAAGCGATAGCGATAGTCGTAGAAGCAATAGATGGCGTAACGACAACGATGCTACGATGGAGATCAAGGTGTCGCGCCGGTGATGATGGTGATCACGATGGTGCTTCGAAGATGGAGATCACAAGCACAAGATGATGATGGCCATATCATATCACTTATATTGATTGCATGTGATGTTTATCCTTTATGCATCTTATCTTGCTTTGATTGACGGTAGCATTTTAAGATGATCTCTCACTAATTATCAAGAAGTGTTCTCCCTGAGTATGCACCGTTGCGAAAGTTCTTCGTGCTGAGACACCACGTGATGATCGGGTGTAATAGGCTCTACGTTCAAATACAACGGGTGCAAAACAGTTGCACACGCGGAATACTCATGTTAAACTTGACGAGCCTAGAATATACAGATATGGCCTCGGAACACGGAGACCGAAAGGTCGAACGTTTATCATATAGTAGGTATGATCAACATAGTGATGTTCACCATTGAAACTACTCCATCTCACGTGATGATCGGACATGGTTTAGTTGATTTGGAACACGTGATCACTTAGATGACTAGAGAGATGTCTGTCTAAGTGAGAGTTCTTAAGTAATATGATTAATTGAACTTAAATTTATCATGAACTTAGTACCTGATAGTATTTTGCTTGTCTATGTTTGTTGTAGATAGAGCTCATGCTGTTGTTCCGTTGAATTTTAATGCGTTCCTTGAGAAAGCAAAGTTGAAAGATGATGGTAGCAATTACACGGACTGGGTCCGTAACCTGAGGATTATCCTCATTGCTGCACAGAAGAATTACGTCCTGGAAGCACCGTTGGGTGCCAGGCCTGCTGCTGATGCAACTGACGACGTTAAGAACGTCTGGCAGAGCAAAGCTGATGACTACTCGATAGTTCAGTGTGCCATGCTTTACGGCTTAGAACCGGGTCTTCAACGACGTTTTGAACGTCATGGAGCATATGAGATGTTCCAGGAGTTGAAGTTAATATTTCAAGCAAATGCCCGGATTGAGAGATATGAAGTCTCCAATAAGTTCTATAGCTGCAAGATGGAGGAGAATAGTTCTGTGAGTGAACACATACTCAAAATGTCTGGGTATAATAATCACTTGATTCAACTGGGAGTTAATCTTCCTGATGATAGTGTCATTGACAGAATTCTTCAATCACTGCCACCAAGCTACAAGAGCTTCATGATGAACTATATTATGCAAGGGATGGACACGACTACTCTCGAGCTCTTCGCAATGCTAAAAGCCGCGGAGGTAGAAATCAAGAAGGAGCATCAAGTGTTGATGGTTAACAAGACCACCAGTTTCAAGAAAAAGAGCAAAGGGAAGAAGAAGGGGAACTTCAAGAAGAACATCAAACAAGTTGCTGCTCAAGAGAAGAAACCCAAGTCTGGACCTAAGCCTGAGACTGAGTGCTTCTACTGCAAGCAGACTGGACACTGGAAGCGGAACTGCCCCAAGTATTTGGCGGATAAGAAGGATGGCAAAGTGAACAAAGGTATATGTGATATACATGTTATTGATGTGTACCTTACTAATGCTCGCAGTAGTACCTGGGTATTTGATACTGGTTATGTTGCTAATATTTGCAACTCGAAACAGGGACTACGGATTAAGCGAAGATTGGCTAAGGACGAGGTGACGATGCGCGTGGGAAATGGTTCCAAAGTCGATGTGATCGCGGTCGGCACGCTACCTCTACATCTACCATCGGGATTAGTTTTAGACCTAAATAATTGTTATTTGGTGCCAGCGTTGAGCATGAACATTATATCTGGATCTTGTTTGATGCGAGACGGTTATTCATTTAAATCAGAGAATAATGGTTGTTCTATTTATATGAGTAATATCTTTTATGGTCATGCACCCTTGAAGAGTGGTCTATTTTTATTGAATCTCGATAGTAGTGATACACATATTCATAGTGTTGAAACCAAAAGATGCAGAGTTGATAATGATAGTGCAACTTATTTGTGGCACTGCCGTTTAGGTCATATCGGTGTAAAGCGCATGAAGAAACTCCATACTGATGGGCTTTTGGAATCACTTGATTATGAATCACTTGGTACTTGCGAACCGTGCCTCATGGGCAAGATGACTAAAACGCCGTTCTCCGGAACTATGGAGCGAGCAACTGATTTATTGGAAATCATACATACTGATGTTTGTGGTCCAATGAATGTTGAGGCTCGCGGCGGGTATCGTTATTTTCTCACCTTCACAGATGATTTGAGCAGATATGGGTATATCTACTTAATGAAACACAAGTCTGAAACATTTGAAATGTTCAAAGAATTTCAGAGTGAAGTGGAAAATCATCGTAACAAGAAAATAAAGTTTCTACGATCTGATCGTGGAGGAGAATATTTGAGTTACGAGTTTGGTTTACATTTGAAACAATGCGGAATAGTTTCGCAACTCATGCCACCTGGAACACCACAACAAAATGGTGTGTCCGAACGTCATAATCGTACTTTACTAGATATGGTGTGATCTATGATGTCTCTTACTGATTTACCACTATCGTTCTGGGGTTATGCTTTAGAGACGGCCGCATTCACGTTGAATAGGGCACCATCAAAATCCGTTGAGATGACGCCTTATGAGCTGTGGTTTGGCAAGAAACCAAAGTTGTCGTTTCTTAAAGTTTGGGGCTGCGATGCTTATATGAAGAAACTTCAACCAGATAAGATCGAACCTAAATCGGAGAAATGTGTCTTCATAGGATACCCAAAAGAGACTATTGGGTACACCTTCTATCACAGATCTGAGGGCAAGATTTTCGTTGCTAAATTTCTAGAGAAGGAGTTTCTCTCGAAAGAAGTGAGTGGGAGGAAAGTAGAACTTGATGAGGTAACTGTACCTGCTCCCTTATTGGAAAGTAGTTCATCACAAGAACCGGTTCCTGTGACAACTACACCAATTAGTGAGGAAGCTAATGATATTGATCATGAAACTTCAGATCAAGTTTCTACTGAACCTCATAGGTCTACCAGAGTAAGATCCGCACTAGTGGGGTACGGTAATCCTATTCTGGAATTCATGTTACTTGACCATGATGAACCTACGAACTATGAGGAAGTGATGATGAGCTCAGATTCCGCAAAATGGCTAGAGGCCATGAAATCTGAGATGGGATCCATGTATGAGAACAAAGTATGGACTTTGGTTGACTTGCCCAATGATCGGCAAGCCATTGAGAATAAATGGATCTTTAAGAAGAAGACTGACGCTGATGGTAATGTAACTGTCTATAAAGCTCGACTTGTTGCAAAAGGTTTTCGACAAGTTCAACGGGTTGACTACGATGAGACTTTCTCACCCATAGCGATGCTTAAGTCTGTCTGAATCATGTTAGCTATTGCTGCATTTTATGATTATGAAATTTGGCAAATGGATGTCAAAATTGCATTCTTGAATGGATTTCTGGAAGAAGAGTTGTATATGATGCTGCCAGAAGGTTTTACTGATCCAAAAGGTGCTAATAAAGTGTGCAAGCTCCAGCGATCCATTTATGGACTGGTGCAAGCATCTCGGAGTTGGAATAAACGCTTTGATAGTGTGATCAAAGCATATGGTTTTATACAGACTTTTGGAGAAGCCTGTATTTACAAGAAAGTGAGTGGGAGCTCTGTAGCATTTCTGATATTATATGTGGATGACATATTATTAATTGGAAATGATATAGAATTTCTGGATAGCATAAAGGGATACTTGAATAAATTTTTTTCAATGAAAGACCTCGGTGAAGCTGCTTACATATTGGGCATCAAGATTTATAGAGATAGATCAAGACGCTTAATAGGACTTTCACAAAGCACATACCTTGATAAAATTTTGAAAAAATTCAAAATGGATCAGGCAAAGAAAGGGTTCTTGCCCGTACTACAAGGTGTGAAGTTGACTCAGACTCAATGCCCGACCACAGCAGAAGATAGAGAGAAAATGAAAGATGTTCCCTATGCTTCAGCCATAGGCTCTATCATGTATGCAATGCTATGTACCAGACCTGACGTATGCTTAGCAATAAGCTTGGCAGGAAGGTACCAAAGTAATCCAGGAGTGGATCACTGGACAGCGGTCAAGAACATCCTAAAATACCTGAAAAGGACTAAGGATATGTTTCTCGTATATGGAGGTGACAAAGAGCTAGTCGTAAATGGTTACGTCGATGCAAGCTTTGACACTGATCCGGATGATACTAAATCGCAAACCGGATACGTATTTTTATTAAATGGTGGAGCTGTAAGTTGGTGCAGTTCTAAACAAAGCGTCGTGGCGGGATCTACATGTGAAGCGGAGTACATAGCTGCTTTGGAAGCAGCAAATGAAGGAGTCTGGATGAAGAAGTTCATTTCCGATCTAGGTGTCATACCTAGTGCATCGGGACCAATGAAGATCTTCTATGACAATACTGGTGCAATTGCCTTGGCAAAGGAATCCAGATTTCACAAGAGGACCAAGCACATCAAGAGACGCTTCAATTCCATCCGGGACCAAGTCCAAGTGGGAGACATAGAAATTTTCAAGATACATACGGATCAGAATGTTGCAGACCCGTTGACTAAGCCTCTCTCACGAGCAAAACATGATCAGCACCAAGACTCCATGGGTGTTAGAATCATTACTATGTAATCTAGATTATTGACTCTAGTGCAAGTGGGAGACTGAAGGAAATATGCCCTAGAGGCAATAATAAAGTTATTATTTATTTCCTCATATCATGATAAATGTTTATTATTCATGCTAGAATTGTATTAACCGGAAACATAATACATGTGTGAATACATAGACAAACACAACGTCACTTGTATGCCTCTACTTGACTAGCTTATTAATCAAAGATGGTTATGTTTCCTAACCATAGACATGTGTTGTCATTTGATTAATAGGATCACATCATTAGGAGAATGATGTGATTGACATGACCCATTCTGTTAGCCTAGCACTTGATCGTTTAGTATATTGCTATTGCTTTCTTCATGACTTATACATGTTCCTGTAACTATGAGATTATGCAACTCCCGTTTACCAGAGGAACACTTTGGGTGCTACCAAACGTCACAACGTAACTGGGTGATTATAAAGGAGTACTACAGGTGTCTCCAAAGGTACATGTTGGGTTGGCATATTTCGAGATTAGGTTTTGTCACTCCGATTGTCGGAGAGGTATCTCTGGGCCCTCTCGGTAGTGCACATCACTATAAGCCTTGCAAGCAATGTAGCTAATGAGTTAGTTACGGAATGATGCATTACGTAACGAGTAAAGAGACTTGCCGGTAACGAGATTGAACTAGGTATTGGATACCGACGATCGAATCTCGGGCAAGTAACGTACCGATGACAAAGGGGACAACGTATGTTGTTATGCGGTTTGACCGATAAAGATCTTCGTAGAATATGTAGGAACCAATATGGGCATCCAGGTTCCGCTATTGGTTATTGACCGAGAATAGTTCTAGGTCATGTCTACATAGTTCTCGAACCCGTAGGGTCCGCACGCTTAACGTTACGATGACAGTTTTATTATGAGTTTATAAGTTTTGATGTACCGAAGTTTGTTCGGAGTCCCGGATGTGATCACGGACATGACGAGGAGTCTCGAAATGGTCGAGACATAAAGATTGATATATTGGAAGCCTATGTTTGGACATCAGAATAGTTCCGGGTGAAATCAGGATGAGTGGACGACGCGAGGCCGCCGGGTCGGTGAAGAAGCCGGCCAATTGCGTCGGTGTTGGTGTGGAGGCGCACGGGGTCGACAGCGGCGGTGGGCGACGCAAACCGGATCACATAGACCGGAAAACCAAAAAGTAGACGCCGATCAAAGCGACCGGCGAGAGAGAGAAACCCCGGATCAAAGGATCGGGAAAAAAGACTCTCTAGGGCAGCCGGCCAACACGGCCAGCGGACGAACCCTAGGTACGGGCGGCGCGGCCCCCGGCGGCGGTCATGGAGGTTGACCGCCCCGGGGGCGGCGCGCAGGTGCGGAAGCGGCGGCGGCTATGGTTTAGGATCGACTTGCGATAGATACCATGTTAGAAGGGAGAGAGGGATTAGTGGAATTGTTGTTGTATTGCTTGAGCCTCGTGGGCATATATATAGGAGTACAAAGACCAACTGGGAGTACAAGACAAGGCAGGACCAAATCCTAGTCTATCCTACACTTCCTAATAATCCTTATACTCAATAGGTTGCAAGGAGTTTGATAGGGATTTGAGTGGATTTTTGTGTGTGTGTGTGTGTGGGGGGGGGGGGGGGGGGGGGGGCTCAATCCCCTCCCCTCAAAATCACTCCAATCCTCTCCAAAAGCGGTTTAACCTAACATGGCCTAAGTGGTCCATCCGAGGCTGGATCCAAGGGGAGGTTGCATTGGACCAGATTATTTTCTTTCTCTTAATTTGGGGCCCTCCTTGTAAAAGACAAAGGGACTAGTCTATAATACTGCTGGAACTCTTTGTGAACTGTATTGTATCTCTGGTTCTTGTTTAATGCAGTGTGTGGATCCTTAGGGGATCCTTGCCACGTTCCAAAAAAGAAAAAGGAAAAAAAAAACACCCGACTGGCACATTGATATCTTGTCCAACTGCTCATTGATTGATATTTGATCTTGACCGGCCTCCCTCCAAGGATCACCATCATACAGCTTGATCGCTCTTACTGTATTATTCATACCAAGAAAATGACGTACCAGCGGCCCTTCTTTTCTTCTTCTACTTAAGCAAGAAGGTATTGGAGCATTCAAACCGTGGAGCTTAAGCAAGAAGATATGGCGCCAAGCAACGTACCAGCGGCCCTGCTCCTGCTCCTGCTGCTGGCCGCTTCCGGCCCTCTCCGTCCTACGCTATCCGGCGCAGCGCCTCTGGAGCCCGTCGAGGTCAGCCTCCTCGCCGGCGCACAGGAAAAGGGAGCAGTCTGCTTGGATGGGACCCCGCCAGGGTACCACCTGCAGAGAGGCTCCGGTGATGGATCCGGCAGCTGGCTTGTCCATCTAGAGGTCCGGAGTGTCATCCATCCCTTCATCAGTCACCCGTTAATTTTCCTATATCGTCATCTTTTTTTCATGTCTCGCACAAATTAGCAAGCACCAAGCAGTAAAACAACAGGGACAAAGATCTAGTGTCACGGTCCTTCTCGTAGGCATCGTCTTGGATTCATCTTGGTTGCGCCGTGGTGGTTCTGCCGCTGCTTACTGCAGGGATGTTGCGGTGGCGGCTCTAAGTCAGTGTGTCGTGGTCTCTTGTTTGGCAATGCTGGCAGTTTCGAGCAGAGTTGGGTCACGGCTGGCTTTGCTAGTCGGTTTCTTCTAATGTACTCCCTCCGTCCCAAAATATACGAATGTTTTTGACACCCCGTGTCAAACACGTTCGTATATTTTGGGATGGACGGAGTATTTCAGAGCCCCTGGTGCGTCACCGTGTCTTCTTGAAGTCAAAGTTGCAGCGAAGGAGCCTTGGTGGTGACAACTTCATGGTGTTTTTCTCCTAAATGGAGTGTGTGTGTGTATCTTAGTGTGGGTAGTGAGGTTGGCCGCTGTTGCCTTGTGTTATAGTGAGGTGTTGCGATAGTTTTGTCCGGTTTCCCGTGAATTATCTAGGAAACTCTACTTCGTATCTTTTCCATGAGATGACGTATAGATTTTGCCTTCATTTTGAGAAAACAAAACAAAAGAAGATTATGTCTCAGCACAAAATTTTCATGTCTCACCATTATTAGCCACCATCCATCCATCATTCACCCATTAATTTTCTTTATATTGCCATGTTTTTCTTTATCATGTCCTACACAAATTAATTAGCCAGCAAAAAAAGAATATTATATTGATGACGGGACAATCTTGTAACGTCTTAACCACACAATATTCAAGGTATATACAGACCCAACTCCCAAATTATGTTTGGCATCAAGCACATGCCGCCCACTCCACATCTTTTTTTCGATCAAAAGATGCCATCCTAAATGCATGATGGGATGTTTAGCAAGTGGACTCGTGGTAGGCTAATCAATTAGTTGACATGTATATTTTCTCAACTGAAAACACCCAGGGGGGAGGCTGGTGCAGCACACTCAAGGATTGTTCTGGTCGCAGAATGTCTGTTCTTGGTTCATCAAACTTCATGAAACCACTACAGTTCGCCGGTCATGGGATTTTTGACAGTGACGAGACATATAATCCTGGTAATTACTGGTGCTTCACATCCAATCCACTCACTATATATTTGTTCCATCTTTTTCCATGCCCTCGTTCTGTTTGTTTGTTTGCGTTTTTTTAGAAAAGGAGGATGACCCCCGGCCTCTGCATCTGGCGATGCATACGGCCACTTTATTAATTATTCTCACAAGACCTTACAAAGTAATACAACAATAAGACTAAAGCCGCCGTCTAAGCACCTCTATCCAGCTGATGAAGGGGCGCAGATAGCCTGGGCCTAATACCAAACAGACATCGCAGCCAAACCTAACATCTAATTCCTGAGAACCCATCCAGGACGCCTGCCGGGCATGGGTCTCATCGGTCCGGCGTGCACTCAGATGCCGCCACCACCAACTGCCACCGCTCCATCTTCAGAACTGTACTGATGCATCAACCTTGCTCGGTCTAGCTATCGTCGACGCCACCACGGCGCCAAACGGTACCTCCTCCCTACGCGCAAACAGCTGAGCACGTCGCGGTCACCACTGATACACCTCAGCGCCATGCTGCCAGGTATCACTAGCCGACACAGCTTGAAATCCTTGGAAGATCTGTCGTGCGTAGCACCTGCCGACCAGGCATGACAAAGCGTAGCACTTGTCGGTCAGGCATGACTTGACATCACCCCCGAAGCTCCGTGCAAGACGAAGCCGCTCCACCTCCTGCCTCTGACATCCAGCGCTGCTCCGCAAACAATGCTCCCAAGAGAGAAACGACACCGCACTGCTGCCATCGTCCGATCTGGAACACCAGATCCTAGGGTTTCCCCCGGAGCAGCACGAGTGGGTCGACAATAGTTACACGACGATGCCTTCATCAAGGTAACGGCGAGAACGCCGCCATCGCCTGCCGTCGGCTCGGTTTTCACCGGCAACCATGTCTCCCCTACTCGCAGCCGGGACAAGATGATGGATCTCGAGATCCGATCACCAAGCCTCTGGCCGGCCATCTCGGGAAGAAGATGACCACCACGTCCAGCAGTGTCACCACGCCGGGCACGCGTCGCCGCCGGCACCCCCATGGTGCCTAGAGGCCGACAAGCCCCGACGAATCCCATGCCTCGCCAGCCGCCATGACCCAGACCCCGGCACCACCAGATCCAGATCGGATCGGGGTCCAGGGCCCCAAGCCGCAACCGCCGCGGAGGCAGCACCACTGGACGGTGCCTAGCCCTCCAGCCCGCCGCCGAATCATCGCCGGAGCTCCGCCACGCCACGCCGCCAAGCCGCCGTCGGGAACTCGCGCCACCGCCAGAGAAGCCACAGCCGCCGCGCGTTGGAGAGGCCTCAAGCCGCAGTTGCACTGCCGCCAGGCAGGGCCGCCGCCACCCAGAACGCCCTCCGCCGCGCCGCTAGGCCCCGCCCGGCCCAGCGCCGTCCCGTGCCGCGCCGTCCCTGTTTGATATGTCCTTGCACTAATTTTGATCATCGCATTATTAGATTTCTACAACTGGAACAAAGTCTATGTGCGGTATTGCGATGGGGCGTCATTTGCTGGGGATGCCGAAGGTCAAGCGCAGGTGACTTTTTAGATCGTGGTCCGGTGTTGTTGTTTTGGTCGCTAGAGGTAATTCTCTGTTGGCAATTGTTCAGGATGGAACCACAGTTTACTTCAGAGGGTTGCGGATCTATGAAGCAGTTATTGGCGAACTCATGGAAAAAGGACTTGCCAATGCTACACAGGTCATACTTCATTTACCAACTTCACAGAATACCAAGAACCATTGGTACAAAATTATTCTGCGTGACAACCATGTGAAAATGAAAAAGAAAACTGATATTTCTACAGATTTCAGGTGCTCTTTACAGGTTGTTCTGCCGGAGGTCTAGCCACGATATTGCATTGCGACGATTTTAGTGCACGGTTTCCACAACAGGTTTCAGTTAAATGTTTTGCGGATGCTGGGTTTTTTCTTGACATGTAAGACCCCTGAAAATAAATGTAATCCACTAGCATTGTATACCTGAACTAAAGTACCACTTTTTTCTAGCAGAAAGGATATATCTGGAGAAAGGTCCTTTTGGTCTTTCTACAACCGAGTTGTGCAGCTCCAGGTAGCTGTCGGGCTTGCTTGAGACTTTGAAGGATATGTCTTATCTATAATCAAACCTCCGGTCATCTTCTAATTTTTTATGCACTTTCTCTGAAACGTGAATACAATAGTAGGCTTTTGTAAAACTCTAGTTCTTCACGTGGTTAGTAAATACCATTAGTAATTTTTCTCGCCTTCTTTTTCTAACTTAATTTCAGAATGTTAGAAAAGTGTTGCACAAGGACTGCCTTGCCAGCAAGGACCCAACCGAGGTAGTTTCCGCTGTATAATTTGAATTGCTTCCCACGCTTCCGCATGTCATCACCAGATTATGTCAGTAAGTTTGTTATCTGAAATAATGTTGCTCCTAGTGTTTCTTCCCCACAGAGCTTATTAAGAGCATCCGCACTCCCTTGTTTATTCTCAACTCTGCGTACGATTCATGGCAGGTATTTTTCAATATTTTTTATTGTTATTCTAATGTCTACTTATGTGTATTGATGTTATGACTGTTTTATATGTGGTTCTTCACCATAGATACAAAATGTTCTCCTACCGACTTCATCTTCCCCTGAAAAGTCATGGTTGAGTTGCAAGGACAATATCGGAAACTGCAATTCAACCCAAATTAAAGTTCTTGATGGTTGGCTAAGCTTGTCAATCTACTTCCTTTTTACCCTCTCATTCATCACCGGTGCTCTTCCTGTTGTCTGGAACACTAAATAATCTCTCTTCTTCTTCTATAGAAATCAGGAACACAATGATCAATGATTTGAAGGTCATCAATGATAAAGCAGACTGGGGCATGTTCATTGATTCATGCTTCACTCACTGCCAAACGCTCTTTCGCGTCTCTTGGAGTTCACCAACATCCCCACGGCTGGGAAATAAGGCAGGGAGTTCAAAATAAAAATTCTACTAGAAACTTGAATTATCTGTGTTATATTTGATGCACCATATTGTCGCTTGGATTGATATAATTTCGTTACCATTTTGCGGAGCAGAATATTGCAAAGGTTGTTGGAGATTGGTACTTTGGAAGGAGCCAAGGAGTGAAAGAGATTGACTGCGAGTATCCGTGCAATCCAACATGCAATAGTCTGCCGCCACCATGATTTGTTACTACTCCCTCCTATCCATATTAATAGACGCTGCTTTAGTATTGTACAAAAGTAGTGTCAATTAATATGGATCAGAGAGGGTATATTGGATTGTGTTGATATTTACTATGTAAAGATTTCGTGAAAAAAACACAATCTTCATATTGAATTGTGCATCAAAGAGAAAAGCAATGATCACACATAATGAAATTAAGTATGGCAGTATGGGTGATAACATATGGAGTAAAAATTTATAACAATTCATATCTCAAGTAAATTATCATTGGAAATTTTCCCAAAAAGATGTATTATTTTGTTAATTCATCAAATGTTGCTTCAGAATTTCAGTCCATGTTTATTTTTGTCCAGAGAAAATAGGGAATAACAGAAAAGTATTAAAAAACTCATTGTGAACAACTATTATCTCAACATGTCCTCTATTTTTTAGGAGTTGTTTAATATCTCCTCGATATTTTTGAAATTTTTGTGTTGAGTGACATGTAAACTGACATTTAGTCATGTTTGTAAGCATGCACGCAAGCGGGTAATACTCCACTTATATACTATCAAATTCAAGGGGGGCAACGTTTGATGGCCAGCCTCTACTTACCTCACTGTCATGACACACACTTGTTGTCTATCTAGCTTCCATCTCCGTCGGAGCTAAATCCGGCGGATCTTGGGTAGGAGGTCCCGATCTGGTAGTCTTGCCTAGATGATAGAAAGGACACAAGTGACACAAGGTTTACCTAGGTTTAGGCCCTCTCGAAGAGGTAAAACCTTACATCCTGCTTTGTTCTATTGATTGTGGATGAGGTATAGAGTATAGGTGATCTACTACGAGACCAGATGTGAATGAACCTTCCCTCTACGGCATTGGCACCCCGGCTTATATAGATATCGGGGATCCCTAAGGTTTACGCATGGTCGGCCGTATCCAAGGGGCAAATATTCCGAGGACTATCTCTACACCTTGGGAGTATGCGCCAAGTCTTCGTGTCCTTCCTTCTTGAAGCTTCTAGACCAGACGAACGAGGCCCACCATGGACAGGCTTAGGGGAGGGTCCTCGGCCAAACCTAAAGGGTGCGAAACCAACATATGCCGAGCACCCCCTAATCAAGGACTCCATCAACCTTCCTAAAGACTAGCTTTCATAGGCTTTAATAAAATATTCAACACATGAGCTTCGCATTACATCATACCAAACTTACAATTTTCTTATCACATTTGCGGAAAAGACACCCCTTGTAGGATGTGTCTATATCTCTATCGTTATATGACGTGGATACATATTACACACAGCTAACATCTGATCTAATTTACATGCCCTGACCGGCTCGGTAGTCCCCGCACTCGCACTCCCATCGTCGTGCGCCGCCTGCCATTCTCGCTGCAGCGGTCGTGGACGCCGACAACAGCACATGTGAACGTTGCAGTTCGGATGCCGCCGCCACCTCCGTCGAGCCGTGATCCAGCACCACCTCGGTCACGCCGCCGTCCTCACCCCATCCTCGTGCGCCCCCGCATGTCCGCTCGCGTATATAAGTAGTTGTTTTTGTGAATGGTGTTTACTCAGTCATGCGGACCACAGAGAGTTTATAGATATTGGGTGCAACCGTTGAGAGATAGTTGCACGGGATACTTACAACCGGTTGAGATGGCGGTCCAACAATAGGATATGTGTCTAGTCATCTTACCCTATTTTCGCCGGTTATGACAACTTTTTTTATGAGTTTCGTAGTACTGTCTGATACCTTGTTCTGAATCTGGATTTTTAATAATATGGCTGTGTACATCAAGAGATGCAGAGGCTAGGGTATTCCTCCTTTTCGGAAGAAAATGCCGCAAAGCCCTGGAAGAATGTCACATACTCCAACGATCTTGGAATGTATATGGTGTGATACCAGAACTCTAAAGGTCTATGGTGTGCTATTTGCTAAAATTATATTGACCGAACACAATATATCCAACCAACTGAACCAGTCCTTCTCTTCTTTTCTGGAACTAGCGAAAACCACTGTTCTTTGGTTGCCGTTCGAGATGCCCTAAGAGCATCTCCAATAGATGCATAAAAGTTTCACGCGCCATTGGAGCACTTTTAGCGCCCGGGTCCAACATTGGTTTAGCAGATGCCCAAAAACGCGCGCCCAAAAAAACACGCAAAGCAAATTGTGAAGCGCGCACAATCCGGTTCCTCAAGCACTATTTTACGGCTTCTGCTGGAGCTGTCCGGCACCCAAAAAACATGAATTTTAGCGTGCGGAGCAGTTTTTGTGCGGCTGTTGGAGATGCTCTAACGGAGATGAACCATATGTAGGACACGTAAGGCCTGTTGCAATGCACTCATAACTAGAAAGCTTCTCTGATCCTTCAGTAACCGGGGCTAAAAGTCGTGAAATCGAAAATGCCAAAATAGGAATAAGGCTTGCTATTATTAGAAATGTCCAAAAAATATCATATTCATGAAGCAGAAACATGATGTACTCCCATTAATGTGGAATAGGCGGAACTTAAATTAGTCAATTCAATTCAGCATTGTCGGGTCAACCAATAAATGCTCGCTAGGGCGCCTTCCTCCGCCGCCCTCCTCCGGCGGCTCCCCTCCGCTGACGACCTCAGTCGTATGTGGTAAGGTGGTGGGGGGGGGGGGGTCGCCAGATCCACGCGTGTGGATTGTTTTAGGCATTAGTTTTTAAGGGTTTTGGGTAATATTTTAAATAGCACGCTATTTCGCCGTTATAACGCGGTTATAGCATATTTGAAAGGGAGACGTTACGTCTTGGCAAAATCGGACGCTACGCCGCTAATCGCGTAATTAGCGCGCTACACACGCTATAACGTGGTAACGTTGTAACGTTACGACGTGCAGACCATGCAAAACTGAAATAAGCACAACCCAGCAGGCCCAGCAGGCCAAAACCAACCCACGACCACTAGCTTTCTCACTCCTTTTATCAGATTCTCCCACGAGACCTAACCAGCAAGCCCAGGTGGCTGCCCCGGTGGCTGTTGATGTTAGAGACTCTTAAAACTATGGTTGTTGATGTTTGAGACTTACTATTTTTATGTGCTGGATTTGGCCCTTATGCATATATTGCTTGCTCCTATGAAAAATTTAGTTGCTTAAATACTTTATTTCTAGATATATTTGATTTTTTTGCAAACGCTATTTTGAAATATAGCACGCTATTAGCGCGCTATAACTTGTGTAGCGTTTAGAGAAGGGCCTCGCTATATTTTGTAGCGCGCTATTTAAAATATTGACTTTTGGGTTGTTCATCGTCATGGCTTCGACGGTGGCGATGGCGGCGCCGACTAATAAATCTCATATCCTTTCCCAACGAGGCGTTACGCTTTTGGGGTGGGTTTGGAAACCAGACTGTTCAAGCAAGGATGGTGCGGCGGCGCCGACATCCTCGTGATGAACCTATGTCCTCGGGCTCCGCCGTTGCGACGACGTTTGCTCCAGCGCCGGCGTGGAGCTTGGGAGGTAGTCCAGGAGCAGATGTAGATTGTGGTCTGCATCAACGGCATCTGGAAGATAGTAGATCTGGGTTCGTGGTTCGTGGCAGGCAGGTATGGTTTCCTCCTCCAACGTCTTAGTTGGGCGGAGGTGCCGGATCTGGAGTTCGATGGCGTGTCCAGGGTGTTGCCCATGTCTGATTCGTTCAACGACAATGGCTTTGCCTTTATTGGCGAGCCACCTTGGAGGTCCACAAAGCTGCATATCAACGATGGAGCCGCGTCGAGCTCGGGTGTGGGGTGATCCGTCATTTTTCTCCTTTGGTGGCTGCTATGGTGGTGCCAGAGGCAGATGATGTTAAGCTTAGAGGATTCTTCAGTCTTGTTTGTAATTCTAATCCTTGAGGGGTGTTCCTGTACGCAAAGGCTAGCGTTGTGCTGTCTTTTCAGTTTTGTGTCGATACGTACCATGTAAAAAAAAACCAGCAAATGCTCGTAGTCACTTTGCAACTCTCTCTCTTGCAGGCGGGCCACACCTGGAATGGCGACTCGTGGGCGCACAGCCACCGCCGGCGGCAGCCCGTCCGCCACCACCGGAAACATCCAAAGTCGACACGGCGGCGGCCGATCCCGCCATTGCTGGTGCTCCTCGCTCCACCACGCTTCGTTCCCACTAGTACTATTGTAAGACTCGCGCATGTGCTGTCGTCCTTGCTTCGCCTGATAAAGAAAGGCCACCGGGAAGTCGTCGCCGATGCCAGATCCACATCCACCAACCACCGCCCCACCCGCCCGTCGCCACCAGCCTGCCCCTCATGCACCCCCTCTCCTCCTCCGCCTCCGCCGCGCCGGCGACGCACCGCCTGCGGCTCTGGTGGCGCCGCCTCGGCCGCCGCGGGGCCGCCGGGGCCGCGGCGTTCGCCTTCGCGCTCCTCGCCGCCGCATTCTTCTTCCTCACCCCCTCCCGCGACGCTTCCGCCCGGTCCACCGCATCCTACCCGTCCTACGGCCACCGGCTCCCCACGCTCGTCGACCTCACCCTCGTCGCCGGCGCCAAGGAGAGGGGCGCCGTGTGCCTGGACGGGACCCCGCCTGGGTACCACTGGCTCCCGGGGTTCGGCGAGGGGTCCGACAAGTGGCTCCTCCACTTGGAGGTGACGGCTAGCGTCTCGCCCGCTATCTGTTTGATGTTATGCGTCAATGGAGATAACTGAAGCTTGTTTTGGTGCTGGTCTGCAGGGTGGAAGCTGGTGCAGGAACCTGACATGGTGTGCTCAGCGTAAAGAAACAAATTTGGGTTCCTCTGACCACATGGAAAGGCGTGCCGAGTTCGTCGGCATCTTGAGCGACGACGAACTGCAGAATCCAGGTACACTCTACTAATGTTCTGCGGATGCTGAATACGCAGCATTGGCTCCAGTATCCCCAATGCCCACTGTATAAATGAACGATAGCTCGTCCTAATGTTCTGCAGTTTTGTAGTGTAAAATATCCTGTGGACTCTGAGTAATGTTCAGGTCTAGCTGTTCTGCTTGAGTTCGAGGAATCTTTTCTTCACTAATTATGTGGGAACGAACAATCTTTCTGATACACTCCCTCTAGTGATTCCGCTTAGAAATGTTTCGTTTAAACCTGCAGATTTTTACAATTGGAATAAAGTGAAGGTAAGGTATTGCGACGGTGCGTCATTTTCTGGAAACGTCGAAGAGGAACTTCAGGTTAGCAGAACCTTCTGTAGATTACTTGTCAGTTCCTACTTCATATAGTCCAGTTCCTTAGCAGATATCCTGAGTAATCCGCGGTGATCTATGCAGGACGGCACCCCTTTCTTTTTCAGAGGCCAGCGTATCTGGGAAGCAGTCATGAGTGAACTTTTATCAAAGGGTCTATCCCGTGCTAAAGAGGTAGCCTTCCTACAAAAATAGGTGTGGTCGTTGATATCTGGGATAGATAGAAGCAATGTTTGAATTTGAACTGTGCATGAGTTGCAAAATTTCTTGTTTTTGCCATATTAACAGATCAGTTGTACTGGTCATACCTACAACTAGTGCCAGCCCTGCAAAGAAATGAAGAAACAGATTAGTAATTTTACACCAAGCACTAGATAGTTTGGCATTTTTATATTCATATCACTTCTCTGTAAATGCATCAAAGGTTATTTGGTCCTGAATGGGAATCTTTATGTTTTGTTTAAAATCTCGAGTCACTCTATGATATTTATCTTGGATGCAGTGGTACACTGATGATTCAGGCCAAATGTAGATATTGAAAGATTATTTTCCACATGAATTTGATCTTCACTCTGTGTCATCCAGTCATTTGTCTATAATTTTCATATTAGTTGTTTGCTGCAATGCTTCCGACAAAAAATGTAGTGCGTAATATTCTTGGACTCTGTATGTTCACGCAAAGAAAGAAAACATAGGTTGAGCCTGGAGACTGGTGTCATCAATGTTGGCATGACAGTCTCACTAGGAATTGGTGAATATTTAATTTGTATTCGAATTAAGAATTTGAGATCAGTTGATGGCCAATTGCTTTTATGAGTTTATCTTCAGACATTTTGATTTCATTTATTGTTATATCTCTGTAATGCCACTCATTTTTCTTACTCTTTTTGTTGTGATACATTGCTCATCATTTCGTACAATTTCAGGCTTTTCTTACAGGCTGCTCGGCTGGTGGTCTATCCACTTACATTCATTGTGATGACTTCCGTGCACTTGTACCAAAGGCGTCTACTGTTAAGTGTCTTGCCGATGGTGGTTTTTTCCTTGACGTGTATGTGCTTGTTTTGATTCTGCTTTTACTGTATTTCATCATGTCCCACTCAGAGCCATCCCTAGTTCATTGCCGCAGGTGGCACTATCAACACATGGTATTGATATGATTTTATTCAGTGATAGTTTTGACTGCCTAAATGTTTATATCTTAAACCACTTGTAAAACCCAGCCAAAAGAAATTGCCATCTGTTCTGCTCGCTTGAGATGACTCAGCGCTGGTTCAAGATCTCGTTGTGTATGCTTGCCATTTCTGACCTTCTAACATGATCTCCACTATCAGTCTAACACAGAGTTAACATATCCGCAGCCTAAGTTATTAGCTCTACTTGACTGGTCCTTCCCTTTGATTCATTACAGGGAAGACATTTCTGGGAGAAGATATATGCGTGGATTCTATAATGACGTTGCTCGTCTACAGGTCTCTCCCTCTCCTTCTCTCTAGTTCAGGTCATAGAATTCTTCCCCCTCCAATTGACCATTTTTTCTATTAACCATATGTGCAATATTCATGTGTTCTCTGAATGTTCTGTTGCAGGACCTGCGGAAAAAGTTTACTCATTGCAGTTCAGATATGGAGCCAGGACAGGTTAGTTTTACCTTCGCGAGTGTGGTTTTGTGTAGCTCGAGCTACGTGGTACCCCTTATCTTAGCCATCCATTTTGGCATCATGATCCATGCAGGCACATTTGTCATTTTTGTTTCTCTCAAACGAAACAACGTATAAACTTCAAACTTTGCAGGACAACAAAACATTCTAATTACTAAGTGGGATTTTTTTCCAGATTTTTTCATGCATTTTAAATGCTAAAAAATATTATTTTTAATCGAAAAAATCCTCATTTTGTATATTTATGTCGGTCCAAAAAATCTGAAAGTTTTTTCACACATTGAAGTTGTAAAGTTTGTTTGATCTGCAAAGTTTGAAGTCTATATGTTCTTTCAATTGAGAGAAACAAAAAAGAGAAATCTTCTTGTTATAAGTTAGTTGGAGAGTACGGATCTGAAAGCAATGTTGAAGGGTTGAAGATAAGAGGTTCCATGTAGCTCGACCTACAGAGAAACTTTTGTGTCGCCATTACTATCAGGCTGCATGCTAAGCACTACTCTATCCTGTGCCTGCCAGTGCATTTTTCCACGGGAAGTTGCAAAAGGCATCCGCACCCCAATGTTCATTCTCAATCCAGCATATGATGTTTGGCAGGTACAAATCTGCATCTGTTGTAAACCTTAAAAATGTTCTGTAACAACATCAATAAGAACATGATACACTTGCCGCTCTTCTGTTTTCCAGGTGGAGCACGTCTTGTCTCCAGAAGGATCCGACCCTGAACACTTGTGGCAAAATTGCAGGTTGGATATTACTAAGTGTGATTCCAAACAGCTCGAAACTCTCCAAGGTAACAATAGAATAAATGTGTGATATGTACTCCTGCCTTCTTCTCAATAACATGTGTCGCATGCATGTCATATCTGGCTTAACAAGTATGCACTTAGCAGGTTTCAGGAAAGAGTTGCTTGATGCTATAAGTGAATTCAAGAAGAAAAAGGACTGGGGCATGTTCATTAACTCCTGCTATATACACTGTCAATCAATGAACTCCTTGACTTGGCACTCTCCATCTGCCCCTAGAATTAATAACAAGGTAGACCCCACCTCTCATCTGTACAGGGACTGTGTAACATAGTTTCCATTCACAATTATATGGATCGTCTTGTCGTAACTAGCATAATCTTGAGTGTCTAAACAAAATTATGTCCCAGAAACTAGCATGTTTTTTCTAAAGGAGTCTTAGAAATTAATGATGTGGTTTACTGTAATAACGTTAGTGTGAGCTACACGAGTATCCTAGCATGCTAAACATATACAGTATTTCATAGAAGGAAAATTAATTAATATTGTGCAAGTGCTGCCTGTCTACCAATATTCCGAGAATAAACAGTATCCATCCATTACAACCCTATCAGTTCAGATATGCGATCACTGGCATATACTAATTCAATTTCAATCATGGTGAACAACAGACAATCGCTGAATCGGTGGGAGACTGGTTCTTTAACCGGAGAGAGGTGAAGGAAATCGACTGTGAATACCCCTGCAACCCGACATGCCACAACGCAGTCCTCGATCAACCTTACAAGGAAGAATGACAGACATTAATTTTCCACCAAAGCATTTTGGTGATTTCAGCACATTTTGCGCTACGTGTGCTCAGAGGGCAGTAGTTAAGTTTTTGTTTTTTGAGGGAACACTGAGCTCAGATTTGATTCAAACACGTATTTGAGAAGTGTTGAAATATAGAAACTGTAGATTTGCAGAGAGGGACAATTGATAACTGATGATATGATATCGGTATGTATGTATGTATGTATGTCCTTGTGGAGAAGCATGAGCCTGTCAGCTCACTGCCCATGCATTATTTCCACGCAACCGTAATAGCCGGCTAGTAATTAATCGCATACATGTAGCAAACAGATTTACATACTTCAACAGTCATGGGGATTCATGGAAGATATTGAGTGGAACAAATATTTTCATAAAGTTCTACAGGAACAAGGAATTAGAAGAGTACATGTTTGTTCGCTCCACAAGGGGTTTTCATATGATTATAGAGGATCAAGGAGGATTTTGACTTGAAGTGGATTTAATCCCGTTCAAACCCTCCAAATCTCATGCAAGCGAGCAAGCCCTAAGCGCATGAGGTTCTTTAGAAGGAAAGTGCTCCAAAGTCTGCGCTGAAAGTCTGAAACGCACATTTGGCAACCTTTTTTACTGCATTAATTAGCAGCTCTCTATAAAAGATGCCCTTACTCGTGTTATATGGTTGGTTTTGCAGGAAAGGCAAAACTGAGAGACAAATTATATCGTCGATTCTGCATTGAAGGGAAAACTTGTAGAATGTAACATATCACGTACACAAGTTTTGGTAAAACCCGTAACCAGAAGGAAGCCACATGAAAAGCTAAAGAGAAGGGTTGTATAAAAAGATATGGACATGATTGACACTTGTGCACATAGAGTTTTCCGGTCCCTCGCTTGCTGTTGAACTGAAGGAGATAACACCGAGCTGGTAGCATTAAGGGGACTGAAACGAATCACTAGCTAGCTAGGAATCATGAAGAAGAAACACTAATTAATTGGCTTGCTGTTGTCCGAGCTGAATCCACCACTTGTCACCTTCGAGTCCGGTAAGGCCCTTGAGCCTGGCCTCCTCCTCGGCGGCGATGAGGTCCGGCGTGTCCTCCAGGTAGAGCTCGGGGACGTCGACGTAGCCCCTGGTGAGCAAGTCGACGCGGATCTTGGCGAGCAGGACTCCAATGTCGCGGCCGAACTTCCGCTTGTGCGGCTCAACCTCGTCGTCCAGCTTCTTCCTCTGGTCGTAGTCGTAGATCCACCCTGGCGGGAATGCCCCGGTGGGCGCAAGGTCGTGCACGGTGGGGATCTCCGTCCAGTGGCCGAAGCCGAAGTAGTGGCTGATGTGGTCCTCGGACAACCGGACCATCCCCGGGGCGGTCGGGGTCACGGTGGAGGGGTTGGACTCCTTGATGATCTTCTGGACCGCCGATTCAAGCTGATATTCCTCCAACGCCGCAGCCTCAGGGAAGGTCAGCAGATCCGCTTTGAGCCTCTCCCGCAGTAGGGTAGAGTCGTTGGACGCCCTCTCCGGCGGCGACGTGAACATGTCCGACGCCTGAAACTACCCGGTCATGGAAAAGCTCGGCCCCTCGTTACTGGAATTTGGGGATTGATTCGGTTGTCTCGGTCTATGTAAAGCCAGCCAGAGCCAAAAGGAGCCCTACCTTGTCTAGTCGAGATTGACTTGGAGTGGGGAATCCGCGTCCGGACAACGTAGGTTCCAAATTAATCGGCGCCGACTTGTTCCGTTCGAGTCCAAACTTTGCTTCTTTTACCGGAGATGGCAACACGGCCCTCAGCAGTCCGAACAAGGACGCATGAACAAGTATATGTTACTCTTATATTCTTCATATACACGGCATCTGAACTTGCCAGCGCCGCATGTCTCCTGATATTTGAATTGGTGTCCTCATCATTACATAAAAGGTTGGTATTTCAACCATGTAACTGGACTCCGTGGTGCCTGATCTAGACAGCGGGGTCTGCGCCGGGGCGACGTTGGCTCCTCCTTGACCCGCTAGAGTTGGGACTCCGGCTCGCGCTTCACATGATGGCGCGGCGGGGACGCCGGTTCCTCCTTGACGCGCCCCGGCGATGGTGGTGCTGGGCCCATCTGGTGAAACGAACGCTTCGTCATTATCTGTTCGTCTGTCAGAGCGGCCTTTGCGAGGAGGCGGGGCCGCTGTTCCGGCTGCTGTGCCGTCTGTTCCTCCTGACCACCGGAGGAGATGACGATCTGCTACCGTCGTGGATGCCAAGGGGCCCAGAGAGCGACGGCGGCAACGCCAAGATCCACCTGAAAAAGAACTACCACTGCCACCGCCTCTGCCTGTGCGGAGAACCATGACTTCCGCATCGCTATTGGAGTTTTGGAGGCTCGGAGAAGAGGAGGGGCTTAGAGAGCAGGAGTGGTTTGGAGAGGAGGAGGTGGTGATGTGCATCGCCGGCACGAGGCTTAAATAGCCGCGGCCAACCCGCTTCAATGTGGCACACCGCCAGAGTTGGTTTCTCTGGATGCGGCATCACATTGAAGTGGCAACACCCGAGAGTGACGTTCATTAACGCCGTTGGTTTGCGGGAAAGAACATGTTCCTGTTGACTATGAAGGAGTCTATGATAACTTCGTTAATCTCAAGATAGTGTGTCGGCTCAGTCTCTCTCGTAAGTGCTCATAGGGTTAGGATGTGTGCGTGCGCGCGTTATAGGGGTGAGTGTATGTGTGTATGTGAGCATGTGCGTCTATACCGGATTAAATAAAAGAGTGTCATGTTTTTTTTTTTTTTGAGAAAAGGAGGATGACCCCCGGCTTCTGCATCTGGAGATGAATGCAGCCACTTTGTTAATTAGTCACAAAGACCCGACAAAGTAATACATCCATATATCTAAAGCCGCCATCTATCTTGACAACATCTGCTACTCCTATCCGTTAACTAAGGGGTGCAAAAAGTGTGAGCCGAATACCTATACCTCTCACCTAAGTCTAACATCTAAAGTCGAGACTCCAAGCAAACCACATACCAGGTCTGTGGCACAAACTAGTATCACACACTTAGGTCGCCGCCGCCGCCGTCTTCCATCGATTCCATCTTCAGAGCAAATACTGACGCATCAACCTTGGCAGGCCTGCTGCCGACGCCACCACGGCGCCAAACAACACCTCCTCCCTACGTGCGTCCATCATCACACATCCGTCGCCGAGGCACTGTGGTGCCACGCCGCCGAGGCCCCACATCGTCGATGTCTCAAATGGAATGCCGCTCCACCGCAGATGAAAGTGTCATGTTTAAGCATGCAAACTTTATATAGTGGCAATTTATTAAGTAATCATGTTCAACGGAATGATACATACGACCAAGCCCAAGTGTTTCAATTCGTAAGCACAAGCAAGCCATTACAGAAGTGAGTAACCTAAATAAGCAGAAACAAACAGATGAAGGAAAGTCAGCCCAGTAAAGCTAGACGAAAATTACAGTTACAGCACTGGTAACTTGGATATGTAACTTGGTTTTCGACATGTAGCGCCTGTAATGAACTTTGATAGATGTTAGAGTGCCAGCAACATAAGTGGAGTAGTAACTTATTTGTTCAGCCTGTAGTCAAGGTAGAGCTTGGGGACGTCGACGTAGCCCTTGGTGAGCAGGTCGACGCGGATCTTGGCGAGCAGGACTCCCATGCTGTGGGGTTCCTTCCTCTTGTGCGCTTGCACCTCCTCGTCCAGCTCCTGCCTCCGCGCCTTGAGCCACCCGGGCGGGAACACCCCGGTGGGCGCGAGCTCCGTGGCGGTGGGGATCTTAACCAGGCCCTCGGAGTAGTTGAAGGCCACGATGATGCTTAGTCTCGGACGATGACGATGGATCTTGGGTATTAGGGATCGATGTAGCGGCAGCGGTGCCGGTGTCGTCTCTGTCTTCTCTACATAAAGCCAGCCAGAGCCAGACGAACCCTACCTTTCCCTTTTCCTAGTCATGGAGAGAGGCCAAGTCGTGGTGCCTGGGGAGTACGTAAAGAATATTTCACGTGGCCAACGTAAACAAATCTGATTCTGCTAGAAATACTTAGATCCTGATGTGGGCTTTAATTCCCTCTTTTCTCACGCTATTAATCTTCAAAAAATATTGTTGCGTATATTGCTCTCTAGCAAAAAGATTGGGCTCCATGTGGCCACTTCCTTGTCGAGCCTCGCCGAGGAGATCGGCGGCATGTAGCTTCGACGAAATCTGGCTTGATCCATTTTGTAGTTTTAACCGGTAGTATCGCGAGAAGGACGGCAAAGGCGCTCGGAAGGGCGAATTTTGGTATTCCAATGGCATGTTCTGATGTAGTAGTCGGACAATTTGTGTATTTCAAGTGCGCTGATTGGATGCCAATTACGTGTAGATAACATCAGGGGCAGTTTAGTCTTTTCCGGTGCCTCTAAATGGGAAAAGAAAAAGGGAAATCTGTAAAAGGGGTGGAATGGCATGTTAATCAAAGTACACATAAGCTGGGTGGCATTTTTACAAAGTCAACCTTGAGAGTGGCATTTGTGCGAAGCCTCATATTGAAAGTGGCAAATAGCCAATTTTCTCCCCAAAGTAGCGGCTCAGGACACGGCAGCGGCGGTGTCCCATCCGTCAGGGTTGGCGGATCAGGAGGTGGCTTCATGTGGCGGTGCCTGGGGGCAGCAAATCAAGGGACCCCATACCCGGGTTCGTCGGTGGAGGCGCGTGGAGGCCGAAGCTTTCTCCAGCGTCAATGGCGTTTGATGCGGGAGGTCCACGGCCCCGTGTGATTTGCAAACGTGGTCATGAACTCATGATCACACACAAAACACGTGCAATCGTTACATGTCACAAAAAACAAGAAAACATGTTCCGAACTGTAACATGATGTATATGAGGACACAAGAATGTATACATAAATGTTACTCCCTTCGTTTCAAAATAGATGACCCAACTTTATACCAAAGTTAGTACAAAGTTGGGTCATCTATTTTTAAACGGAGGGAGTAGACTGCCACAATCACACAGCCGCGTAACCCAAGTATGCTATCAAGTTATAGATAAACAGCTAGAGAAGGAAGCATGCCCGAGTTAAACGAAAACTAGGACGGCACGGCGCACAACAACATTGCAATGGCCATTGTCAGAACAGAAAACAAACATATATATAAGAGTCTCCAGAAAGCATCGCAATGGTAATCGCTGGACAAACTTAGTTAGCTACTCCTACATGGGAGCTCACAAAATCCAAATTCAAGTATATAAAGAGAAAGGGTAACTTCTTATGAGCTAGTAGAGCGAGACCAGTCGCCAGTACGCTTGGGCCGAAGCAGAGAGGCGTGAAATCTTACAGCAAATGTTGCGGAAAGCCCCCTTTCCACCCCCACGGTACGGATCAGTATTGACCTAGGTCACCTGTGTATCTATATTCCCCGGCGTTTGTAACCTCCACCGTTATAGTGAAGATTTGCTGGCTGGCACCCGTGATTTTTCCCCCTTCTTGTTGGAGGGATTTTCCACGTTAAATCGTGTGTCTCTTGCTTGTTTTTTCGTTCTTTGTCGTGTTGATTTGCTGGTCTTATCTCTAACAGATGTTACCATGTCAGACGAGGAAAATAATAGAGACTAGACTTGGCATCTTCGATCTGCACGTCCAGAACTCGCGTCACTTCCATTGCATGCCTCCTCAAGGGGCGAGCCGGGGCGCTAACCCTAGCCCCCCCTCCCGCCGCCTCCTCCTCCCTCTCCTATCCCCTCACTATCCATAGAGGTGGCCGCCGGGAAAGCCCGTGCTCCACCGGCATGGATCTCATGTCCCATAGTCGTGGCACAACTACCTGGAGGGCGGTGCGCGGCGGCGTGAGATCTCCTACAACGTCTAGTAGCTCCTCCTGGCTGCGTGGCGTCACTCCCATGACAACATGGGGACGACGGACTCGACAGAGAACTACGACGCAAGGGCCCCAGAGTAGCGGCTCCGGACACGGCGGCGGTGGTGTCCCCTCCGTCAGGGTCGACGGATCAGGAGGTGGCTTCATGTGGCGGTGCCTGGGGCAGCAAATCAAGGGACCCTGTACCCGGGTTCGTCGCTGGAGGCGCGTGGTGGCCGGAGCTCTCTCCGGCGTCGACGGCGTTTGAGGCTGGAGGTCCGCAGCCCTCCGTGATTTGCAGACGTGGTCATGAACTCATGATCACACACAAAACACGTGCAGTCGTTACATGCCACGAAAAACAAGAAAACATGTGCCGAACTGTAACACGATATATATGAGGACACAAGAATGTATACATAAATGCTAGACTGCTACAATCACACAGCCGCGTAACCCAAATATGCTATCAAGAGATAGATAAACAGCTAGATAAGGAAGCATGCCCGAGAAAACAAACATATAAGAGTCTCCAGAAAGCATCGCAATGGTAATCGCTGGACAAACTTAGTTAGCTACTCCTACATGGGAGCTCACAAAATCCACTCTATATATATGTATGATAAACCAGGAGTGAAACGGATCGCCAGGAATCAGCAGACGTGCATCCTTTGCATAAACTGCTTTATCCTTCCATCACTGATGGCCAGGGCTGAACCCGGACGGGCGGTGTTAAGTTAAGGTAGAGCTCGGGGAGCTCGACGTAGCCCCTGGTGAGCAAGTCGACGCGGATCTTGGCGAGCAGGAATCTCAAGCTGTCGGGCTCATACCTCTTCTCCGCCTGCACCTCCTCGTCTAGCTCCCGCCTCCTCGCATCCAGCCACCCTGGCGGGATCACCCCGGTGGGAGGGAGGTCCTCGCTGGTGGGCAACCCCAGCCAGTTGCCGTGGACGAAGGCTTGACTGATGCTTTCATCGTCAAAGCGAAGCATGCCTTGGGCGCTCGGGGTCGCGGTGGAGGGGTTGGACTCCCTGATGACCCTGTCAACCGCATCGTCCAGCTGACGTGCGTCCCGCCGCCGCCTCCGGGAAGGCTAGCAAATCTGACTTGAGCCTCTCGCGTAGCATAGCGACGTCAGACGGCGCCGGGACCACGTCGAGCACCTCATAGTCCGCAGCCTCAACGCCGGAGTCGGCCGTCTTCCTTTTGACGGCCATCGTTGGATTTGCTGGCCACCCCGAGACGATACGATTGTGATTGTGTTGGATTTTTGGTTGCTATGCTGGGGATTGATACTGCGGCAGTGGTGTCGTCTCGTTCTACATATAAAGAGAGCTAGCCGGCCAGAGGAGGAACCCTAACAATAGGAGTAGTAGAGAGAGGGACCGAGTTTGGCTGGGGAAAGCCGAGTCAACTTGTTTGGCTGACGTGACGTGCCTGCGTACGTCCAAGGTCCCATCCTTTTCTCGTACTTGTACTTTGCGCATACATTGATCTTTGTTTTTTCGACAAAGAGAATATATTAATATCACTAGTCGTCAACCCGTGCATTCGCACGGGCTAGACTATAGACCATTTATAAATGGTTCCTGTGATGTTGATCCATTGTTGTTATTTGGACCATGCACACATTACAAATTGAATTTCCTATAACAGTTTTTCTTTCATATTTACACTTTATACTTGTATCAGTATGTAATAAATATACCTGAGTTCTTAATTTACATTTTGATACATTGGTCATCAGAACTTTTTCCTTTGTTTATTTTTCTATTTTTATTATAACTTTAGGATTTGTATTGTATTTATATTTTTGAGCTCATCATTGTGTGTGCTATAAGTTGCATTCATTTTTATTTGCAAAGTTCATTAGATCTACACTTTATCCCCTAGTAGTATATAAAGTGCATACTCTCCATACATTGGAACAAAAACGTTTCTGTAAGTGAACTCATTTCATATAAGACTTGCAAAATAAACCTTTAACTACGACTTCACAAAATATGGGGGGGGGGGGGGGGGGATAGTTTTTTATACAAATAACGTGGGAAAGTCATACTGAATATGAACTCGTTTTTTATAGATGATAGATTTGGGAATATTTGTGTTTTGGTTGCTTGGAAGCACATCAGCTAGAAGCAATCTGTGAGCTTCTCTAGCATTGTCTACACTTCAGATCTATTTCTTTCTCTGATTGGTAGCTAGATCACACACACCCCATGAACCGCAGCAAGAAGAGCAGAAGCCGACTTGAAAACTGCAGGCAACAATGCCAACAGGCAACAACATGTCAATGTATGGCTTTGGCGGCAACATCGTCCTGCGATCAGCGTAGCTCACGGCAGTAGAACTTGATGGCGACCCGCAGCAAGAAGAGCAGAAGCGACTTGAAAACTGCAGGCAACAATGCGTACAGGCAACAATAGGTCGACGTATGGCTTCCGCGGCAACATCGTCGTGCGATCAGCGTAGCTCACGACAATAGATCTTTATGGCGGCAGCAAGGACCAGCGGAACGGCGGCCAGCAGCAGTTTCTTATTGCGTGGCGCTGGATTTGATGGCTGCTACCACGAAGACGTTGAAGATGGTCCAGATTTATTAGTCGATACTTCTATTCAGAGGGAGTCGATTGTTTTAGTTGAAGATAATAAATACATGCCCGTATATGGGAAGAATCGTTGGTCACATGGAGTATATGGGGAGATTCGTTGGTCACATGGAGACTTCCTTTCATCTGAGCCGCTATAATTCTGTAAAACGAAAAAAACAGATAGTTAATCTAGACAAAAAAACAGATAGTTAATCTTTTTTTTTTGAAATTAACAGATAGTTAATCTTGACCGTAATAACTCGGTCCCATCAGATTAACGGATCGTAAAATCTAATTAACGTGGGAATTTCTTGGAAGTCTAGAATTAGTATAGGTATAGATAGATAGATAGATAGATAAAGATACACCGGTCCTTCTTTTAACAGTTTGTCTAATTTACATCTAGATTTTTTTAAGGATGTCACATCTAACCTCCCACAAATATATAATGCAGCAAACAAGAAACAAAAGTAAAACTAGGACAAGAAAAAAACACAAACATAATGGACATCGGCTTAGATATGACATAACTATGACACATCTAGATGTGTCCTAGGCAGACCCTTCTTTTAAGGCGAGTACTGGGCGCCGGCGCACCGGCGAGTCTGTGCCACGGCCGGACTGCCCCCCCCCCCCCCCTACCCGCTACCCAAAGAGAAGAAGGAGGGCAACGACCGGTCTCATAGCTCCAGTGAACAATAGATCTGGCTTGATCCATTTTGTAGTTTTAACTGGTAGTATCGCGAGAAGGACGGCAAAGGCGCTTGGAAGGGCGAATTTTGGTAGAACATGCCAAATTTTGGTATTCCAATGGCATGTTCTGATGTAGTAGTCGGACGATTTGTGTTGAATCATTGACTTTATGCTGCATGGATTTAAGATTTGCTAATGGACGTGTCTGATCTATTATCTATTATATATAAAAAGTGATTTACGGGCTAACCAGGATTAAGATAATTACGCTAGAATATGTGACAAAATTAGAATTATCTAACCACTAATCTGGTGGGTCTTCTTTAATGGGGTTAACTAGGATTAGGATAACTACCCTAGAAAATCTCGCAAAAATTAGAATTATCTAACCAATAATTCCTCTGCTCCCACTTCCTTCAAATGCGGGCACGGCTGGCTTCATCCTCCGCGGCAGTGCGCGCTGCCCCATCCGCCGTCTCCGTCGCCGCCAGGTCAGCAACTAGGCAGGCCTTGTCCACTGTCATCCTCTCCTTCCCTAGGCGGGCACACTTGTCCCGGTAGCACCTCATACTCCAGCGGATCGGAGATGGGGAGGCTAACCAACCGCAATGTGAAGGAAATATGCCCTAGAGGCAATAATAAAGTTATTATTTATTTCCTCATATCATGATAAATGTTTATTATTCATGCTAGAATTGTATTAACCGGAAACATAATACATGTGTGAATACATAGACAAACACAACGTCACTAGTATGCCTCTGCTTGACTAGCTTATTAATCAAAGATGGTTATGTTTCCTAACCATAGACATGTGTTGTCATTTGATTAATAGGATCACATCATTAGGAGAATGATGTGATTGACATGACCCATTCCGTTAGCCTAGCACTTGATCGTTTAGTATATTGCTATTGCTTTCTTCATGACTTATACATGTTCCTGTAACTATGAGATTATGCAACTCCCGTTTACCGGAGGAACACTTTGGGTGCTACCAAACGTCACAACGTAACTGGGTGATTATAAAGGAGTACTATAGGTGTCTCCAAAGGTACATGTTGGGTTGGCATATTTCGAGATTAGGTTTTGTCACTCCGATTGTCGGAGAGGTATCTCTGGGCCCTCTCGGTAATGCACATCACTATAAGCCTTGCAAGCAATGTAGCTAATGAGTTAGTTACGGAATGATGCATTACGTAACGAGTAAAGAGACTTGGCGGTAACGAGATTGAACTAGGTCTTGGATACCGACGATCGAATCTCGGGCAAGTAACGTACCGATGACAAAGGGAACAACGTATGTTGTTATGCAGTTTGACCGATAAAGATCTTCGTAGAATATGTAGGAACCAATATGGGCATCCAGGTTCCGCTATTGGTTATTGACCGAGAATAGTTCTAGGTCATGTCTACATAGTACTCGAACCCGTAGGGTCCGCACGCTTAACGTTATGATGACAGTTTTATTATGAGTTTATAAGTTTTGATGTACCGAAGTTTGTTCGGAGTCCCGGATGTGATCATGGACATGACGAGGAGTCTCGAAATGGTAGAGACATAAAGATTGATATATTGGAAGCCTGTGTTTGGACATCGGAATAGTTCCGGGTGAAATCGGGATTTTACCGGAACACCGAGGGGTTACCGGAACCCTCCCGGGGGTTAATGGGCCTTAGTGGGCCATGAGGGAGAAGAGGAGGGCCGGCCAGGGCAGGCCACGCGCCCCCTCCCCCCTAGTCCGAATAGGACAAGGAAGGGGGTGGGGGCGGCGCCCCCCTTTCCTCGTTCCCTCCCCCCAAGTCCTAATCCAACTAGGAAAGGGGGGGGGGGGAGTCCTACTCCCAGTGGGAGTAGGACTCCTCCGGCGCGCCTCCTCCTAGGGCCGGCCGCACCCCCCCATTGCTCCTTTTTATATGGGGGCAGGGGGGCACCCAGAACACACAAGTTGATCTACGGATCGTTCCTTAGCCGTGTGCGGTGCCCCCCTCCACCATATTCCACCTCGGTCATATCGTCGCGGAGTTTAGGCGAAGCCCTGCGCCGGTAGAACATCATCATCGTCACCACGCCGTCGTGCTGACGGAACTCATCCTCGACGCTTTGCTGGATCGGATCCCGGGGATCGTCATCGAGCTGAACGTGTGCTGAACTCGGAGGTGCCGTACGTTCGGTACTTGGATCGGTCGGATCGTGAAGACGTACGACTACATCAACCGCGTTGTCATAACGCTTCCGCTTACGGTCTACGAGGGTACGTGGACAATACTCTCCCCTCTCGTTGCTATGCCATCACCATGATCTTGCGTGTGCGTAGGAATTTTTTTTGAAATTACTACGTTCCCCAACACAATGATCAAGCCCAAAAGGATACAAGCACCCATTGCGCTCATGCAATGGATTCAAGCCGGACAGATCCCGCCGTCGGTCGGGCCCAGTGCTCCCCCGAGCGCAAAGGGCAACGCTGACAGCCATAGCCACCTCCAACCCGCATGAGACGAGACCCCAGACGATAGGTCCAGAGTGGTCGGAGTCAAATCCACTCCCGGCCATGCCGGAGAAGGCCAGAGATCACTAGATGGGGGCTTCGCGGGTGAACTGACGTGGATTGTTGTGGCTAGGGTTTGATTAGCGGAGCAGATGAGACTAATATATATATATATATATATATATATATATATATATATATATATATATATATATATATATATATATATATAGACACACACACACACACACTAGTACATAGGGTCACATGAGATTTGAAAAAAAAACAAGAGGATATCAATTCAGGACAAAACAACATTTAATGCATTTAAGGAGAAGTGATTTGAATAGAAAAGATGAAGGAAAACACACCAAAATAACATGCTACTAGTGCTTAATTACTGTAGTCTTAACTTTGCGGGGTGGTCCAGTTTTATGCAACAAGAAATCTTGGGACTCATCACTCGTATACAGTTCAAATTCAAACGTTGCCTCTATCTAACCTAGATACCAACAATCAAACCTAGTATGAAGAGTACCTCTTCTATCATAGGATAGACTCATCGATAAAGTTCACTTATAACCGCTGGCATTTGAAGAAGAAACTGGTGCCATCCTGCATGAATCATAGAATTATTATCGTGGTTTTAGTTAAAACCACGACACCAAAACATTCACCAGCATCCACCCAGCAGCACGACACCAAAACAAAAGCTTCCGTCATCTCTACTCCACTGAGGCCCAAGAGCAAACAGAAGGCATTGGGAGGCAATGAGTGGTGGCTGGTGGATATGGTTTCTATGCTATACACACGCTTATAGCTGGGTCCACAAGCGGGGTTGCGAGTTCTGAAAAACAAGTGGGGTTGTGCATGCTCAAAAGGAAAACAAGGGGAGATATGCTGGTTGCAATATTCAAACTAAATTTATTGTATATTTCTTTCTGGGAACTAGTTTGTTGTATGTATATGACTGGAGTGGTTTTTATATGAAAATAAAAATAAGAAAATGATGGTGCTGCTTCCAGAAAATGTGGTGTCATCTTTGCACATGAAGCATTTCAAGAGATCATCAGGGAGCGACTACAATAGAAGAAGGGCCACAGGTGCAAAAATAGAAAAACATATCTAGGCCATTGAATCATAGGTGGATGGCACAGATTCTGGTGGAAGGATCTCAGCCACTTATTGTGTATTTTACGAAAGCCCCCCTACTAGCAATTAGTTATAAAACGGAACTTTTGCGGTAACCACCTCAAGTATTTCATTTCATTCTCCATTCATTTTGTCGAACGGCCGCTTGTGGAGTCTCCACAGTGATGAAGCCCCATATCCTATTAGTTTATACCACTTAAAATCTTTGCACGTATGTACTTCATGAAAACCATGCATATTTCAGTACATTAGTGGCTTGTACTACATCGCTAATTATGCAAAAAGAAGTTGAGTATGACTGTCACTGCAAAGTATGTCAATATCCATCACAAATATGTGAGTACCTAGATAAAATTAAGCCACCCTTTGAAGTATAACTAAACATCATACTGGACTCGCCCAGATTGAGCATATCACAAGCATAAATATAAGCTCTAGTATCTTGATGGTACATAACAGAAATGCTCTAGCATTTCCCTCCTGTTCTACTACTCCTTGTTCATCATTCATCAAGCTTCTTGTTTTGGGAGAGATCACACCAAGCAAACACGATTCAGTTGAGCACAGACACGTACAGATGCCTGATCAACAACAGAGTTAAAGTCAAGTTGCAGAGAAATTCTCTCAATTGTCAGAAAGGGGGGACTTTGATAAAAGCTTCTTCTATCCATCTGTAGTCCTGATGTTTCCGCTTGTCAGAGCAGCATGCATCTACAAATACAAGGAAAAAAATATAGTTTACATTACAAGGAAAGAAATAGGAAAAATTATGTTCTCTAATACTGATCATGTATGTATTGAACAATTAAGAGTGCAATTCAAGTTGTTTTGCTAACTCGTACTCCCTCCTTCCGAAAAAGCTTGTCCCAAACTTGTCCCTCAAATGGATGTATCTAGCACTAACTTGGTGTTAGATACATCCATTTGACGGACAAGCTTTTTCGAACGGAGGGAGTAGATGACAAAAGTAAGAACTTGATGTTGTAGCACAAAGGCACATGTCAAACCAGTGAAGAGAAAACAAAAATAATATCATACGGCAAAATATATTCACAGCTTGACAATGACAGATCACTTGTATCAATTTTCATAGCAAGTGGGTCAAAACAATCAGCCATTTAGTCCCTCCAATGGACATTTCCTACTAATTGTAGATTGTGACCTAGCATTGCCTTAATGCACACATCTTTGCTGACAGAAGCACTACAAGTGCAGGCCACGATGTTTGCATGTTCACTGAAGCTGTTGGTTTCCACTCCTAACAGCTTAGAAGCGCCTCTTATTGCTCAAGTACTTTGCAGTTAGCAGCAAAGACACAAAGAAATTATGATTTTATTGTAATTGTAATGAGTATAAACAATACCAAAAATCATCAAAGAAGGGATTAACGGAAAAAACATCAAAGAAGGGATAATGGAAAATTGGGCAATGACAAAATATACTTGCCTTTTTGGACTATGTCTTGTCACCTGATAGTGTTGGTACAAATTTTGCAATTACTGGAACTGCGGGCTCGCCTAACGGCGATGTCTCACTACTTCCTCCATTTCAGTTCAAGATGCAGCAGCAAAATAGCGGAAAACAAACTTAGTACTGGTCGACGAGCTTCGACCTATCCATCATATGGAGACCAGAAAATCGAGAAATCAGCCCCAGTTCCAAGATTGCAATGTTAAAGCTGCAAATTAAAAAGATACATAGAAAGAGAGTCTTCTTTTCTACTGTACATACAAAAGGTAAAAAAAAATTGTGCCTACAAGCACTTTACATGCAGGTAATTTTAATAGGTAGATGAGATTAGTTTGTTCATATGTAGAATATCCGAGAAAAGGATGAAATTTCAATATATAGAACTGCTCGAAAATATAATATAAGCATAGCAAGCTTGTCCGGTGATTAATATTTCTGTTCATGGATACAGAGAGATATCCCTGTTATTCCTATCAAGTTGAAAGCAAACATATCCCAGATGAGCATGAACTAGCTGTCCAGTCAAAATTTTCAATTAAGCAAACATTATGTTTTTTTGTTATGGCTAATCAACACCGAATAAAAGCAAAGATTCTGCACTATAGTTCATATTTGTTTCATTGGATGTTCTGTCCTTAGTAATTTTCTTTAGCTCTCTGTATGTATAACATACTACTGTGTTGCTAGTGGGTTATGTTGAGTAAATAGGCAATTTCTCGACTAAATTAATCCACGAGTAAATTACTAGCATGGCATTGACAGGAATAAATGCATACTGATACTCAGTCAAGCAAGCACGTACTAAGCTAATTGCAGAAAGATCTACGTATAACGCTAGTATGGCTAAAACAGAAAACAGTAGGAGCGGGATAAACGAATTATACCCTCCAATAGGCCATGCAGAGGCCGCAGCTTTGGTGGCAGCAGCGGCGTCCTCGGCGGCCTTCTTGTCAGCTTCAGCTTTCTCGGCAGCGGCACGGTCAGCGTCGGTGGACATGGTGATGATGAAGGCGACACTGACGTAGAGGAGGTAGACGATCGAAAGCGAGCAGTCGCGTAATCGCTGCCCAAAAACCTATTCGCCCCTCACCCTGTACAGGAACCAGAAGGGCGTGGTTTCGGAGACCTGCTCTCCCGTCGACCGTGTACGCGGCGGACGGGATGGAGTCACCGGCGGCAGCAGCAGCAAAGGAACGACGGCGGGCGTGCACATGAGCAGATGTGATCTGTTCGTGGCGGATAGGGTTAGGGGACACAACACACTTATATAGACGCAGCCGCGTGGAGAGACGTGGGCTTGACCCACGTTCGAGTCCGTGACAGCCCACGATCAGACGTCTCAGATCGTGGCCCTGCTGTCAGAACCTCTCCGTTAGTGACTGGCAAAAATAAGCGCATAGGTGTGAGCTCGGCTCGGCTCATTCCTGCAACCCGCGGCGCGTCGTGACGAGGCTTGGCGTGGCGAGGCGGGCGGCGGAGGAGGAGCGCGCGAGGGTCTCTTCTCTTCTCAAGCTCCAATAGCATGTAGAAGAGCCACCCTTGTAAACCACTCCAACTTCTCTTCCACTAGCATGGTGGGACTAAACTTCCCACCACCTTGTCATGCCACCTACATGGGCCCTTAGAGATCAAATCTGAAATTTTCATATGGGCTCTAGGCCGATCTCACATTTCAACAATCCCCCACCAGATCTCAGGGGCCCACTTTGTCCTTTGTTCCAAACGCTGTTTTGATATACTAGTGTTTCAGTGAAGACCTGTTAAGGTTGAGCTTCACCTAGAGCAAGTGGCTACACTCCTTCACAACTGAACAATGGACTATGCCTTGAATTGTCAGTTTGGCATAAAGATGTTTCACCACATGTCTTACTAGTACTGGGCTGCCGAAGGCTGACCCCTCGGGTGGAGCATATAAGTCACACTCCTGGCCTATTCATGAGCTTACTGGAGATCACCCCAATCTCATAGACCGTAACTAGCAGTCGGCCTCACATAGGTATGTTCCTCCAAAGATCGCTCTGTAGGATAGCATCTTGCTTATACATATAAGCCTTGGAACACATTAAGACAGTAGTCATCCTTCCATACAGTTTCCAAGAGTATTGCATCTCCAACGGAGTGGGTTAGTAAAATTACTCTCCTCAGTTCACCACTGGCTTGTTTTCCCAAGTCCTACTTGACGGGATCTCCGATCACATAGGTTGGGTTACCACCATGGTAACTCATGTGGGTCTCATACCCATCTCCCTCGATGCACTATCTATCACTACACGTGATAGCCCTTTCGTAAAGGGATCTGCCAGATTCTTAGCTGTATGGACATAGTCCAACGCTATCACTCCGGAGTTTCTTAATTTTCTGACAGCTTTTAATCTCATTCTTATGTGTTTGTTGGACTTCATGTTGTCCTTTGAACTCTTCACCTTGGTGATGACAGTCTGATTATCATAGTTCATAAGGATAGCCGGAACCGGTTTATCAACTAGTGGCAAGTCCATCAAAAGATCTCGAAGCCGTCCTGCTTCAACACCAGAAGTTTCTAATGCTGTTAATTCTGCTTCCATTGTCGATCTCGTTAAGATCGTTTGCTTGCAAGACTTCCAGGAAACAGCGCCACCTCCAAGAGTAAACATATACCCAGTTGTGGCCTTCATCTCATCAGCATCAGAGATCCAATTCGCATCACTATACCCTTCAAGTACCGACGAGTCTCCGGTATAGTGAAGTCCATAATTCATAGTACCTTTCAGTTAGCGCATAACTCTTTCAACAGCATGCCAATGTACATCACCCGGTTTGGAAACAAACCTGCTCAGTTTGCTCACAGCAAATGCGATGTCAGACCTCATTGCGCTCGCTAGGTACATCAGTGAACCAGTGATTTGAGAATATCTCAATTGATCTTTAGCCATGCCTTTGGACTTTCGAATCAACACGCTAGGATCATATGGTGTTTGAGATGGTGTGCAGTCCGAATATCCAAAACGACTCAACACCTTCTCAACATAATGGGATTGCAGAAGTGTGATCCCACCCTCATTATCTCTCAGTAGCTTGATGTTCAAGATAACATCAGCCACACCAAGATCCTTCATCTCAAAGTTCTGAGACAGAAACGACTTAACCTCCTCAATGACTTTGAGGTTGGTTCCGAATATCAGTATGTCATCGACATACAAGCACAGTATAAATCCTTCGCCCCCACCATGGCGATAGTATACACATTTGTCAGCTTCATTAACAACGAAGCCAACAGATGTCAGAGTTGTATTGAACTTATCATGCCATTGCTTAGGTGCTTGCTTCAGGCCATATAAAGATTTCAGCAACCTACACACCTTTCTTTCCTGACCATCTATCATAAAGCCATCCGGCTGTTGCATGTAGATTTCCTCATTTAGCTCTCCATTCAGAAAAGCCGTCTTAACATCCATTTGATGGACGAGAAGACCATGTGAGGCCGCCAACGAGAGTAATACTCGAATGGTGGTCAGTCTAGCCACAGGTGAATAAGTATCGAAGAAATCTTCCTCTTCTTTCTGGTCATAGCCCTTGGCCACAAGCCTAGCCTTGTACTTTTCAATCGTACCATCGGGCCTAAGCTTTTTCTTGAACACCCACTTACATCCCAATGGTTTGCAACCATAGGGAGGCTCAGTGATCTCCCATGTCCCGTTAGCCATGATGGAATCCATCTCGCTACGGACCGCATCCTTCCAGTAGTCAGCTTCTGGAGAAGCATACGCTTCTGAAATAGAAGTGGGAGTATCATCCATGAGGTACACGAAGAAATCATCACCAAAGGTCTTTGCAATCCTTTGTCTCTTGCCCCTACCAAGGGTTTCCTCGTCATCCTCCTCAGGATTTTCATCATGTGTTCGTTCATAATATTCCATAGGAATGGCAGGCTCAGGAGTCTCCTCAGATTCCTGTCTAGAAGTGCTTTGCATATCTCTCATGGGAAAAATATGCTCAAAGAATGTAGCATCCTTAGACTCCATAATTGTACCGACCTTCTGGTCAGGTACCTCAGATTTCACTACTAGAAATCTATAGCCAACGCTGTTCTTAGCGTAGCCCAAATTAACGCAGTCCACAGTCTTGGGTCCAAGCTTACGCTTTTTGGGGATCAGCACATTGACTTTCGCCAAACAGCCCCAAGTACGCAAGTACGAGAGTGTTGTCCTTCTCTTTTCCCATTTCTCATAGGAAGTGATCTCATTATCCTTTGTCGGAACTTTATTCAGGACATGACATGTCGTCAATATAGCCTCCCCCCACCATGCCTTGGATAAACCCGATGTATCTAACATGGAGTTAACCAGATCATTAGAGTACGGTTTTTCCGCTCGGCAACCCCGTTTGACTGGGGAGAATAGGGAGGCGTCCTCTCATGAATAATGCCGTGTTCCGCACAGAAGGAATCAAACTCACTCGAGAAGTACTCTTCACCGCGATCTGACTGGATTCGTTTAATTTTCTTTTCAAGTTGATTCTCAACTTCTGCCTTATAGATTTTAAAGCAGTGTAGAGCCTCATCTTTAGTATTTAACAGATATACAGAGCAATATCTAGTGGAATCATCTATCAATGTCATGAACTACTTCTTTCCACCTTTAGTCAACACGCCATTCATCTCACAAAGATCAGAATGTATGAGTTCTAACGGTGCCAAGTGTCTCTCCTCCGCAGCCTTGTGAGGCTTGCGAGGTTGCTTAGCTTGCACACATGATAGGCACTTAGAACCTTTGGCTAAAGTGAAACTCGGGATTAAATCCAACTTGGATAGCCGCGTCATAACACCAAAACTAATGTGACAAAAACGTGAATGCCAAACTTCAGATTCATTAACATTCGAATGAATATGGTTCACGACTTTATTACAAAAATCTGCGAGGGAAAGGCGGAACATCCCTCCGCTCTCATAACCTTTTCCAACAAAGAGTCCATATTTCATGACAACTAATTTATTAGACTCGAAAACCAACTTAAACCCTTCTCTACATAGAAGGGAGCCACTAACGAGGTTCTTCTTGATGGCTGGGACATGCTGCACATTCTTCAGCTGCACGATCCTTCCCGAAGTAAACTTCAGATCAACCGTGCCAACACCATGAACAGAAGCACTCGCGCCATTCCCCATCAATACGGACCCATGACCTGTGACCTGGTAAGAAGTGAGCAATGAAATGTCAGCACACACATGAACACTTGCACCTGTGTCCACCCACCAATCGGTAGGCTGAAACACTGAAAAAACAGTAAATAAATTACCATACCCAGATGCACCATTCTCATTGTTGCACACAATCATGTTGACAGACTTGGAGTCCTGTCCTGGCTTCTTATACTTGTTTGGGCACTTGTTGGCCCAATGCTCAACCGAACCACAAGTAAAGCAGCCCTCATCCTTCTTGTTCTTCTTGAATGTCTTCTTACCCTTCTTCTTACAGTCGGTATTGTGTTGGACATCGTTCTTTCCCTTGGGCTTGTGGGAGTTGAAGTTCTTCTGGTTCACCATGTTGGCGACTGAAGTCCCTTCGGCCCCTTTTCCATGCGAGTCCTTTACCCTCAAATTCTGCTCAACACTCAGATGGCCAATGACATCCTCCATAGAGAATTCACGCCTCTGATGTTTCAGAGTGGTGGCAAAGTTCCTCCAGGAATTGGGGAGCTTAGCGATTATGCAGCCCGCGACAAACTTGCCCGGTAACTCGCACTTTAGAAGCTCAAGCTCCTTAACAATGCATATTATCTCATGAGCCTGCTCCAGTATAGGACGGTTCTCAACCATCTTGTAATCGTGGAACTGCTCTATAATATACATCTCGGTCCCTGCATCGGCGGCCCCGAACTTAGATTTCAGCGCCTCCCACAAGTCCTTGGCGACATGCACATGTAAATATGCGTCGACCAGTTTATCTCCGATCACGCTAAGAACTGCTCCGAGAAACACAATGGTTGCCTCCCTGAACGCCTTCTCCTGTTCAGGAGCAATCATTTCCGTGGACACACCGGTGACCCAGAATACGTTCACAGCTGTGAGCCATAAAGTGGTCTTTGTCTGCCAACGCTTAAAATACGTACCGGTAAACTTATCCGGTTTCAGTGCAGCGGCAAGCCACTTGCCGAAAAATTCCTACACATAATAGGTTTTTGGATTGTTGAGTAAATATGCAATTTCTCGACTAAATTAATCCACGAGTAAATTACTAGCATGGCATTGGCAGGAATAAACGCATACTGATACTCTGTCAAGCAAGCACATACTACGCTAATTGCAGAAAGATCTACGCATAACGCTAGTATGGCTAAACAGAAAACAGTAGGAGCGGGATAAACGAATTATACCCTCTAGTAGGCCATGCAGAGGCCGCAGCATTGGTGGCAGCAGCGGCGTCCTTGGCGGCCTTCTTGTCAGCTTCAGCTTTCTTGGCAGCGGCACGGTCAGCGTCGGTGGACATGGTGATGATGAAGGCGACGCAGAGGTAGAGGAGGTAGACGATCGGAAGCGAGCAGTCGCGTAATCGCTGCCCAAAAACCTATTCGCCCCTCACCCCGTAGAGGAACCAGAAGGGCATGGTTTCGGAGACCTGCTCTCCCGTCGACCGTGTACGCGGTGGACGGGATGGAGTCACCGGCGGCAGCAGCAACAAAGGAACGACGGCGGGCGTGCGCGTGAGCAGATGTGATCTGTTCGTGGCGGCTAGTGTTAGGGGACACAACACACTTATATAGACGCAGCCGCGTGGAGAGACGTGGGCTTGACCCACGTTCGAGTCCATGACAGCCCACGATCCGACGTCTCAGATCGTGGCCCTGCTGTCAGAACCTCTCCGTTAGTGACTGGTAAAAATAAGCACATAGGTGTGAGCTCGGCTCGGCTCATTCCCGCAACCCGCGGCGCGTCGTGATGAGGCGTGGCGAGGCAGGCGGCGGAGGAGGAGCGCACGAGGGCCTCTTCTCTCCTCAAGCTCCAATAGCATGTAGAAGAGCCACCCTTATAAACCACTCCAACTTCTCTTCCACTGGCATGGTGGGACTAAACTGAAGGAAATATGCCCTAGAGGCAATAATAAAGTTATTATTTATTTCCTTATATCATGATAAATGTTTATTATTCATGCTAGAATTGTATTAACCGGAAACATGATACATGTGTGAATACATAGACAAACACAAAGTCACTAGTATGCCTCTACTTGACTAGCTCATTAATCAAAAATGGTTTTGTTTCCTGACCATAGACATGTGTTGTCATTTGATTAATGGGATCACATCATTAGGAGAATGATGTGATTGACATGACCCATTCTGTTAGCCTAGCACTTGATCATTTATTATACTGCTATTGCTTCCTTCATGACTTATACAAAGTTCCTACAACTATGAGATTGTGCAACTCTCGTTTACCGGAAGAACACTTTGTGTGCTACCAAACGTCACAACGTAACTGGGTGATTATAAAGGTGCTCTACAGGTGTTTCTGTAGGTACATGTTGGGTTGGCATAATTCGAGATTAGGATTTGTCACTCCGATTGTCGGAGAGGTATCTCTGGGCCCTCTCGGTAATACTCATCACCTAAGCCTTGCAAGCATGTAACTAATGAGTTAGTTATGAGATGACGTATTACGGAACGAGTAAAGAGACTTGCCGGTAACGAGATTGAACTAGGTATTGGATACCGACGATCAAATCTCGGGCAAGTAACATACCGATGACAAAGGGAACAAAGTATGTTGTTATGCGGTTTGACCGATAAAGATCTTCGTAGAATATGTAGGAACCAATATGGGCATCCAGGTCCCGCTATTGGTTATTGACCGAGAATGGTTTTAGGTCATGTCTACATAGTTCTCGAACCCGTAGGGTCCGCACGCTTAACGTTTCGATGACAGTTTTATTATGAGTTTATAAGTTTTGATGTACCGAAGTTTGTTAGGAGTCCCGGATGTGATCACGGACATGATGAGGAGTCTCGGAATGGTAGAGACATAAAGATTGATATATTTTACGACTATATTCGGACACCGGAAAGGTTCCGGGAGTTTTCGGAGAAAACCGGAGTGCCCGGGGTTACCGGAACCCCCCCGGGAGAGTTAATGGGCCACATGGGCCTAGGTGGGAAGAGAGAGGGGCGGCCAGGGTGGGCCGCGCGCCCCCTCTCCCTCTGGTCCGAATTGGACTAGGAGGGGGGGCGGCGCCCCCCTTTCCTTCCCCCCTCTCCCCCTTCCTCCCCCCTCCTAGTAGGAGTAGGAAAGGAGGAATCCTACTCCTACTAGGAGGAGGATACTTCCTCCCTTGGCGCGCCCAAAGGGGCCGGCCGGCCTCCCCCCTCCCTCCTTTATATACGGGGGCAGGGGGCACCCCATAGACACACAAGTTGATCTACGGATCGTTCCTTAGCCGTGTGCGGTGCCCCCTTCCACCATATTCCACCTCGGTCATATTGTCGCGGAGTTTAGGCGAAGCCCTGCGCCGGTAGAACATCATCATCGTCACCACGCCGTCGTGCTGACGGAACTCATCTCCGGAGCCTTTGCTGGATCGGAGGGCCGGAGATCGTCATCGAGCTGAACGTGTGCTGAACTCGGATGCTCCGTATGTTCGATGCTTGGATCGGTCGGATCGTGAAGACGTACGTCTACATCAACCGCGTTGTGCTAACGCTTCCGCTTATGGTCTACGAGGGTACATGGACGAACACTCTCCCCTCTCGTTGCTATGCCATCACCATGATCTTGCGTGTGCGTAGGAAATTTTTTGAAATTACTACGTTCCCCAACAGTGGCATCCGAGCCTAGGTTTTATGCGTTGATGTTATATGCACGAGTAGAACACAAGTGAGTTGTGGACGATATAAGTCATACTGCCTACCAGCATGTCATACTTTGGTTCAGCGGTATTGTGAGATGAAGCGGCCCGGACCGACATTACGCGTACGCTTACACGAGACTGGTTTCACCGTTACGAGCACTCGTGCTTAAAGGTGGCTAGCGGGTGTCTGTCTCTCTCACTTTAGTTGAACCGAGTGTGGCTACGCCCGGTCCTTGCGAAGGTTAAAACGGAGTCTATTTGACAAACTATCGTTGTGGTTTTGATGCGTAGGTGAGAACGGTTCTTGCTAAGCCCGTAGCAGCCACGTAAAATTTGCAACAACAAAGTAGAAGGACGTCTAACTTGTTTTTGCAGGGCATGTTGTGATGTGATATGGTCAAGACGTGATGCTATATTTTATTGTATGAGATGATCATGTTTTGTAACCGAAGTTATCGGCAACTGGCAGGAGCCATATGGTTGTCGCTTTATTGTATGAAATGCAAACGCCCTGTAATTGCTTTACATTATCACTAAGCGGTAGCGATAGTCGTAGAAGCAATAGATGGAGTAATGATAACGATGCTACGATGGAGATCAAGGTGTCGCGCCGGTGACGATGGTGATCATGACGGTGCTTCAAAGATGGAGATCACAAGCACAAGATGATGATGGCCATATCATATCACTTATATTGATTGCATGTGATGTTTATCCTTTATGCATCTTATCTTGCTTTGATTGACAGTAGCATTTTAAGATGATCTCTCACTAAAATTATCAAGAAGTGTTCTCCCTGAGTATGCACCGTTGCCAAAGTTCGTCGTGCCGAGACACCACGTGATGATCGGGTGTGATAAGCTCTACGTCCATCTACAACGGGTGCAAGCCAGTTTTGCACACGCAGAATACTCAGGTTAAACTTGACGAGCCTAGCATATGCAGATATGGCCTCGGAACACAGAGACCGAAAGGTCGAGCGTGAATCATATAGTAGATATGATCAACATAGAGATGTTCACCATTGAAAACTACTCCATCTCACGTGATGATCGGTTATGGTTTAGTTGATTTGGATCACGTGATCACTTAGATGACTAGAGAGATGTCTGTCTAAGTGGGAGTTCTTAAGTAATATGATTAATTGAACTTAAATTTATCATGAACTTAGTACCTGATAGTATCTTGCTTGTCTATGTTTGTTTGTAGATAGATGGCTCGTGCTATTGTTCCGTTGAATTTTAATGCGTTCCTTGAGAAAGCAAAGTTGAAAGATGATGGTAGCAATTACACAGACTGGGTCCGTAACCTGAGGATTATCCTCATTGCTGCACAGAAGAGTTACGTCCTGGAAGCACCGCTGGGTGCCAGGCCTGCTGCTGATGCAACTGACAACATTAAGAACGTCTGGCAGAGCAAAGCTGATGACTACTCTATAGTTCAGTGTGCCATGCTTTACGGCTTGGAACCAGGTTTTCAACGATGTTTTGAACGTCATGGAGCATATGAGATGTTCCAGGAGTTGAAGTTAATATTTCAAGCAAATGCCCGGATTGAGAGATATGAAGTCTCCAATAAGTTCTATAGCTGCAAGATGGAGGAGAATAGTTCTGTCAGTGAACACATACTCAGAATGTCTGGATATAATAATCACTTGATTCAACTGGGAGTTAATCTTCCTGATGATAGTGTCATTGACAGAATTCTCCAATCACCGCCACCAAGCTACAAGAGCTTCGTGATGAACTATAATATGCAAGGGATGAACAAGACTATTCCCGAGCTCTTCGCGATGCTGAAAGCCGCGGAGGTAGATATCAAGAAGGAGCATCAAGTGTTGATGGTCAACAAGACCACTAGTTTCAAGAAGAAGGGCAAAGGGAAGAAGAAGGGAAACTTCAAGAAGAACGGCAAGCAAGTTGCTGCTCAAGAGAAGAAACCCAAGTCTGGACCTAAGCCTGAAACTGAGTGCTTCTACTGCAAGCAGACTGGTCACTGGAAGTGGAACTGCCCCAAGTATTTGGCGGATAAGAAGGATGGCAAAGTGAACAAAGGTATATGTGATATACATGTTATTGATGTGTACCTAACTAGAGCTCGTAGTAGCACCTGGGTATTTGATACTGGTTCTGTTGCTAATATTTGCAACTCGAAACAGGGACTACGGAATAAGCGAGCACTGGCCAAGGACGAGGTGACGATGCGCGTGGGAAATGGTTCCAAAGTCGATGTGATCGCGGTCGGCACGCTACCTCTACATCTACCTTCGGGATTAGTTTTAGACCTGAATAATTGTTATTTGGTGCCTGCGTTGAGCATGAACATTATATCTGGATCTTGTTTGATGCGAGACGGTTATTCATTTAAATCAGAGAATAATGGTTGTTCTATTTATATGAGTAATATCTTTTATGGCCATGCACCCTTGAAGAGTGGTCTATTTTTATTGAATCTCGATAGTAGTGATACACATATTCATAATGTTGAAACCAAAAGATGCAGAGTTGATAATGATGGTGCAACTTATTTGTGGCACTGCCGTTTAGGTCATATCGGTGTAAAACGCATGAAGAAACTCCATACTGATGGACTTCTTGAATCACTTGATTATGAATCACTTGGTACTTGCGAACCGTGCCTCATGGGCAAGATGACTAAAACGCCGTTCTCCCGAACTATGGAGAGAGCAACAGATTTGTTGGAAATCATACATACAGATGTATGTGGTACGATGAATATTGAGGCTTGTGGCGGATATCGTTATTTTCTCAACTTCACAGATGATTTGAGCAGATATGGGTATATCTACTTAATGAAGCACAAGTCTGAAAAATTTGAAAAGTTCAAAGAATTTCAGAGTGAAGTAGAAAATCATCGTAACAAGAAAATAAAGTTTCTACGATCTGATCGTGGAGGAGAATATTTGAGTTACGAGTTTGGTTTACATTTGAAACAATGCGGAATAGTTTCACAACTCACGCCACCTGGAACACCACAACGAAATGGTGTGTCCGAACGTCGTAATCGTACTTTACTTGATATGGTGCGATCTATGATGTCTCTTACCGATTTACCGCTATCGTTTTGGGGTTATGCTTTAGAGACGGCCGCATTCACGTTAAATAGGGCACCATCTAAATCCATTGAGACGACGCCTTATGAACTGTGGTTTGGCAAGAAACCAAAGTTGTCGTTTCTTAAAGTTTGGGGCTGCGATGCTTATGTGAAGAAACTTCAACCAGATAAGCTCGAACCCAAATCGGAGAAATGTGTCTTCATAGGATACCCAAAAGAGACTGTTGGGTACACCTTCTATCACAGATCCGAAGGCAAGACATTCGTTGCTAAGAATGGATTCTTTCTAGAGAAGGAGTTTCTCTCGAAAGAAGTGAGTGGGAGGAAAGTAGAACTTGATGAGATAACTGTATCTACTCCCTTATTGGAAGGTAGTTCATCACGAGAACCGGTTCCTGTGATGACTACACCAATTAGTGAGGAAGCTAATGATATTGATCATGAAACTTCAGATCAAGTTTCTTCTGAACCTCGTAGGTCTACCAGAGTAAGATCCACACCAGAGTGGTACGGTAATCCTATTCTGGAAGTCATGTTACTTGACCATGATGAACCTACGAACTATGAGGAAGCGATGATGAGCCCAGATTCCACAAAATGGCTAGAGGCCATGAAATCTGAGATGGGATCCATGTATGAAAACAAAGTGTGGACTTTGGTTGACTTGCCCGATGATCGGCAAGCCATTGAGAATAAATGGATCTTTAAGAAGAAGACTGACGCTGATGGTAATGTTAATGTCTATAAAGCTCGACTTGTTGCGAAAGGTTTTCGACAAGTTCAAGGGGTTGACTACGATGAGACTTTCTCACCCGTAGTGATGCTTAAGTCTGTCCAAATCATGTTGGCTATTGCTGCATTTCATGATTATGAAATTTGGCAAATGGATGTCAAGACTGCATTCTTGAATGGATTTCTAGAAGAAGAGTTATATATGATGCAGCCGGAAGGTTTTGTTGATCCAAAAGGTGCTGACAAAGTGTGCAAGCTCTAGCGTTCCATTTATGGACTGGTGCAAGCATCTCGGAGTTGGAATAAACGCTTTGATAGTGTGATCAAAGCATATGGTTTTATACAGACTTTTGGAGAAGCCTGTATTTACAAGAAAGTGAGTGGGAGCTCTGTAGCATTTCTAGTTTTATATGTTGATGACATATTATTAATTGGAAATGATATAGAATTTCTGGATAGCATAAAGGGATACTTGAATAAAAGTTTTTCAATGAAAGACCTCGGTGAAGCTGCTTATATATTGGGCATCAAGATCTATAGAGATAGATCGAGACGCTTGATAGGACTTTCACAAAGCACATACCTTGACAAAATTTTGAAAAAGTTCAAAATGGATCAGGCAAAGAAAGGATTCTTGCCTGTGCTACTGTGACACTCCAAAATTTTTGCTTTGGTTTTCAGCAAAAACTTTGTGGTTTTTGAAAAGAGGCCATTTAAAATTTTCCAGAAAACCTTGCTCTTAAAAACTTTCTTTTCTTTGGCAAGGATTTTTTTAAACCTTGGTGTTTGATCTTTTGAAACTTCTTCTCTGTTGGTTCCCTCTCAAATTATTTTGGGAGTTTAATTTAATCTTTTCTTTTAAAAAGAAACTCTATGAAAATTTGGATTTTCATATCTTTGAAGCCACCCATGGCATTGTATTTTTGCCCATGTGGTAAAACCCCTCCAAAACCTCCCCTCCTCCTTGAAATCAACCTAAGTTCTCTGTCCCAACTCATCCAAGAAAGTTTTGGATTTTATTCAAATTATTTTTCCCCTCAAATCATTTCTGAAAAATTACTTGGAGCCTGAGAGTTTTTCAAAGCAAGTACCACATTGCATTTGAGTTATGACCTCAAACCAACTCTCCTGGATAGTCCTTTGAACCCACAACCCAGAACCATCTTGATCCACTCCTCCTCTTTTCAAATATTTCAAAATTCAGTCTCTGCAAGTTTGGACCAGATTTGCCAAATTTGGTGAAATTCATATCCACACTTCTCCAAAAATTCCACCAAAATTCAGGCAGCCTTCTTGAGCAATGAGTAGCCACTCCACCAAATTTCAGCTCAAGGAAAAATCCTTAGATACCTAAATCATTCTGTCGAACACCTGAGCTACACTGTTCTTTGCATTTTCAGTAAAGTTCAGAAAATTCAGTTTTCAGTGTCGATCGTCGACAGAGGTTCAGTCACATGCCCACAGTGCCCTTGGCACGTTCCTCGCCGCCTCTTCCTCCTGTCTGGAGCATCCCGCACGCGCGCTTGGCATCTTCCCGGCGTCGGTGGCGCCCCTGGCCGCCCGCGCCGGCGTGTCTTGTGGCGGCCGAGACCCCGTTACGGCCGACAGGGGACAAGAACGGCGGCTCAACGCCGTTCCACGCCGCCCATCGCTCCCTGGCTCTCCGCGTGGCCTCCTGCATGCCAGCGCACGCCCGTGGCACCGTCGCCGTGGCCCGGCAAGCACGGAACGTGCTCTCTGCCGCCGACGGGCCGCGCCACCCCCGTTCCATTGAGCTCGACCCAAACACCCAAACCCCGGCCAGTTTAGCACCTAAATGGAGCCAGTGAACCTGCGTGATGACGCTCGACTCCCTAATCACCCCCGACCGAGCACTGCGCCACCGTAACCATCGCCTGAAATCCCCGTTCACGGCCACCGCCTCGGACCGCCTATATAAAGGGCCCCCGAGCTCACCCTCGTGCACGCATCATCACTACACCTCACCAACGCCCCGCCAGGCCACTAGGAGGACCTCGAGGAGGTCTCCTCCCCCAACTCCGGCCGCCCCGATCCGCCTCGGCCTCCACCACGATTCGCTCCGGTGAGGCCGTCTCCGGCGCCCAAAACCCGTCCGTTACCCTCTCTAGCTACCAGAAGCCTAACCCCCTCCTCAATTTGATCACTGCAGCTCTCTCCGACGAGTCCCACGACCACCCGAGCCGCCGTCCGCCGGAGCAAAGCTCGCCGTCGACGTGGTACTCGCCGGCGACCACCACCACCACCAACCGACGCGGAATGGCACCCTGAGCACGGAGGTACCCTCCGATCCCCATGCCTAGCCGTGGATCGCCGCCGGCGACCACCGCGGCTCTCGGGCGCCGACGAGCCTCGTCCCTCCCATTTGAAAGTTTAAACCTGACAAGTGGGACCCCACCGTCAGCCTCTCTGTCATTTCTAAGTGAATCATTTACTGAAAACGCCTTCTGCCAAATACGCTTTCCCTCTGGGCTGGCGTAGTTTCTGCCGAAGCGTTTTCTGTTTTTATAAACTAGCCCCTGGAAACTTTCTGTTTCATTACAGATGAGTCCCTGGACAAAAACCTTTATAACTTTTTAACAGAAGAGTATTTTTGATTGATTCTTTTTCTGTCTTCTTTAAAATTTTGTCTAGTTTTTTATCAGATTTATTTGAAAAATATTTGGTATATTTTTTGTGCACCTCTTGGTATTTACGATAGCGCATATATTTTCTTTATACCGTAGATACCGAAGGGGGTGACGGAGCCGCGAACTTCACCGAGCTAGGCTCCGATTACTCTGAACCAGGCAAGCATGTTTGAAATTTTGATATGATGAGTGTCTTGGCATGTTTTGCATTTAGTTAGTCTCATGGCATGTTGATGAGCATACCGATGAACGTTATTTCCATGCACTGTTGAAGTAAGTGAGTTCGATGATGCATAAGTGGATGGATGTGCATATGAATGGCCATGTGTTGGCATGAGAATGGGAAAGATGGCAGTGTTGTAGCATGCCAGTCTTATGCCAGACTATGTGACTACAGTGTCAAACCGTATCGGTCCAGTCCCTTCCATTTCCTTCCTTGTACTACCACATGTTTTCCGCAAGGAATATGGCTTAGTAAGTTGTAAACCGCTTTCCTGGTACACACCAAAAATGAGAGGCCGTGATGATGGTTCCATGGCCCTGGATTAAAGCCAGTCATCCGGTCAGGGGGCATGGGTGTTTCCGGTTGGGACCGAGAGGGGGGCACCCCTTAGAGCACGCGTATATAAATTTGATCCCATGCTATTCGAGATTGTGATCTCCCCGTCTCAAAAGTTTTTCTTGGACGATGTCTAGGGTGATTCCTAGCATCGAGAGGTAGAATGGGTGTGTACTGGTTAGCTGTGTTTTCTACCAAAAAACCGTAAACGGAACTAGTCCTTCGTGACTACGGAAATCCGTTGGCTGTGGGAAAATTTTTGTACAAACTCTGCAGAGTCATATATTCCTTCAAATCATCTATTCCATGTCCAAGTTCGATATTAACTTGTCCTGATCAAATGTCAGTTTTGATGACAGAGACTCCGATGAATCGCATGAGTGCTAAGTCCGGTTAAATGATTATTCCTGTGGATGGACTAACCCATTTATTATCGTGAATTGAATGCTTATTATGAGTAATATTTACTTGTGGACAAAAGCCCTTTCTGAGATGTCGCCTAGACGTCTGACTGTGGCATTTCTTTTAAAGCCCTTTCAGAGATGTCGCTCAGACGTCCGACCGTGGCATTTCTTTTAAAGCCCTTTCTGTGATGTCGCTCAGACGTCCGACTATGGCATTTCTTTTAAAGCCCTTTCTGTGATGTCGCTCAGACGTCCGACTGTGGCATTTCTTTTAAAGCCCTTTCTGTGATGTCGCTCAGACGTCCGACCGTGGCATTTCTTTTAAAGCCCTTTCTGTGATGTCGTTCAGACGTCCGACTGTGGCATTTCTTTTAAAGCCCTTTATGTGGTGTCGCTAAGACGCCCGACTGTGGCATCATTTCCTTTTATTTATTTGTTCACGTTTCGAGGCGTCGCTTCAGACACCCGATCGGTCTCCATTTATGTTTTGTTGGGATTTCAGGCGGACTACCGCTGTTTCCCTTTTACTTACCTCGTTATGCTAATTTATTTTAATGTGCATTGATGAATTAATCACGACGCATCCATGCATGCATTTGTTATATCTTACGTCCGAACTGTCTTGCGAGTACTTTCAAAGTACTCACTGGCTTGTTGATTTGGCCAGATGCTGACGAAGGCGATCTCATGGATGAAGAATTTGATAGCGAGTCCGACGCCTAGAGGAGTCCTAGTCAGTCTCGTGCGACCCTGGATTTGGTCACTGTATTATATCCGCTTCCGCTACCAAATAAGTTCATCGAGCCTCACCTCGACGCTCGATGAGATGCCAGTTTTAGAGTCTTGTATCCCTCTCCACGCTGTGTTTTTCCACCACCATCCTATCCTCGAGTCAGTAGTATGCCTCCACACCACTGTGTCGTGTCCGCCATTATGTATAATAATTGGCGTGCTTGTAATAATTTGGTTGAGCAACCATAGTTCGACCCTGTAATATATTTTATGCTACTGGCTTATTGTATCAAGATTTTGTCTACCAGTGAGGAGGATTTCTCTCATACTGGACTCAATAGATTGGTTTCTCAATAAATATTTTTATTGGAAAACCGGTCGTGACAAGCTTGGTACCAGAGCCAGGCTGACTGTAGGAAGCCACTAGGTGCGATCGCTAATTGGTTATTAGCATAATAGAGCCATTTTATATTTTTCTGCAATTGTAGACATATCTGATAGTCAGCATAAATTTATGATCTGACCATGCAGAATTTTTGCCTACTTTTGTAGATGGCCGACAACAGCTGCGAGTCTCAGACCTTCGCCAACGTGCCCGATGTGTTCGTCAAGCTTCTTTCCTTCATCGTTCAGGTCGCGATGGGGCCATCTGTGCGCCCAGTCTTCACACTCTGCCAGCACCGAGTCAACGACAGTCTGACCATGCACCAGGCCGCGGTGCAGTTCAAGGGAGGGCGTGGTGAGTTACGCCGCTTCCGGTTCTTGGGAAGAACCATGCCTACGGAGAGGCATGCTATGCAGATGGCAGCCCGCGAGGCGATAGCTCGTCTCAGGGATGTCCTACCCGTGATGAAGACTCGTCGTTACCGTTATCTTCCATGCCATGTGCCTTACACCTGTCACTACGCATTCTCCTGCCCTAGAGGAGAACGAGACGAGGCTTTTGAGATGCTTATTGAGTATCTCCGGGCCCTGGAGGCAGCCTTCGACAACCTGGTGGACGACTTCGTGGCTGCCCGCATGGACTCAGTTCATGGCTGTGCTGCCAACAGGAGGGAGCTCCTACCCACCGCACCGCCACTGACTTTTGTCTCATCCTCAGCATCTTATGCACCTACTCGTCGCCTGCCTTCTACCGAAGAATTCAACCAAGTTATTGCGCCCACTCCAGTGCGCACTGCACCAACCTTCGCGCCCACTCCTATTCGTGTTGTTCCGCCCCTGGCAACTGCTCCGTCCACTCTGCGCAACACTACACGTATGGAGCCTATTAGCGAGGAGGAAGTCGAGTCCCCAGCCTCGCTACGCCTCACCCTCGGCAGGGCAAAGGAGGTTGTCAACATCTCCGCCTGAGTACGCTTAGCCGCCATGTAATGTGCCGCTTTGTATGATATGTTTATATGTACATAGGTTGTGAGAAGTAGCCTGTTTGCGCATCATGTAGGATCTGGAGAAGTGCACTAGCCTAAATAACATGTCAGGATTATGTACGCATATCCTGAGTGATGTATTGTATAATTACCGTCACATGTAAGATATGTAATGAGCAGTCCTTCTCCGTGCGCAAGTCGATTTGTTTTTCTTAAGTAAGCTTGGTTATTTATTTTTATTTGCCAGCGTTATACACTTATGGAATTGTTTTTGCGACTCTTTCCGCTTTTCTTATGGGTTTTACAAAATATTCCCAGAGTGAAAAATGTCTCGTCCTTGGACTCGCTCCATGCCAACTCCACCAGAGGAAAATTATGATACACAACCCAGCAACGAGTTCACTCAGGGACAGTCAAGCCAACAGGGCAGTGAGTCGGCACTTTCACAAATGTGCCGCCTTTATGAGCAGAGCCAGCAGCAACATCGGGAAATGATGAACCAAGTCATCAACATGGGAAATCATCATGGACAGTATCAGCAGCATTCCAAGTTATCTGAGCTACAGAAGACACGTCCCCAAACTTTTTCTCATACTGACAAACCTCTTGAGGCCGAGGATTGGCTTCGAGATATGGAGAGAAAATTAATAATTGCAAAATGTTCAGATCTCGAGAAAGTACTATATGCTCCGCACTATCTCACAGGAGCAGCCGCATCATGGTGGGAGAATTTTCTGCACATGCACCCCAACGAAAATGATATAACCTGGGATGATTTCAAGGAAGGTTTCCGTGGTGCACACATTCCCAAGAGCATTATGAAAATTAAGAAGAGAGAATTCGATGACCTCAAACAAAGGAACATGACAGTGTCAGAATACAACGGTCAATTTACTCTGTTGTCTCGCTACGCCAATGAAGAACGTATGACTGAAAGCAAGAAGATGGAGAAATTCCTTGACGGTCTGGCGCCCGCGCTTAAATGCCAACTGGTCGTGCACACATTTCCAGATTTTAAAACACTAGTGGACAAAGCTATTACTCTGGAAAATGAGAGACGTAGCTTGGAGGATTTACGCAAGCGAAAAAGAGACCAGACTACTCTTGCACGCAACCACCGAAGCAGGACAGATTTTCAGAAAAGTGGGACACACAAACCTACCACAAACATTTCTCGCCCAACCAAGAATTTCCATGCAAGGGACAAAGAGTTCACATATCGCCCAGGCGTTAATTGTTACACTTGTGGAGAAGAAGGGCACTACGCCAAACAGTGCCCCAAGCCAAGGAACTCGACCCCGAAGCCAAACAACAGTGGCAATAATTTAGCGCCCAAGCGCAACAACTGCAACCCCAACAACAACCACAGGAAGGGTCATCTAAACCACGTGACCAAAGAAGAAGCACAAAATGCTCCAGATATCGTACTCGGTACGTTTCCTGTCAACACAATACCTGCAACGGTTTTGTTTGATTCTGGAGCTTCTCACTCATTCATTTCGAAAAGTTTTGCTTTGCAAAATAATTTTTTGATGTATCCCTTGGAAAAATCCATGATCATCAAGTCCCCTGGGATTCAGCAAGTTACTCAAAGTTATTGTCAGAATGTGGCCATTGAGTTCGAAGGATTGAAATTTTTCGCCAATCTTATTGTGTTGGAAAATAAAGGACTGGATGTCATCCTAGGGATGGACTGGTTAACCACCAACAAAGGTTTTATTGACTGTTTCAACCGGACCGTGATTCTCACACACCACCACGAGAAGACAATAAAAGTACCGGCCAAGGAAAGAAAAATACCCCGGCAGCCAAGACTGAATAAGGTGGATATTTCTGAGTTAAGCAAGGTTCCAGTAGTATGTGAATTTCCAGACGTATTTCCCGAAGAACTACCAGGCATGCCACCAGACCGAGAAATAGAATTCAGCATTGAGCTAGCACCAGGAACCACCCCCATATACAAGAAACCATACAGAATGGCACCATCCGAGTTGATTGAGTTGAAGAAACAAATAAAGGAATTACTGGACAAAGGATACATTCGAGCCAGCTCCTCACCTTGGGGATCACCAATTTTATTTGCCAAAAAGAAGGACGGAACACTGAGATTGTGCATAGACTACCAAGCACTTAACATGGTCACAGTCAAGAACAAATACCCGATGCCAAGGATAAATGATTTATTTGATCAGCTCGCTCAGGCCAAGGTATTCTCAAAGATTGACTTAAGGTCAGGATACCATCAATTAAAAGTGCGAACAGAAGATATCCCCAAAACAGCCTTCACCTCCAGATATGGACTATATGAGTTCACAGTTATGCCTTTTGGATTAACTAACGCCCCCGCATATTTTGTTCACCTCATGAACAAAGTATTTATGAAGTTTATGGACAAGTTCGTTGTGGTATTTATCGATGATATTCTGATATACTCCAAAACACCAGAAGAGCACGCGGAACATCTCAGGATTGTGCTAGGAGAACTCAGGAAGCATCAATTGTATGCCAAGTTCAGCAAGTGCAAATTTTGGCTAAGGCAAGTAGGCTTTCTAGGCCACGTACTGACCCAAGACGGTATCGCAGTGGACCCGGAGAAAGTTAAGGCCATACTTGACTGGAAGGCACCAGCCAGCGTAACGGACATACGAAGTTTTCTGGGAATGGCAGGATATTACCGCAGATTTATTGAAGGATTCTCCACTCTAGCCAAGCCAATGACGCAGTTACTCAAGAAAGACAAGAAGTTTGAATGGACAGAAGCTTGCGAAAAAAGTTTCCAAGAGTTAAAACGGAAATTAACCACAGCACCGGTATTAATTGTGCCAGACATACACAAAAACTTTGTGGTGTATTGTGACGCATCCCGAAAAGGTCTCGGGTGCGTGTTAATGCAGGAAGGCAAGGTTGTCGCATACGCTTCACGACAACTCCGCAAGCATGAGGAAAATTATCCCACTCATGACTTAGAAATGGCAGCAGTCATTCATGCACTTAAGGAATGGAGGCATTTCTTACTTGGGAATCGATGTGAAATATACACGGACCATAAAAGTCTTAAATATATTTTCACACAGCCAGAACTAAACTTACGGCAACGCCGCTAGTTGGAATTGGTAAAGGATTATGACGTTGGAATCCACTATCATCCAGGGAAAGCAAATGTAGTAGCCGATGCTCTTAGTCGAAACCCCAGCTCCGACGAAAACAGACTGCAAAGTTTGAGACCTGAATTCCAACAAGAATTTGCAAAACTCAACTTGTTAATGATCGCGGAAGGCACCATATCAAACTTGGAAATAAAGCCCGACCTTGTGGAGAGAATTAAAGAAGCTCAGCCTGGTCACCCCAGCATTGAAGGAATTAAAAGAAAGGTGAGTATGGGCAAGGCCCCGGAATTTGTCATAGGCAATGATGGAATATTACGGTACAGGGACAGACTCTGTGTGCCAAACATAGAGGACCTCAAACAGCAAATCCTAGCTGAAGCACACACCACTCCTTATTCAATCCACCCTGGAGGAACCAAAATGTATAAGGATATTCAGGAAGGATTTTGGTGGCACGGTATGAAGAGGGACATAGCCACATTCGTTGCATGTTGCGATTCGTGCCAACGCATAAAAGTTGAGCATCAAAAACCAGCCGGACTACTGCAACCAAACAAAATACCTGAGTGGAAATGGGATGAAATAGGGATGGATTTTATTGTCGGACTACCTCGGTCACGACACGGGTATGATCCCATATGGGTCATCACCGATAGATTAACCAAGGTGGCACATTTCATTCCAGTGAAGACAACCTACAACACTCAGAAGCTTGCCAGGATTTATCTCTCCCGTATAGTTTGTCTGCATGGAGTCCCGAAGACTATAATATCCGACAAAGGCACTCAGTTTGTCTCGAGATTCTGGGATCATTTACAACAGGCTCTGGGAACTCAATTCGCCTTCAGCACAGCCTACCATCCCCAGACTGATGGACAGACTGAACGCGTAAACCAAAATTTGGAAGACATGCTGAGAGCATGTGTCCTCACCGATGGAACCAGTTGGGAAGAAAGCCTGCCATATGCCGAGTTCGCATACAACAACAGTTACCAGGCCAGCCTGCAAATGGCACCTTTTGAAGCCCTATACGGACAAAGATGTCGTACCCCGCTAAATTGGTCAGAGACCGGAGACAGCCGTATCTTCAGCCCAGACATGCTCAAAGAAGCCGAGGAAAAAGTCAAGCTAATCAGGGACCGACTCAAGACCGCTCAAAGCCGACAGAAGAGTTATTACGATCAGAAACATCGTAGGGTCAATTTTGAACCCGGTGAATTTGTGTACCTACGAGTATCACCTATGAAGGGACTGCAACGGTTTAAGATTAAAGGAAAGTTAGCACCAAGATTCATTGGACCATTCTGCATAGTGGCACGAAGAGGCACTGTAGCCTACCAGCTAGACTTACCCGAAGACTTGTCTGACATTCACGACGTGTTCCACATCTCTCAATTAAGGAAGTGCGTAAGCAAACCAGAGAAACAAGTATCCCATGAGAACATTGACGTACAACCAGACCTCACTTACCGAGAACACCCAGTAAAAATATTAGAGGAGTCTGAAAGGAGAACCCGACAAAAGGCCATCAAGTTTTTTAGAGTTCAGTGGAGCAAGCACACCGAAAGAGAAGCAACTTGGGAAAGAGAGGATTTTCTTCGGACAGAGCATCCACACTTATTTGAGGAACAGTTGAAATCTCGGGGACGAGATTTTTCCTAAGGGGGTAGGTGTTGTGACACTCCAAAATTTTTGCATTGGTTTTCAGCAAAAACTTTGTGGTTTTTGAAAAGAGGCCATTTAAAATTTTCCAGAAAACCTTCCTCTTAAAAACTTTCTTTTCTTTGGCAAGGATTTTTTTTAAACCTTGGTGTTTGATCTTTTGAAACTTCTTCTCTGTTCGTTCCCTCTCAAATTATTTTGGGAGTTTAATTTAATCTTTTCTTTTAAAAAGAAACTCTATGAAAATTTGGATTTTCATATCTTTGAAGCCACCCATGGCATTGTATTTTTGCCCATGTGGTAAAACCCCTCCAAAACCTCCCCTCCTCCTTGAAATCAACCTAAGTTCTCTGTCCCAACTCATCCAAGCAAGTTTTGGATTTTATTCAAATTATTTTTCCCCTCAAATCATTTCTGAAAATTACTTGGAGCCTGAGAGTTTTTCAAAGCAAGTACCCTATTGCATTTGAGTTATGACCTCAAACCAACTCTCCTGGATAGTCCTTTGAACCAACAACCCAGAACCATCTTGATCCACTCCTCCTCTTTTCAAATATCTCAAAATTCAGTCTCTGCAAGTTTGGACCAGATTTGCCAAATTTGGTGAAATTCATATCCACACTTCTCCAAAAATTCCACCAAAATTCAGGCAGCCTTCTTGAGCAATGAGTAGCCACTCCACCAAATTTCAGCTCAAGGAAAAATCCCTAGATACCTAAATCATTCTGTCGAACACCTGAGCTACACTGTTCTTTGCATTTTCAGTAAAGTTCAGAAAATTCAGTTTTCAGTGTCGATCGTCGACAGAGGTTCAGTCACAAGCCCATAGTGCCCTTGGCACGTTCCTCGCCGCCTCTTCCTCCTGTCTGGAGCATCCCGCACGCGCGCTTGGCGTCTTCCCGGCGTCGGTGGCGCCCCTGGCCGCCCGCGCCGGCGTGTCTTGCGGCGGACGAGACCCCGTTACGGCCGACAGGGGACAAGAACGGCGGCTCAACGCCGTTCTGCGCCGCCCATCGCTCCCTGGCTCTCCGCGTGGCCTCCTGCATGCTAGCGCACGCCCGTGGCACCGTCGCCGTGGCCCGGCAAGCACGGAACGTGCTCTCTGCCGCCGACGGGCCGCGCCATCCCGTTCCGTTGAGCTCGACCCAAACACCCAAACCCCGGTCAGTTTAGCACCTAAATGGAGCCAGTGAACCTCCGTGATGACGCTCGACTCCCTAATCACCCCCGACCGAGCACTGCGCCACCGTAACCATCGCCGAAAATCCCCGTTCACGGCCACCGCCTCGGACCGCCTATATAAAGGGCCCCCGAGCTCACCCTCGTGCACGCATCATCACTACACCTCACCAACGCCCCACCAGGCCACTAGGAGGACCTCGAGGAGGTCTCCTCCCCCAACTCCGGCCGCCCCGATCCGCCTCGGCCTCCACCACGATTCGCTCCGGTGAGGCCGTCTCCGGCGCCCAAAACCCGTCCGTTACCCTCTCTAGCTACCAGAAGCCTAACCCCCTCCTCAATTTGATCACTACAGCTCTCTCCGATGAGTCCCACGACCACCCGAGCCGCCGTCCGCCGGAGCAAAGCTCGCCGTCGACGTGGTACTCGCCGGCGACCACCACCACCACCAACCGACGCGGAATGGCGCCCTGAGCACGGAGGTACCCTCCGATCCCCATGCCTCGCCGTGGATCGCCGCTGGCGACCACCGCGGCTCTCGGGCGCCGACGAGCCTCGTCCCTCCCATTTGAAAGTTTAAACCTGACAAGTGGGACCCCACCGTCAGCCTCTCTGTCATTTCTAAGTGAATCGTTTACTGAAAACGCCTTCTGCCAAATACGCTTTCCCTCTGGGCTGGCGTAGTTTCTGCCGAAGCGTTTTCTGTTTTTATAAACTAGGCCCTGGAAACTTTCTGTTTCATTACAGATGAGTCCCTGGACAAAAACCTTTATAACTTTTTAACAGAAGAGTATTTTTGATTGATTCTTTTTCTGTCTTGTTTAAAATTTTGTCTAGTTTTTTATCAGATTTATTTGAAAAATATTTGTTATACTTTTTGTGCACCTCTTGGTATTTACGATAGCGCATATATTTTCTTTATACCGTAGATACCGAAGGGGGTGACGGAGCCGCGAACTTCACCGAGCTAGGCTCCGACTACTCTGAACCAGGCAAGCATGTTTGAACTTTTGATATGATGAGTGTCTTGGCATGTTTTGCATTTAGTTAGTCTCATGGCATGTTGATGAGCATACCGATGAACGTTATTTCCATGCACTGTTGAAGTAAGTGAGTTCGATGATGCATAAGTGGATGGATGTGCATATGAATGGCCATGTGTTGGCATGAGAATGGGAAAGATGGCAGTGTTGTAGCATGCCAGTCTTATGCTAGACTATGTGACTACAGTGTCAAACCGTATCGGTCCAGTTCCTTCCATTTCCTTCCTTGTACTACCACATGTTTTCCGCAAGGAATATGGCTTAGTAAGTTGTAAACCGCTTTCCTGGTACACACCAAAAAGGAGAGGCCGTGATGATGGTTCCATGGCCCTGGATTAAAGCCAGTCATCCGGTCAGGGGGCATGGGTGTTTCCGGTTGGGACCGAGAGGGGGGCACCCCTTAGAGCACGCGTATATAAATTTGATCCCATGCTATTCGAGATTGTGATCTCCCCGTCTCAAAAGTTTTTCTTGGACGATGTCTAGGGTGATTCCTAGCATCGAGATGTAGAATGGGTGTGTACTGGTTAGCTGTGTTTTCTACCGAAAAACCATAAACGGAACTAGTCCTTCGTGACTACGGAAATCCGTTGGCTTTGGGAAAAATTTTGTACAAACTCTGCAGAGTCATATATTCCTTCAAATCATCTATTCCATGTCCAAGTTCGATATTAACTTGTCCTGATCAAATGTCAGTTTTGATGACAGAGACTCCGGTGAATCGCATGAGTGCTAAGTCCGGTTAAATGATTATTCCTGTGGATGGACTAACCCATTTATTTTCGTGAATTGAATGCTTATTATGAGTAATATTTACTTGTGGACAAAAGCCCTTTCTGAGATGTCGCCTAGACATCCGACTGTGGCATTTCTTTTAAAGCCCTTTCTGTGATGTCGCTCAGACGTCCGACTGTGGCATTTCTTTTAAAGCCCTTTCTGTGATGTCGCTCAGACGTCCGACTGTGGCATTTCTTTTAAAGCCCTTTCTGTGATGTCGCTCAGACGTCCGACCGTGGCATTTCTTTTAAAGCCCTTTCTGTGATGTCGCTCAGACGTCCAAATGTGGCATTTCTTTTAAAGCCCTTTATGTGGTGTCGCTAAGACGCCCGACTGTGGCATCATTTCCTTTTATTTATTTGTTCACCTTTCGAGGCGTCGCTTCAGACGCCCGATCGGTCTCCATTTATGTTTTGTTGGGATTTCAGGCGGACTACCGCCGTTTCCCTTTTACTTACCTCGTTATGCTAATTTATTTTAATGTGCATTGATGAATTAATCACGACGCATCCATGCATGCATTTGTTATATCTTACGTCCGAACTGTCTTGCGAGTACTTTCAAAGTACTCACTGGCTTGTTGATTTGGCCAGATGCTGACGAAGGCGATCTCATGGATGAAGAATTTGATAGCGAGTCCGACGCCTAGAGGAGTTCCAGTCAGTCTCGTGTGACCCTGGATTTGGTCACTGTATTATATCCGCTACCGCTACCAAATAAGTTCATCGAGCCTCACCTCGACGCTCGATGAGATGCCAGTTTTAGAGTCTTGTATCCCTCTCCCCGCTGTGTTTTTCCACCACCATCCTATCCTCGAGTCAGTAGTATGCCTCCACACCACTGTGTCGTGTCCGCCATTATGTATAATAATTGGCGTGCTTGTAATAATTTGGTTGAGCAACCGTAGTTCGACCCTGTAATATATTTTATGCTACTGGCTTATTGTATCAAGATTTTGTCTACCAGTGAGGAGGATTTCTCTCATACTGGACTCAATAGATTGGTTTCTCAATAAATATTTTTATTGGAAAACCGGTCGTGACAGCTACAAGGTGTGAAGTTGAGTCAGACTCAATGCCCGACCACAGCAGAAGATAGAGAGAAAATGAAAAATGTTCCCTATGCTTCAGCCGTAGGCTCTATCATGTATGCAATGCTGTGTACTAGACCTGACGTATGCTTAGCAATAAGCTTGGCAGGAAGGTACCAAAGTAATCCAGGAGTGGATCACTGGACAGCGGTCAAGAACATCCTGAAATACCTGAAAAGGACTAAGGATATGTTTCTCGTATATGGAGGTGACAAAGAGCTAGTCGTAAATGGTTACGTCGATGCAAGCTTTGACACTGATCCGGACGATTCTAAATCGCAAGCCGGATAAGTGTTTATATTAAACGGTGGAGCTGTAAGTTGGTGCAGTTCTAAACAAAGCGTCGTGGCGGGATCTACATGTGAAGCGGAGTACATAGCTGCTTCTGAAGCAGCGAATGAAGGAGTCTGGATGAAGGAGTTCATTTCCGATCTAGGTGTCATACCTAGTGCATCGGGACCAATGAAGATCTTCTGTGACAATACTGGTGCAATTGCCTTGGCAAAGGAATCCAGATTTCACAAGAGGACCAAGCACATCAAGAGACGCTTCAATTCCATTCGGGACCAAGTCCAAGTGGGCGACATAGAGATTTGCAAGATACATATGGATCTGAATGTTGCAGACCCGTTGACTAAGTCTCTCTCACGAGCAAAACATGATCAGCACCAAGACTCCATGGGTGTTAGAATCATTACTATGTAATCTAGATTATTGACTCTAGTGCAAGTGGGAGACTGAAGGAAATATGCCCTAGAGGCAATAATAAAGTTATTATTTATTTCCTTATATCATGATAAATGTTTATTATTCATGCTATAATTGTATTAACCGGAAACATGATACATGTGTGAATACATAGACAAACACAAAGTCACTAGTATGCCTCTACTTGACTAGCTCATTAATCAAAGATGGTTATGTTTCCTGACCATAGACATGTGTTGTCATTTGATTAATGGGATCACATCATTAGGAGAATGATGTGATTGACATGACCCATTCTGTTAGCCTAGCACTTGATCGTTTAGTATACTGCTATTGCTTTCTTCAAGACTTATACAAAGTTCCTACAACTATGAGATTGTGCAACTCTCGTTTACCGGAAGAACACTTTGTGTGCTACCAATCGTCACAATGTAACTGGGTGATTATAAAGGTGCTCTACAGGTGTTTCCGAAGGTACATGTTGGGTTGGCATAATTCGAGATTAGGATTTGTCACTCCGATTGTCGGAGAGGTATCTCTAGGCCCTCTCGGTAATACTCATCACCTAAGCCTTGCAAGCATGTAACTAATGAGTTAGCTATGAGATGACGTATTACGGAACGAGTAAAGAGACTTGCCGGTAATGAGATTGAACTAGGTATTGGATACCGACGATCAAATCTCGGGCAAGTAACATACCGATGACAAAGGGAACAAAGTATGTTGTTATGCGGTTTGACCGATAAAGATCTTCGTAGAATATGTAGGAACCAATATGGGCATCCAGGTCCCGCTATTGGTTATTGACCGAGAATGGTTTTAGGTCATGTCTACATAGTTCTCGAACCCGTAGGGTCCGCACGCTTAACGTTTCGATGACAATTTTATTAGGAGTTTATAAGTTTTGATGTACCGAAGTTTGTTCGGAGTCCCGGATGTGATCACGGACATGACGAGGAGTCTCGGAATGGTCGAGACATAAAGATTGATATATTGGACGACTATATTCGGACACCGAAAAGGTTCCGGGAGTTTTCGGAGAAAACCGGAGTGCCGGGGGGTTACCGGAACCCCCCCGGGAGAGTTAATGGGCCACATGGGCCTAGGTGGGAAGAGAGAGGGGCAGCCAGGGTGGGCCGCGCGCCCCCTCTCCCTCTGGTCCGAATTGGACTAGGAGGGGGGGGGGGGGGGGGCGGCGCCCCCCTTTCCTTCCCCCCTCTCCCCCTTCCTTCCCCCTCCTAGTAGTAGGAAAGGAGGAATCCTACTCCTACTAGGAGGAGTATTCCTCCTCCCTTGACGCGCCCAAAGGGGCCGGCCAGCCTCCCCCTCCCTCCTTTATATACGGGGGCAGGGGGCACCCCATAGACACACAAGTTGATCTACGGATCGTTCCTTAGCCGTGTGCGGTGCCCCCTTCCACCATATTCCACCTCGGTCATATCATCGCGGAGTTTAGGTGAAGCCCTGCGCCGGTAGAACATCATCATCGTCACCACGCCGTCGTGCTGACGGAACTCATCTCCGGATCCTTTGCCAGATCGGAGGGCCGGAGATCGTCATTGAGCTGAACGTGTGCTGAACTCGGAGGCTCCGTACGTTCGGTGCTTGGATCGGTCGGATCGTGAAGACGTACGACTACATCAACCGTGTTGTGCTAACGCTTCTGCTTACGGTCTACGAGGGTACATGGACGAACACTCTCCCCTCTCGTTCCTATGCCATCACCATGATCTTGCGTGTGCGTAGGAAATTTTTTGAAATTACTACGTTCCCCAACATAAACTTCCGACCACCTTGTCATGCCACCTACATGGGCCCTTAGAGATCAAATCTGAAATTGTCATATGGGCTCTAGGCCCATCTCACATTTCAACAACCCCCCACCAGATCTCAGGGGCCCACGTTGTCCTTTGTTCCAAACGCTGTTTTGATATACTAGTGTTTCAGGGAAGACCTGTTAAGGTTGAGCTTCACCTAGAGCAAGTGTCTCCACTCCTTCACAACTGAACAATGGACTATGCCTTGAATTTTCAGTTTGGCGTAAAGAAGTTTCACCACATGTCTTACTAGTACTGGGCTGCCGAAGGCTGACCCCTCGGGTGGAGCAGATAAGTCACACTCCTGGCCTATTCATGAGCTTACTAGAGATCACCCCAATCTCATAGACCGTGACTAGCAGTCGGGCTCACATAGGTATGTTCCTCCAAAGATCGCTCTGTAGGATAGCATCTTGCTTATACATATAAGCCTTGGAACACATTAAGACAGTAGTCATCCTTCCATACAGTTTCTGAGAGTATTGCATCTCCAACGGAGTGGGTTAGTAAAATTACTCTCCTCAGTTCACCACTGGCTTGTTTTCCCAGGTCCTACTTCACGGGATCTCCGATCACATAGGTTGGGTTACCACCATGCTAACTCATGTGGGTCTCATACCCATCTCCCTCGATGCACTATCTATCACTACACGTGATAGCCCTTCCGTAAAGGTATCTGCCAGATTCTTAGCTGTATGGACATAGTCCAACGCTATCACTCCGGAGTTTCTTAATTTTCTGACAGCTTTTAATCTCATTCTTATGTGTTTGTTGGACTTCGTGTTGTCCTTTGAACTCTTCACCTTGGTGATGACAGTCTGATTATCACAGTTCATAAGGATAGCCGGAACCGGTTTATCAACTAGTGGCAAGTCCATCAAAAGATCTCGAAGCCATCCTGCTTCAACACCAGAAGTGTCTAATGCTATTAATTCTGCTTCCATTGTCGATCTCGTTAAGATCGTTTGCTTGCAAGACTTCCAGGAAACAACGCCACCCCCAAGAGTAAACATATACCCAGTTCTGGCCTTCATCTCATCAGCATCAGAGATCCAATTCGCATCACTATACCCTTAGAGTACCGACGGGTCTCCGGTATAGTGAAGTCCATAATTCATAGTACCTTTTAGATAGCGCATAACTCTTTCAACTGCATGCCAATGTACATCACCCGGTTTGGAAACAAACCTGCTCAGTTTGCTCACAGCAAACGCGATGTCAGGCCTCGTTGCGCTCTCTAGGTACATCAGTGAACCAATGATTTGAGAATATCTCAATTGATCTTTAGCCATGCCTTTGGACTTTCGAATCAACACGCTAGGATCATATGGTGTTTGAGATGGTGTGCAGTCCGAATATCCAAAATGACTCAACACCTTCTCAACATAATGGGATTGCAGAAGTGTGATCCCACCCTCATTATCTCTCAGTAGCTTGATGTTCAAGATAACATCAGCCACACCAAGATCCTTCATCTCAAAGTTCTGAGACAGAAACGACTTAACCTCCTCAATGACTTTAAGGTTGGTTCAGAATATCAGTATGTCATCAACATACAAGCACAGTATAACTCCTTCGCCCCCACCATGGCGATAGTATACACATTTGTCAGCTTCATTAACAACAAAGCCAACATATGTCAGAGTTGTATTGAACTTATCATGCCATTGCATAGGTGCTTGCTTCAGGCCATATAAAGATTTCAGCAACCTACACACCTTTCTTTCCTAACCATCTATCACAAAGCCATCTGGCTGTTGCATGTAGATTTCCTCATTTAGCTCTCCATTCAGAAAAGCCGTCTTAACATCCATTTGATGGACGAGAAGACCATGTGAGGCCGCCAACGAGTGTAATACTCAAATGGTGGTCAGTCTATCCATAGGTGAATAAGTATCAAAGAAATCTTCCTCTTCTTTCTGGTCATAGCCCTTGGCCACAAGCTTAGCCTTGTACTTTTCAATCGTACCATTGGGCCTAAGCTTTTTCTTGAACACCCACTTACATCCCAATGGTTTGCAACCATAGGGACGCTCAGTGATCTCCCATGTCCCGTTAGCCATGATGGAATCCATCTCGCTACGGACCGCATCCTTCCAGTAGTCAGCTTCTGGAGAAGCATATGCTTCTGAAATAGAAGTGGGAGTATCATCCACGAGGTACACGAAGAAATCATCACCAAAGGTCTTTGCAGTCCTTTGTCTCTTGCCCCTGCCAAGGGTTTCCTCGTCATCCTCCTTAGGATTTTCCTCATGTGTTCGTTCATAATATTCCATAGGAATGGCAGGCTCAGGAGTCTCCTCAGATTCCTGTCTAGAAGTGCTTTGCATATCTCTCATGGGAAAAATATCCTCAAAGAATGTAGCTTCCTTAGACTCCATAATTGTACCGACCTTCTGGTCAGGTACCTCAGATTTCACTACTAGAAATCTATAGCCAACGCTGTTCTTGGTGTAGCCCAAATTAACGCAGTCCACAGTCTTGGGTCCAAGCTTACGCTTTTTGGGGATCGGCACATTGACTTTCACCAAACAGCCCCAAGTATGCAAGTACGAGAGTGTTGTCCTTCTCTTTTCCCATTTCTCATAGGGAGTGATCTCATTATCCTTTGTCGGAACTTTATTCAGGACATGACATGCCGTCAATATAGCCTCCCCCCAGCATGCCTTGGAAAAACCCGATGTATCTAACTTGGCATTAACCAGATCAGTTAGAGTACAATTTTTCCACTCGGCAACCCCGTTTGACTGGGGAGAATAGGGAGGCGTCCTCTCATGAATAATGCCGTGTTCCGCACAGAAGGAATCAAACTCACTCGAGAAGTACTCTCCACCGCGATCTGACCGGATTCGTTTAATTTTCTTTTCAAGTTGATTCTCAACTTCTGCCTTATAGATTTTAAAGTAGTGTAGAGCCTCAACTTTAGTATTTAACAGATATACAGAGCAATATCTGGTGGAATCATCGATCAATGTCATGAAGTACTTCTTTCCACCTTTAGTCAACACGCCATTCATCTCACAAAGATCAGAATGTATGAGTTCTAACGGTGCCAAGTGTCTCTCCTCTGCAGCCTTGTGAGGCTTGCGAGGTTGTTTAGCTTGCACACATGATAGGCACTTAGAACCTTTGGCTAAAGTGAAACTCGGGATTAAATCCAACTTGGCTAGCCGCGTCATAACACCAAAACTAATGTGACAAAGACGTGAATGCCAAACTTCAGATTCATTAACATTCGAACGAATATGGGTCACGACTTTATTACAAAAATCTGCGAGGGAAAGGCGGAATATCCCTCCGCTCTCATAACCTTTTCCAACAAAGAGTCCATATTTCATGACAACAAATTTATTAGACTCGAAAACCAACTTAAACCCTTCTCTACATAGAAGGGAGCCACTGACGAGGTTCTTCTTGATGACGGGGGCATGCTACACGTTCTTCAGCTGCACAATCCTTCCCGAAGTAAACTTCAGATCGACCGTGCCAACACCATGAACAGAAGCACTCGCACCATTCCCCATCAATACGGACCCGTGACCTGTGACCTGGTAAGAAGTGAACAATGAAATGTCAGCACACACATGAACACTTGCACCTGTGTCCACCCACCAATCGTTAGGCTGAAACACTGAAAAAACAGTAAATAAATTACCGTACCGAGATGCACCATTCTCATTGTTGCACACAATCATGTTGACAGACTTGGAGTCCTGTCCTGGCTTCTTATACTTGTTTGGGCACTTGTTGGCCCAATGTTCAACCGAACCACAAGTAAAGCAGCCCTCATCCTTCTTGTTCTTCTTGAAGGTCTTCTTACCCTTCTTCTTAAAGTCGGTATTGTGTTGGACACCGTTGTCGGTGTCAAAACCGGCGGATCTCGGGTAGGGGGTCCCGAACTGTGCGTCTAGGCGGATGGTAACAGGAGACAAGGGACACGATGTTTTTACCCAGGTTCGGGCCCTCTCGATGGAGGTAAAACCCTACTCCTGCTTGATTGATATTGATGATATGGGTAGTACAAGAGTGGATCTACCACGAGATCAAGGAGGCTAAAGCCTAGAAGCTAGCCTATGGTATGATTGTTTTAATGGTTGTGTTGTCCTACGGACTAAAACCCTCCGGTTTATATGGACACCGGAGAGGGTTAGGGTTACACAGAGTCGGTTACAATGGTAGGAGATATACATATCCGTATCGCCAAGCTTGCCTTCCACGCCAAGGAAAGTCCCATCCGGACACGGGACGAAGTCTTCAATCTTATATCTTCATAGTCTTGGAGTCCGGCCGATGATGATAGTCCGGCTATCCGGACACCCCCTAGTCCAGGACTCCCTTAGTAGCCCCTGAACCAGGCTTCACTGACGATGAGTCCGGCGCGCATAATGTTCGGCATTGCAAGGCGGGTTCCTCCTCCGAATAACTCATAGAAGATTGTGAACACCAGGATAGTGTCTGGCTCTGCAAAATAAATTTCACATTCCACCGTAGAGAGAATAATATGTACACAAGCTCAATCTGCTGACATATTTTGTAGCATGACGTCACGCCACTACCAAGCCTTTATTCGAATCGTTTTTTATTATACCACCTCAGCACGTTTAGCGAAGCGGTTTCCTTGGCACGTCTTGTCGAAGCAGAGATCGTGTTCCCCTTATTCCGGGATTCCCATCAATACGGACGTGGGTAACCCAACCGCGCCATTGATGGTGGCGCTTGGGAGATAAGCGAGTTTTACCAGGCCAGTGGGGATGCATACTATTCGTCCGCCCATATATAAGGGGATAAGAATCCACCCTTTTTACCTACGCCTTCTTCCTCCTTTGCTTATCCATCTCCGCGCACTCGAGCTCCAGCGCCCATCCGCACATCTCGTCTCAACCTCCTCCAGTCATGTCCGGAGTGGGAGGCAAGTGGTTGGCCTCCTCCGTTACGGAGGAGCATATCGCAAAGCTGCGCGGCGCCGGATACCTTTCCAGCGACATCGCACACCGGCTGCCCGACGAGGGGCAGCTCATCCCCACCCCCAGGCCCCATGAGAGGGTCGTATTCCTTCCCCACTTCCTCCGCGGACTGGGCTTCCCACTTCATCCCTTCGTCCGGGGGCTCATGTTCTACTACGGCCTGGACTTCCACGATCTGGCGCCAAACTTCATCCTCAACATCTCGGCGTTTATCGTCATGTGCGAGGCCTTTCTCTGCATCCGGTCCCACTTCGGCTTGTGGCTCAAGACCTTCAACGTCAAGCAGAAGGTAGTGAAGGGCGTCCAAGCGGAGTGCGGAGGCGCCATGGTGGGCAAGATGCACAATGAGGGAGTCCTGGACTAGGGGGTGTTCGGACAGCCGGACTATCAATGTCCGCCGGACTCCAAGACTGCGAAGATACAAGATTGAAGACTCCGGCTCCTGTCCGGAAGGTACTTTACTTGGCGTGGAAGGCAAGCTTGGCGATACGGATACGTAGATCTCCTACTATTGTAACCAACTCTGTGTAACCCTAGCCCTCTCTGGTATCTATATAAACCGGAGGGCTTTAGTCCATAGGACAACATACATTACAACAATCATACCATAGGCTAGCTTCTAGGGTTTAGCCTCCTTGATCTCGTGGTAGATCTACTCTTGTACTACCCATATCATCAATATCAATCAAGCAGGAGTAGGGTTTTACCTCCGTCGAGAGGGCCTGAACCTGGGTAAAAAACATCGTGTCCCTTGTATCCTGTTACCATCCGCCTAGACGCACAGTTCGGGACCCCCTACCCGAGATCCGCCGGTTTTGACACCGACATTGGTGCTTTCATTGAGAGTTCCTCTGTGTCGTCACCAATAGGCTTGATGGCATCTTCAACCTGCAACGCTGTCCTGGGTGAGACTTTTCTCCCCGGACAGATCTTCGTATTCGGCGGCTTCGCACTGCGGGCCAATTCACTTGGCCATCTGGAGCAGATCGAAAGCTACGCCCCTGGCCGTCAGGTCAGATTTGGAAGCTTAAACTTCACGGCCGATGTCCGAGGAGATTTGATCCTCGATGGACTCGAGCCACAGCCAAGCGCGCCGCACTGTGACGATGGGCATGATCTAGCTCTGCCGCCGAACAGTGCTTTGGTGGCCGCACACGAATCCGCTCCGGCCATTAGCCCGGAGCCGATCACCCAGATCGAGGGCTGGTGGATAGACGCCGCCCCGGGGGCTTCAACATCCACGGCGATGGAGCCGAACACCAATCTTGTCCCCTGCGAAACTCGTGATTCCGAGGCGCCGGACTCCTCGCCGGACTCCGAACCTCCCGCGCCCCTACCAATCGATCTAGATTGGGCGCCGGTTACGGAATTCACCGCCGCGGACATCTTTCAATGCTCGCCTTTCGGCGATATCTTAAATTCACTAAAGCATCTCTCGTTATCAGAAGAGTCCTGGCCGGATTATGGCCAGGATGGTTGGGATGCGGACGACAAAGAAATTCAGAGCCCACCCACCACCCACTTTGTAGCCACTGTCGACGATTCAACCGACACGCTAGATTACGACTCCGAAGACATCGACGCTATGGAAGACGATGCCGGAGACGAACAGGAACCAGCGCCCACAGGGCACTGGAAGGCCACCTCGTCATACGACGTATACATGGTGGATACCCCAAAAGATGGGGACGGCGAAGGAACAGCGGAGGCAGGTTCCTTAAAGAAACAGCCCAAGTGCCGGCGTCAGCGGCGCCGCTCTAAATCTCGCCACAGCAAAAACGGAAATTCCGGCACAGGAGACAATAATACTCCAGAGAATGCCGAAGACAATCCCCTCCAGCAAGATTCAGCGCAGGAGGATGCAGAAGCAAGCCCTCACGAGGGGGCGGCAGACGAAGAGGTTGAGGATCATAATTACATACCTCCCTCCGATGATGAAGCAAGCCTCAACGATGACGAATTCGTCGTACCCGAGGATCCCGTCGAACAAGAGCGCTTCAAGCGCAGGCTTATCGCCACAGCAAAAAGCCTGAAGAAGGAAAAACAGAAGCTCAAAACAGCGGAAAATACACTCAGAATGATATGGAGCACAATGCTCAAAACCGCAGATAAGTACGGCAATGGCCACCAACCAAAGAGCTACCCGAAGCGTAAGCTGCTACCAGAATTCGACGAAGAGGCCATAGAGCCCCCACCGTCCAAAAATAAAGAGGCTGCCTGGCCGGATAGACGGCCCGATGATAGGCCAAATTCTGACAGCGGCGCCCCACATAAACCAACCAACGAACTTGGAAGGATAGATGGCCCAGCCAGATCCATCTACGGGCCTAAGGAGAAGGCCCCAGGAAGCAAGACAACACGTCAAGTGTCCGATGATAGCGGCACACACAAATACAGGGGCGCCGCACACCCACTATGTTTCACTGATGAGGTGCTGGACCATGAATTCCCAGCAGGATTTAAACCCATAAACATAGAAGCATACGATGGGACAACAGACCCTGGAGTCTGGATAGAAGATTATATACTACATATACATATGGCCAGAGGAGATAATCTCCACGCCATAAAATACCTACCCCTCAAGCTCAAATGGCCAGCCCGTCATTGGCTTAAAAGCCTCCCAGAAAATACTGTTGGAAGTTGGGAAGAGCTCGAGGATGCGTTTAGAACAAATTTTCAAGGGACTTATGTCCGCCCTCCGGATGCAGATGACCTAATTCATATAACTCAACAGCCCGGAGAGTCAGCGCGGAAATTCTGGAACAGGTTCCTCACCAAAAAGAACCAAATAGTCGACTGTCCGGACGCCGAAGCCTTAGCAGCTTTCAAGCACAATGTCCGAGACGAATGGCTCGCCAGGCACCTCGGTCAAGAGAAACCGAGGACAATGTCCGCACTGGCAAGCCTCATGACCCGCTTCTGTGCGGGCGAGGATAGCTGGTTAGCACGACGCAGCACCAGCGACCCAAGTACATCGGAGACAAGAGATGGAAACGGAAAATTGTGGCGCAGAAAAGAACAGCGCCGGAATAAAGAGAAAAGCCCAAAGAGCGCGGCAGTCAATGCCGGATTCAAAAGCTCGCGGCCCAATAATAAAACACAGCCTTTTAAGGATGACAGTGACGAATTGTCCAACTTAAACAAAATTTTGGGTCGGATATGTCAAATCCACAGTACCCCCGGAAGGCCTGCAAATCACACCCACAGGGATTGTTGGGTTTTTAAACAGTCCGGCCGACTAAATGCCGAACACAAGGGGCTCGACGCGTCAAGCGAAGAAGATAAACCCCACCAGCAGAGCACCGGAAAACAAAAGACTTTCCCACAAGGGGTCAAAACAGTAAACTCACTTCATGTGATAATACGGAAAAATAGTGCGGCACTTTCTAAAAAGAGCTTCGCGCGGTCCATCCCAGCAGACCGTAGAGATTGGATATCAAAACCAATCATTTTCGACCACCTGGACTATTCCAGAAGCATTCGAAATGCGGGACGGACTCCCCTGGTATTGAATCCCATAATAGACGGATTGCAATTTACTAACGTCCTAATGGACGGAGGCAGTGACTTAAACCTGCTATATTCAAACACAATCCGAAGGATGGGGATAGACCCTACCAAAATTCGACACAGCCGCACTTCCTTCAAAGGAGTGATGCCAGGCCATTACGCCAAGTGCACAGGCTCCATATTACTAGAAGTCGTGTTTGGATCGCCGAACAATTCTCGACGTGAAAAATTAATTTTTCATATCGTCCCGTTTGAAAGTGAATATCAAGCGCTCTTGGGACGACAAGCTTTTGTCCGCTTCAACGCCATACCGCATTATGCATCCCTTACACTCAAGATGCCCAGACCGCGTGGCGTAATTTTAGTGCGAGGGTCACTCAAAGACCCCGGACTTGGATAGACAAATCCGGCGTCAGTAGGCTAGGGGCTCCCTAGCCGCATACCCCTTTACAGGGGGCTGCGCGCACAAATCACCGCGGGTTTATACGAACCCCGCTTTAATTATTTATATTTCTAATATTTTTTCGCACGATTTGTTTTTAACTAACGTTCCTCTCTTTTTACAAATGAACAACGTGCATACCCGTCCAGGATAACGGCGCAATGGGGACATAGGCGCAGACGTGCAGTAGGGACCCGTTGTGAGGATTCTTTTCAGATTAAGACCCTGCGTAGACCTTTTTCACTGTCTTTCGTTGTTATTCTCCCTTGGTTTCTTCCTATAGCCAAAGCGGAGCCTGGCGCTTTGGCATCGGCCGCGTCAGAAGACCATGCCCGTACCTGGACACTAGGGGCTTAGGGCATCGTTCTGCCCATTATTATAAAGACCGAACACCTTAGGGAGTGTTCGGCGTCTCGAGTTAGGCATTATATGCATCAGCTCCAAATCATGTCTTTGGTCAAATGTTGGGTTTGCCCGGCTCCTGTGTTTTGCTGCCTTACGTTCCGTATCATTGGCTAACGCGGCACCAGGAGAACTACTGCGATTGTGCCCCAGTTCGGCTGGGCGAGCACCTCAGTAGAGAAAGCCGAAAACTGACTGTCATGATGCAGCGAGAGACTGGTCAGCCCTCGATCGACTATCGGAATGTTTAGAATTCCCCGCTTTGACGAAGGGCCGTTTCCCGGTCAGGCACATGCACTCCGACTTCGGAGAAGGGCGATGCCACCAGGGGCTATATCGTAGCCCCACCCTCGAGCTCCACTGGCTAAGTGAAAGTGATAAAGCATTATAGTCCGGATTGCCTCGTTTGCTACGCTACTACCTCCTTATATAGGACCGAGACGTCGGATTAAGTGTGAAAACGCGCTATTTTTGCGAACACCCCAGCACCTTGTGCGTGGGGGTTGAAGCCGAAGACTGCATCTTTTAGGTTATACACACGTATATGTGAACGACCGAAATGGAGAAGTTTTACTACTTGGACGCACAAGTATAAAAAGCAGTTATAACATAATCATCAATTTATAAGCTAATGCGTTCATTTGAACGTTACATTCTTCGAGCACTGCGACTCTATTACATGAGCGCCACGCATAACTTCCCCGAAATAGTGCTCGGCAGGGAGCCGGTTTTCATCCGAACCCTGGGCAGCAACAGCGGTGGCGTCCATCTCTGGACAATACGCCTTTACACGGGCAAGAGCCATCCGCGCGCCCTCTATACAGGCCGACCGCTTCATCTCCTTTATACGCGGCACCGCTCCAAGGAATTGCTGTAATAAACCAAAATAGCTCGTCGCCTTGGACCTCTCTGGCCAGATATGGGCCACGATGTCAGTCATGGCAAGTCCGGACAATCTATTTAGCTCGGCCCATTCGGCCAACCGGTCTGTCAATGGAAGTGGGTGATCCGGACTGTGGAATTGAGACCAATACAGCTCTTCCGTCTTATGATCCTTCTGGCTCTGGAAGTGCTTAACGGCGTCAGCCGCACTTGCAGCTAAGTCCGTATACGGATCCTCCGAACTCCACAGCCGCTCAAATTGAGCATACTTTCCATCCATAAATCGGCCATGCAGCAGAAAAGGCTTGCCAGCCACGATCTCTCCGGCCTGGTGCAGCTCCTCCTTCATAGTCGCATTGCAGAGCGGGCATCCTTGGCTTCGGCGGTGGCCTTCTTCAGGTCTTCCCGCTCCGATAAACGCTCCATTTCAAGAGCCTCATTGCGGTCGGCAGCATCCTTTAATTTCATGGCCAATTCGGCCACCTCGGCCCTACTTAGGCAGTGCGCAGCCTTTTCGGCTTTCAACTCCTCGGCCGCCCTCGAGGCAGCCGCTTCACTCCTTCGGGCTTGCTCTTTAGCTCGAGCAAGTTCGGCCCGAAGGTCCTCCACAGCAGTAGCACCATCTGTATAAACAACATATAATTTATCAAAGGAGGGCTTTGACCCCCCTAATAAAGCGACTGCGGAGAACTCTTTTACCTTGCGACTCGTCAAGTCGCCTGTTGACAAGTGCAATGTTCGCATCGGCCAAGTCCAGTTTCCGATTTAACTCGGCAAACTCACTAGTCCGGCTAGCCCCCGGACTATCCGCCACCTGCATAGGAACGACGGAATTCGTTTCTTTAGATTTCGATCCTGGGTATGCTGTCGTTTCCGACAACCTACCGAGTCTCAGGGGCTACTATCTATACAGGGCGCATTTTTATATGCAAAACTGTTAAAAGACAAAGGGGTGCGTTATCCTCGCATACCTCAAATCCCGCCAGCAAACTCATGGCGGCACTACGCAATCCGCTCTCGGCGGACGAAATCCTTCCAACCACCATACGCATTAATGCACGGTGATCTTCTGAAATAGACGCCCTCTCGAGCAAATTCTTCAGTTCTCCCGGCCGGACACTAGTAGGCGCCGAACTCTCTGGCCCCTCCGGACTCGGGGATACCCTCCGTGATGACACTTCGGGTTTGCCCGCCTCATCTGGCGGCGCCGCAGATGGAGGCCTATCGCTCTCCATCATCTCCGGAAGAAGGTCCCCCGAAGATGAACTCATCCGAGAAGGCTGCAGGTCCGAACTGCAATATGAATATTTTGGTTATCTACAGAAGCACAAATGAAGGTATTTCCTTACTAATCAACTCTCTCTTTCATACTCACGGCTCGCTGGAGGGCCGATCCTTTGATGATGGTTGCGCGTCCGAATTCTTTCCGGGCGCCGGACCCCCCAGGGAAGATCTCTTCCCACGCTTAGGGGCGTTGGCCTCCGGATCTTCGGAGGCGGTCCTCTTCTCCCCCTGAAGGGAGGGGCTCTTGCTTCCTCCTTCTTCAGTCGCCCCTTTGGGCGAAATATTAGCTCTTCTATTTCCCCCATCGCCCCCTTCAGTGGGCGCAACCTCCAACATTTTGACCAGCATGGGCTCCTGTGCGGTCTCTGGGAGGGGGGCCGGACACCTTATCAGCCTTGATCACGCCACCCATTCCTGTAAAGAACAAAGGGTCAGAAGGCGAACTCTGGAAAGGCATATAAACAGAATGTCCGGACTCTGAGCTACTTAGCTGAGTATCCGGGCGATCGCGGCTTAGACCTGCATCCTCGGCTGAATCCGGACACGCCACCCGCGGTCCGAAGAACAACTTGTACATCTCCACGGGTGTCGCACCCATGAAGTGTTGGAGAATCCGAGGTCCCTCCGGGTTGAATTCCCATAGACGGAGAGGACGGCGCTTGCAGGGCAGAAGATGCCTGATTAGCATGACCTGCATCACCTTGATCAGGTCGATCTCCCTCGCTTGGAGATCTCGAATCCGGCCCTGCAGTGGAGGCACGTCTTCGGACAGCCCCCAATTGAGCCCTTGGTTGACCCACGACATTAGTTGGCGTGGAGGTCCCGGGCAGAATAAGGGCGGCGGCTTTCGCTTGCTGCCCCTTGGAGCGGTGATATAGAACCACTCCTGCTGCCACAATCCGAGTTCCTCTTGGAAGGAACCCTCGAGCCACAGGGCATCGACCTTTTTGCATATGGTCGCCCAGCCGCACTCCGCTTGACGCCCCCCGATCATCTTCGGCTCCACCTTGAAGGTCTTCAGCCATAAGCCGAAGTGGGGAATGACGCGGAGGAAGGCTTCGCAGACGATAATGAATGCGGAGATATGGAGGATGGACTCCGGAGCCAAGTCATGAAAGTCCAGCCCATAGTAGAACAGGAGCCCTCTCACGAAGGGATCCGTCGGGAAGCCTAAACCCCGACGGAGGTGGGATATGAAAATGACGTATTCACCGGGCTCGGGGGCCGGCACAACCTGCCCTTGAGCAGGCAACCTGTGCGAAATCTCGAAGGCCAGGTACTTGGCCTCACGCAGCTTCAATATGTCTTCCTCCGTGACGGAGGAGGGCATCCACCAGCCCTGGAGGTCGGAGCCGGACATGGTTAAGGATCCGAAGCGCTCGAATCCGAGGCTCTGGGTGTTGGAACCTGGAGCGGGAAAGAGATTCGGTGCGAGATTGAAGAACAATGGAGAGCCTTGGTCCTCTTATAAAGGAAAAAAATACCAAGGGCCGTCTCCGTGACCGTTTGGGATTCCCCTTCGATAGAGGAGGCGTGGCGACGGGAGCGGTTGGACGTGCCGAGGAAACCCACACACGTATTGATGAGAATCCCGGAATAAGGGGAACACGATCTCTGCTTCGATAGGACGTGCCGAGGAAACTGCTCTGCTAATGCTGAGGTGGTGTAATGATTCAAACAAAGGCCTGGTGGCGGTGTGATGTCACGCCGCATAATACGTCAGCAGATTGAACTAAGTGTACATTTTATTCTCTCTACGGTGGAATGTGGAATTTATTTTGCAGAGCCGGACACTATCCTGGTGTTCATTATCTTCTCTGATTATTCAAGGGAGGAACCCGCCTTGCAATGCCGAACATTATGCACGCCGGACTTATCGTCATTGAAGACTGGTTCAGGGGCTACTGAGGGAGTCCTGGACTAGGGGGTGTTCGGACAGCCGGAGTATCAATGTCCGTCGGACTCCAAGACTGCGAAGATACAAGATTGAAGACTCCGGCTCGTGTCCGGAAGGTACTTTACTTGGCGTGGAAGGCAAGCTTGGCGATACGGGTACGTAGATCTCCTACTATTGTAACCGACTCTGTGTAACCCTAGCCCTCTCCGGTATCTATATAAACCGGAGGGCTTTAGTCCATAGGACAACATACATTACAACAATCATACCATAGGCTAGCTTCTAGGGTTTAGCCTCCTTGATCTCGTGGTAGATCTACTCTTGTACTACCCATATCATCAATATCAATCAAGTAGGAGTAGGGTTTTACCTCCGTCGAGAGGGCCCGAACCTGGGTAAAAAACATCGTGTCCCTTGTCTCCTGTTACCATCCGCCTAGACGCACAGTTCGGGACCCCCTACCCGAGATCCGCCGGTTTTGACACCGACACCCAACATCCTCTGGCTCGAGGGCGCCTTTGTGGAAACCATCAAAGGGTGGCAATCGGGGTGGTTCTATATCACCGAGCCGCGGGACCCTAAATGGGCAGCGGCCCCCGAGTTCAGATCTGGTGTCCCTATGCAGCTCACCTCCTGGAAAAAGAAGGGCTTGCTATGGGGCAGTTCGGAGGAGCTGACCGGACTCTAGTCCTGTCTCCAGACCTTGGTGAACAAGAAGCTCAAGCTTGTCAACGTGATCCAGGTCATGCTCATCCGCCGAATTCTCCCCTGCCAACAACGGGCCTTCAATTTGTGGGAGTTCGATCCGGCACAGCACCAGGCCTTGAGCGGGCTCTTCGACACGACGTACGAAGCCACCTGGAGGGTGCTGTTCAAGGGCAGAGAAGCCCCCGCATCTGCGACGGAAGACCGCGGATTCAGCACCAAGCACCCGACCGGCGAGGTAAGCTTTGTTATCCTCTATGGGACATTTATTTTCTTTCATAGTTTAAATCTATGTGGGATCTAAAACTCCCAATGCCTTTGACAGGACTGGCAGAGGACGTCCGGACAAGTAGACTGTCCGGATCCCCTTCCCGAAGACCCAGCGGACGCCCGTTTAACCGGGCTGCTAGTCCCGACCCTCTATGTGGTGTCAGAGAAGAAGGCCAAGAAGAAGGCCACGGGAACTCGGAGAAGTTCCCGGCGCCAGGTGATATCGGACTCGTCGTCCGATGGCTCCGAGGCGGACTCCTCCCCCGAAGACGAGGAGGAGAAAGAAGACTCTCTCCCAGAGGAGGGAGAGAGGAAGAGGAAGGCTTCCCCACGGGGGAGGCCGAAGGGTCCAAGAGGGGAAGGACTATTCCCCCGGACAGCTCCGCCAACGCCAACGTCGGCGACGAAGAGTGGCCCTCAAGGGCCAGGCCTCCGGCAAGATCGTAAGTATCCGGATTCCTGAATGATCTATAATTTCTCTTTTATGTCACATAGTGTCCTTCTAATGCCGCACACTACCTGTAGTCCGGCCGATGATGATCTCCCCGCTTCATCGAGCGGGTCGTTGGCTTCGTCGGATGTAGATTCCATCCCGACTGCCTCCGCCCCTCGCGACGCTGAGGATGCCGAGGTGGGATCCCAGGAACGGACCCATCAGGAGGAGGCTCTGGAGGTGCCACAAGGCAGCCTCCCGGACTTTGCGCTGGACTCCATGCCGGAACCCGCAGTGGTTCCGGAGTCCAGCAGGCGGCCCCTTCGCAAGAAGGGCAAGACCGTGACGCCGGCGGCCTCCGTCCAACCGGAGGCGCCGGACAACTTGTTGGAGGCGCTCAACAGTGCTTCCATCGAGGAAGAACACCGCACTATCATGAGTGCGGTGATTCAGAAGGTTCAGCTCGCCAAGAGCGGGCTGACCGAAGCCTACAATAGCCTTCTAACAGGCTTTGAGGTAAGAAGTTTTAAAATATGTAATGTAGTACCGCATAGACAGTAGCCCCTGATGCTCGGTTCGGTGTTCGGAAAGAAAAACCGGATTGAGGATCTAAAAAAGATAAACGCAGGAGTGCTAAAAAATATGTCAATATGGGTTTGCAGGCTGCGCTGCTGACCTCTGCCGCACTGACTGCGGAGGTCGGTGCTTTGAAGCAGGACCTCGAGCGGTCCGAGCAAGAGCTCCGCCTTGCCAAGAAGCAGCTCGAGGATAAAGAAGGTGAGTAACACCACTTTTAAATGTATACCTTACAGAAAAGGATTTTGGTTGCAATAGAAATAACAGGGATAACGTGGGTACTGCAGGGGCCACAAACGAGGTGGCAACCCTGAAGGAGGCCGTGTCCGCGGCCGAACACAACGCGGCCGCGGAACGGACGGAGCGAGAGAAGCAGGAGGCGCGGGTGGCGGAGGTGCGGCAAGAGCTCCAGGCTCTCACGGAAAAGCATGAGAGTTTGGAGCGTGACTCGAAGACTCAAGAGTCCGAGCTTGCCTCGGCTCTTGAAAGTGCCAAAGCCGCTAAGGCCGTGGCCCATAAAGCCCTCCAGGAGATTGAGGCGGTGAAGAAAATAGCGGCGGGTAAGGCATTTTTCATGCAAAGCAAGCATGTTAATGTAAATTACCTGTTACTTACCCGAATTCGGAGCTCTCCAGGGGCGTTTGCAGATCTGCCTTGCAGTGTGTCTGATGCCGCCGCATTCTACCGAGCCGAGGAGAAGAGCTCAACGGAGAAGGTTTTCTGGTCTCAGTACGCTGAGGCCAGACATCTGGTGCCCCCTTGCGACCAGCTGAAGCAGCTGGTCGAACTCCACAAGGTAGCTGAGCAGGCCATGAAGGGCCTCATAGTCCGGCTATGGCCTGGAGAGGCCATGCCTGGGAGCTACTTCGGCCTCGTGCGGCGGCTGGTGGATGCGTGCCCCTGGGTGGAAGTCATCAAGTGCTCCGCCTGTATTGAAGGTGCCCGTCGGGCCCTTGCCCGCGCAAAGGTGCATTGGGGCAGGCTGGATGCGGAGAGGCTTATCACTGACGCGCCGCCAGCGGGCAAGGAGTATCATACGCCCGAGATGTACTATAAGACTGTCCTGAAGGGTGCCCGCAAGATTGCGGATGAGTGCCCCAGAGATGTAATTATTGAGTAAACTCACAATGTGTTATCCTGTGCGCTGAAAACTTTGTTCATATGCGCTAAGCAATGCTTATTGATTTAAAATATTACCTTCTGTGCGGCCGTTTATTAAATCTGAGAGATGGCAAGTCGTCGGCTTTAGCCCCCATGCCGCGAGTGCTGGGGTGTTCGGGATAAACTTGAGCACTCTTGTTCCCATTTTTGGGTCCATCTAGGGAGGCGCTCAACACAACGAACAAGGTAACCGGACTTATAATGCTTGAACACTCTCACTTAGCCATAGAATTCTATAATTTTAAATTTCGGCGAAGCCCCTAGTATTCGGAAGACCGAGTTCGGGGCGCTATCCACGCCTTGGCCGGACATTATCCGGTTCTTCGCTCGAAGCGGCATAAGTCTTTAGGGACTCGAAAAGACCTCTCGAACAGCGACCAGTCTCTCGCCTTATCATGACAGTCAGTTTTAGCTTTCTCCACTAAGGCGCTTGCCCAGCTCAACCGAGGCGCAATCGCAGTGGTTCTCCCAGTGCTACCTTAGCCGATAGAACGGAACGTAAGGTACCAAAACATGGGAGCCAGGAAAACCCAACTATTGGCCCAAGACATGATTCGGAGCCGATGCATATAATGCTATAAGTTCGGGGTGCCGCACTTGTGAAAGTGTTCGGACTTATCACACCATAATGCAGGGTACAGAAGCCCCTGGTGTATTTGGCCGTACCAAAATATACGGGAGCAAGATGTCATGAATGAACATATATGTGAAAAAGGTAATGCAATTATAGGCAAAAACTAATGCATTGTTATTCAAAGGATTCTGCCATGAATGCAAAACGATACAAATAGTGCGGTAAGCAAGGTATTGGACTATTTAAATATGTCCCCCTCCAGGGGCAGGCTGTGGACTGGTGTATTTAACAAATTTAATGCTCATAATGGAGACCACCTGAGTGTTCGTTGCAGCCTCTGTCCCCCCTGGCTGTTGCATCGTGAGTTCGGCAGGTTCGCCGCCGGACAGGGCCTCTGGTGAACGGAGTCTTGTGTATGAGAGGAAGAAAAAAAAAATAAAAAAAAGAGCGACACACTTGGGAGCCCCTGGTGTGGTTGAGCCGCACTTCTGGGCCTGTTGTGGTCGTGCCCCCCCCCCCCCTATGCCCATGGTATCTCCAGAGCGTAATGATGTACGCGGAGAGCTGGTTTTGCAATCATGCGAGGGCTGGGGTTGGGGCCGCATTGCTACGCGTGCTCGGAACGTGCCAGATGGTCTTGATTGATGTTGCTCCGGGCGCGTTTGGCCGTGTCCGGTCGTTTAATGGCCGGACTCGAAAATTGCCTTAAAAGGCTACTCTGAACTTCTGCCACGAGAGCCGCTGTGTCTTCCTCCGTTCGGAGGGAGCGTTCCGTATTTCCGTTAACCGTGATGACTCCACGAGGGCCTGACATCTTGAGCTTGAGGTATGCATAATGCGGCACCGCGTTGAACTTTGCGAACGCGGTTCGTCCGAGCAGAGCGTGATAGCCGCTGCGGAATGGGACTATGTCGAAGATTAACTCATCGCTTCGGAAATTATCCGGGGATCCGAAGACCACTTCCAGGGTGACTGAGCCTGTACAATTGGCCTCAACGCCTGGTATGACGCCTTTGAAGGTCGTCTTTGTAGGTTTTATCCTTGAGGGGTCTATGCCCATCTTGCGCACTGTATCCTGATAAAGCAGGTTCAGGCTGCTGCCGCCATCCATCAGGACTCTAGTGAGGTGAAATCCATCGACGATTGGGTCTAAAACCAATACGGCGCATCCGCCATGGCGGATACTGGTCGGGTGGTCTCTTCGATCGAAAGTGATCGGGCAAGAGGACCATGGATTGAACTTCGGGGCGATTGGCTCCATCGCATATACGTCCCTAAGTGCAAGCTTCCGCTCCCTCTTGGGTATATGGGTTGCGTATATCATGTTTACCGTCCGCACTTGTGGGGGGAAACCCTTCTGTCCTCTACTGTTCGGCGGCCGGGTCTCTTCCTTGTCGTCGCTGTGCAGCCCCTTGTCATTGTTTTCGGCAATTAACTTGCCTGCCTGCTTGAATACCCAACAATCCCTGTTGGTGTGGTTAGCTGGCTTTTCGGGGGTGCCATGTATCTGGCAAGAGCGGTCGAGTATTCGGTCCAAATTGGACGGGCCCGGAGTGGTTCTTTTGAATTGCGTCTTCCGCTGACCGGGTTTAGAGCCTCGGAATCCGGCGTTGACTGCCGTATCCTCATTGTTATCGCCGTTAACGTGGTGTTTGTTTTTGTTTCGATGCGACCTACCATTATGGTCCTTAGTATCCGGACTGCCAGCATTTTTGCTAAGGTTGTTGCTGCGGGCTAGCCAGTTGTCTTCTCCCGCACAGAAGCGGGTCATTAGTGATGTGAGGGCTGCCATGGATTTCGGCTTTTCCTATCCTAGGTGCCGGGCCAGCCACTCGTCGCGGATGTTATGTTTGAAGGCTGCGAGGGAGTCTGCATCCAGACAGTCGACGATTTGATTTTTCTTTGTTAAGAACCGTGTCCAGAATTGTCTGGCCGATTTGTCTGGCTGCTGAATTATGTGGCTTAGGTCATCGGCGTCTGGTGGCCGCACATATGTGCCCTGGAAGTTGTCGAGGAATGCGGCTTCCAGGTCTTCCCAACACCCAATTGACTCTGCGGGAAAGCTGTTGAGCCAATGCCGAGCTGGTCCTTTAAGCTTGAGCGGGAGATATTTGATGGCGTGGAGATCGTCGCCGCGGGCCATATGGATATGATGGAGATAATCCTCGATCCAAACCGCGGGGTCTATTGTGCCATAGTAGGATTCGATGTTGACGGGTTTAAACCCTTCAGGGATTTGATGATCCATTACTTCGTCTGTGAAGCATAGTGGGTGTGCGGCGCCTCTATATTGAGCGATATCACGACGTAGCTCAAAAGAGCGTTGTCTACTGTGTTCGGCCTGGACGGAGTTGCTGTATCCGGCACGACGGTATTCGTCGTGGGTCGTGGGGAGCCCACGTGATCCATAGATAGATCTGGATTGTCTTGCCTTGTCCTCCAATATATCCCGCAGGTCCGGCGTGTTTCCCCATGGCTTCATGCTTTTTGAGCGGAGCCGGGGTACGGCCTTGGTTGAGGGCCTAGATGCCTCTCTGTCGCGGCCACAAGGTGGTCGGTCTGCCATATTGTGCGCTGGTGATGAAGGTTTATATGCCTCCTCCTCTAATCGGGGGAGCAACTTGCGTTTTGGGTAGCTTTTGGAGGGGCGTTCGAGTTCATACTCTTCGGCCGCGAGGACCTCGGTCCATCTGTCGGCCAGCAGGTCTTGATCAGCTTGAAGCTGTTGCTCCTTTTTCTTTAGGCTATTTGCCGTGTCCATTAGCCTGCGTTTGAAACGCTCTTGTTCGACGGGATCCTCAGGCACGACGAATTCGTCGTCGTCGAGGCTTGCCTCGTCTCCGGAGGGAGGTATGTAATTATCATCCTCGACCTCTTCGTCTGCCGCTCTCTCGTGGGGGCTGGCTTGTGCATCCTCCTGCGCTGAATCTTGCTGGAGGGGGTTGTCTTCGGCACTTTCTGGGGTGTTATTATCTCCTGTGCCGGAATCTCCATTCTTGTTGTGTCGGAATTTAGAGCGGCGCCACTGACGTCGGCGCTTGGGCTGTTTCTTTAAGGAATCTGCCTCCGCTGCTTCTTCGCCGTCCCCATCCTTTGGGGTGTCCACCATGTATATGTCGTATGACGAGGTGGTCTTCCAGTGCCCTTTAGGTGCTGGTTCTTGATCGTCTCCGGCATCGTCATCCATACCGTCGATGTCTTCGGAGTCGTAGTCTAGCATGTCGGTTTGATCGTCGACAGTGGCTACAAAGTTGGTGGTGGGTGGGCTTTGATTTTCTTCGTCGTCCGCATCCCAACCATACTGGCCGTAGTCCGGCCAGGGCTCTCCGGATAGCGAGAGATGCTTTAGCGAATTTAGGATGTCGCCAAAGGGTGAGTGTTGAAAGATGTCCGCGGCGGTGGACTCTATGATCGGCGCCCAATCGGATTCGATTGGCAGGGGCGCAGGAGGCTCGGAGTCCGGCAGGGGTCCGGCACCTCGGAGCCACGAGCTTTATAGGGACGAGGTTAGTGTTCGGCTCCATCGTCGTGGAGGTTGCAGCTCCCGAGGCGGTGTCCAGCCACCTGTCCTCGATCTGCGTGGTCGACTCCGGACTATGGTGTTGGGGCACGTAGTAATTTCAAAAATTTTCCTACGCACACGCAAGATCATGGTGATGGTATAGCAACGAGAGGGGAGAGTATCCGTCCACGTACCCTCATAGACCGTAAGCGGAAGCGTTAGCACAACACAGTTGATGTAGTCGTACGTCTTCACGATCCGACCGATCCAAACACCGAACGTACGGAGCCTCCGAGTTCAGCACATGTTCAGCTCGATGACGATCTCTGGCCTCCGATCGAGCAAAGCTCCGGAGATGAGTTCCGTCAGCACAACGGCGTGGTGACGATGATGATGCTCTACTGGCGCAGGGCTTCGCCTAAACTCCGCGACGATATGACCGAGGTGGAATATGGCGGAGGGGAGCACCGCACACGGCTAAGGAACGATCCGTAGATCAACTTGTGTGTCTATGGGGTGCCCCCCGCCCCTGTATATAAAGGAGCCAGGGGGAGGAGGCGGCCAGCCAAGGAGGGCGCGCCAAGGGGGGAGTCCTACTCCCATCGGGAGTAGGACTCCCTTCTTTCCAAGTAGGAGTAGGAGAAGGGGGGAAAGAGGAGGAAGAGGGGAAGGAAAAGGGGGGGCGCCGCCCCCCTTCCCTTGTCCTATTCGTACTAGGAAGGGGAGGGGCGCGCGGCCCCCTCCTGGCTCCTTCCCTCTTCTCCCTCAAGGCCCATGTAGGCCCAATAACCCCCCGATACTCTGGTAAAATGCCGATTTCACCCGGAACGATTCCGATGTCCAAATATAGGCTTCCAATATATCGATCTTTATGTCTCGACCATTTCGAGACTCCTCGTCATGTCCGTCATCACATCCGGGACTCCAAACAAACTTCAGTACATCAAAACTTATAAACTCATAATAAAACTGTCATCGTAACGTTAAGCGTGCGGACCCTACGGGTTCGAGAAATATGTAGACATGACCTAGAACTATTCTCGGTGAATTACCAATAGCGGGACCTGGATGCCCTTATTGGTTCCTACATATTCTACGAAGATCTTTATCGGTCAAACCGCATAACAACATACGTTGTTCCCTTTGTCATCGGTATGTTACTTGCCCGAGATTCGATCGTCGGTATCCAATACCTAGTTCAATCTCGTTATCGGCAAGTCTCTTTACTCGTTATGTAATGCATCATTCCGTAACTAACTCATTAGCTACATTGCTTGCAAGGCTTATAGTGATGTGCATTACCGAGAGGGCCCAGAGATACCTCTCCGACAATCGGAGTGACAAAACCTAATCTCGAAATACGCCAACCCAACATGTACCTTCGGAGACACCTGTAGTACTCCTTTATAATCACCTAGTTAAGTTGTGATGTTTGGTAGCACCCAAAGTGTTCCTCCGGTAAACGGGAGTTGCATAATCTCATAGTTACGGGAACATGTATAAGTCATGAAGAAAGCAATAGCAACATACTAAACGATCAAGTGCTAAGCTAACGGAATGGGTCATGTCAATCACATCATTCTTCTAATGATGTGATCCCGTTAATCAAATGACAACTCTTTTGTCCATGGTTAGGAAACATAACCATCTTTGATAAACAAGCTAGTCAAGTAGAGGCATACTAGTGACACTATGTTTGTCTATGTATTCACACATGCATTATGTTTCCGGTTAATACAATTCTAGCATGAATAATAAACATTTATCATGAAATAAGGAAATAAATAATTACTTTATTATTGCCTCTAGGGCATATTTCCTTCAGTCTCCCACTTGCACTAGAGTCAATAATCTAGTTCACATCGCCATGTGATTTAACACCAATATTCACATCTGTATGTGATTAATACCCATAGTTCACATCATCATGGGATCAACACCCAAAGGGTTTACTAGAGTCAATAATCTAGTTCACATTGCTATGTGATTAACACCCAAAAAGTACTAAGGTATGATCATGTTTTGCTTGTGAGAGAAGTTTAGTCAATGGGTCTGTCATATTCAGAGCCGTATGTATTTTGCAAATATTCTATGTCCACAATGCTCTGCACGGAGCTACTCTAGCTAATTGCTCCCACTTTCAATATGTATCCAGATTGAGACTTAGAGTCATCCGGATTGGTATAAAAGCTTGTATCGTTGTAACTTTTTACGACGGGCTCTTTTATCACCTCCATAATCGAGAAACATCTCCTTAGTTCTCACTATGGATATTCTTGACCGCTGTCCAGTGATCTACTCTTAGATCAAAATTGTATTCCTTTGTCAAACTCAGAGCAAGGTATACAATAGGTCTGGTTCACAGCATAGCATACTTTATAGAACCTATGACTGAGGCATAGGGAATGGCTTTTCATTCTCTTTCTATTTTCTGCCATGGTCGGGTCTTGAGTCTTACTCAACTTCACACCTTTGCATCACAGGCAAGAACTCCTTCTTTGACTGTTCTATTTTGAACTATTCAAAAATTTATCAAGGTATGTACTCATTGAAAAATCTTATCAAGCGTCTTGATCTATCTATATAGATCTTGATGCTCAATGTGTAAGTAGCTTCACCAAGGTCTTGCTTTGAAAAACTCTTTTTTAAGTATCCTTTCGTGCTATCCAGAATTTCTATATCATTTCCAATCAACAATATGTCACCCACATATAATATTAGAAATGCTACAGAGCTCCCACTCACTTTCTTGTAAATACAGGCTTCTCAAAAAGTCTGTATAAAACCATATGCTTTGATCAACTCATCAAAGCGTATATTCCAACTCCGAGATGCTTGCACCAGTCCATTGATGGATTGCTGGAGCTTGCACAATTTGTTAGCATCTTTAGGATTGACAAAAAACTTTCTGGTTGCATCATATACAACTCTTCTTTAATAAATCCATTGTATTCATCCCCTTGAACTTGTTGAAAACCTTTAAGGAATGCAGTTTTGACATTCATTTGCCAGATTTTATAAAATGTGGCAATTGCTAACATGATTCGGACAGACTTAAGCGTCGATACGATTAAGAAAATCTCATTGTATTCATCCCCTTGAACTTGTTGAAAACCTTTTGCAACAAGTCGAGCTTAGTGGATAGTAACACTACTATCAGTGTCCGTCTTTCTCTTGAAGATCCATTTATTTAACATGGCTTGTTGATCATCGAGCAAGTCAATCAAAGTCCATACTTTGTTCTCATACATGGATCATATCTCAGATTTTATGGCCTCAAGCCATTTTGCGGAATCTGGGCTCATCATCGCTTCCTCATAGTTCGTAGGTTCATCATGGTCTAGTAACATGACTACCAGAACAGTATTACCGTACTACTCTGGTGCGGACTGTACTTTGGAAGACCTACGAGGTTTTGTAGTAACTTGATCTGAAGTTTCATAATCATCATCATTAGCTTCCTCACTAATTGGTGTAGGAATCACTGGAACTGATTTCCGTGATGAACTACTTTCCAATTCAGGAGAAGGTACAAATTACCTTATCAAGCTCTACTTTTCTCCCACTCACTTCTTTCGAGAGAAACTCCTTCTCTAGGAAGGATCCATATTTAGCAACGAATATCTTGCCTTTGGATCTGTGATAGAAGGTGTACCCAACAGTTTCCTTTGGGTATTCTATGAAGACACACTTCTCCGATTTGGGTTTGAGCTTATCAGGATGAAACTTTTTCACATAAGCATCGCAGCCCCAAACTTTAAGAAACGACAACTTGGGTTTCTTGCTAAACCACAGTTCATATGTTGTCGTCTCAACGGATTTAGATGGTGCCCTTTTAATGTGAATGCAGCTGTCTCTAATGCATAATCCCAAAACAATATTGGTAAATCAGTAAGAGACATCATTGATCGCACCATATCAAATAAAGTGCGGTTACGACGTTCGGACACACCATAACGTTGTGGTGTTCCAGGTGGCGTGAGCTGTGATACTATTCCACATTGTTTAATTTGAAGACCAAACTCGTAGTTCAAATATTCGTCTCCGCGATCAGATCGCAGAAACTTTATTTTCTTGTTACGATGATTTTTCCACTTCACTCTGAAATTCTTTGAACCTTTCAACTATTTCAGATTCATGTTTCATCAAGTAGATATACCCATATCTGCTCAAATCATCTTGTGAAGGTCAGAAAATAACGATACTTGCCATGAGCATCAATACTCATTGGATCGCATACATCGGTATGTATTATTTCCAATAAGTCAGTAGCTTGTTCCATTGTTCCGAAGAACGGAGTTTTAGTCATCTTGTCCAAAAGGCACGGTTCGCAAGCATCAAATGATTCATAATCAAGTGATTCCAAAATCCCATCAGCATGGAGTTTCTTCATGCGCTTTACACCAATATGACTTAAACGGCAGTGCCACAAATAAGTTGCACTATCATTATTAACTTTTGCATCTTTTGGCTTCAATATTATGAATATGTGTATCACTACAATCGAGATCCAACAAACTATTTTCGTTGGTGTGTATGACCATAGAAGGTTTTATTCATGTAAACAGAACAACAATTATTCTCTAATTTAAATGAATAACCGTATTGCAATAAACATGATCAAATCATATTTATGCTCAACGCAAATGCTAAATAACATTTATTTAGGTTTAACACTAATCCCAAAAGTATAGGGAGTGTGCGATGATGATCATATCAATCTTGGAACTACTTCCAACACTCATCGTCAACTCCCCTTCAACTAGTCTATGTTTATTCTGTAACTCCTGTTTCGAGTTACTAATCTTAGCAACCGAACAAGTATCAAAATACTCAGGGGCTACTATAAACACTAGTAAGGCACACATCAATAACCAGTATATCAAATATACCGTTGTTCACTTTGCCATCCATCTTATCCACCAAATATTCAGGGCATTTCCGCTTCCAGCGACCATTTCCTTTGCAGTGTAAGCACTCAGTTTCAGGCTTTGGTCTAGCTTTGGTCTTCTTCACATGAGTGACAACTTGTTTGCCATTCTACTTGAAGTTTCCCTTTCTTTCCCTTTGCCCTTTTCTTGAAACTAGTGGTCTTGTCAATCATCAACATTTGATGCTCTTTCTTGATTTCTACCTTCGTCGATTTCAACATCACGAAGAGCTCGGGAATCGTTTTTGTCATCCCTTGCATACTATAGTTCATCACGAAGTTCTAGTAACTTAGTGATGGTGACTAGAGAACTCTGCCAATCACTATCTTATCTGGAAGATTAACTCCCACTTGATTCAAGCGATTGTAGTACTCAGACAATCTAAGCACTTGCTCACTAGTTGAGCGATTCTCCTCCATCTTTTAGCTGTAGAACTTGTTGAAGACTTCATATCTCTCAACTCGAGTATTTTCTTGAAATATTAACTTCAACTCCTGGAACATCTCATATGGTCCATGACGTTCAAAACGTCTTTGAAGTCCCGATTCTAAGCCGTTAAGCATGGTGCACTAAACTATCAAGTAGTCATCATATTGAGCTAGCCAAACATTCATAACGTCTGCATCTGCTCCTGCAATAGGTTTGTCACCTAGCGGTGCATCAAGGACATAATTCTTCTGTGCAGCAATGAGGATAAACCTTAGATCACAGATCCAATCCGCATCATTGCTACTAACATCTTTCAACACAATTTTCTCTAGGAACATATCAAAATAAACATATGAAAGCAACAACGCGAGCTATTGATCTACAGCATAATTTGCAAAATACTACCAAGACTAAGTTCATGATAAATTTAAGTTCGATTAATCATATTACTTAAGAACTCCCACTTAAACAGACATCTCTCTAGTCATCTAAGTGATCACGTGATCCAAATCAACTAAACCATGTCCGATCATCACGTGAGATGGAGTAGTTTTCAATGGTGAACATCACTATGTTGATCATATCTACTATATGATTCACGCTCGACCTTTCAGTCTCCGTGTACCGAGGCCATATCTGTATATGCTAGGCTCGTCAAGTATGACTTGAGTATTCCGCATGTGCAACTGTTTTGCACCCGTTGTATTTGAATGTAGAGCCTATCACACCCGATCATTACGTGGTGTCTCAGCACGAAGAACTTTCGCAACGGTGCATACTCAGGGAGAACACTTCTTGATAATTAGTGAGAGATCATCTTAAAATGCTACCTTCAATCAAAGCAAGATAAGATGCATAAAGGATAAACATCACATGGAATTAATATAAGTGATATGATATGGCCATCATCTTCTTGTGCTTGTGATCCCCATCTCCGAAGCACCGTCGTGATCACCATCGTCACCGGCGCGACACCTTGATCTCCATCGTAGCATCATTGTCGTTACGCCATCTATTGCTTCTACGACTATCGCTGCCGCTTAGTGATGAAGTAAAGCAATTACAGGGCGTTTGCATTTCATACAATAAAGTGACAACCATATGGCTCCTGCCAGTTGCCGATAACTTCGGTTACAAAACATGATCATCTCATACAATAAAATATAGCATCACGTCTTGACCATATCACATCACAACATGCCCTGCAAAAACAAGTTAGACGTCCTCTACTTTGTTGTTGCAAATTTTACGTGGCTGCTACGGGCTGAGCAAGAACCGTTCTTACCTACGCATCAAAACCACAACGATAGTTCGTCAATTTAGTGTTGTTTTAACCTTCGCAAGGACCGGGCGTAGCCACACTCGGTTCAACTAAAGTTGGAGAAACTGACATCCGCCAGCCACATGTGTGCAAAGCACGTCGGTAGAACCAGTCTCGCGTAAGCGTACGCGTAATGTCGGTCCGGGCCGCTTCATCCAACAATACCGCCGAACCAAAGTATGACATGCTGGTAAGCAGTATGACTTGTATAGCCCACAACTCACTTGTGTTCTACTCATGCATATAACATCAATGCATAAAACCTAGGCTCGGATGCCACTGTTGGGGAACGTAGTAATTTCAAAAAATTTCCTATGCACACGCAAGATCATGGTGATGGTATAGCAACGAGAGGGGAGAGTGTTCGTCCACGTACCCTCGTAGACTGTAAGCGGAAGCGTTAGCACAATGCGGTTGATGTAGTCGTACGTCTTCACGATCCGACCGATCCAAGCACCGAACGTACGGAGCCTCCGAGTTCAGCACACATTCAGCTCGATGACGATCTCCGGCCTCCGATCCAGCAAAGCTCCGGAGATGAGTTCCATCAGCACAACGGCGTGGTGACGATGATGATGTTCTACCGGCGCAGGGCTTCGCCTAAACTCCGCGACGATATGACCGATGTGGAATATGGTGGAGGGGGGCACCGCACACGGCTAAGGAATGATCCGTAGATCAACTTGTGTGTCTATGGGGTGCCCCCCGCCCCCGTATATAAAGGAGCCAGGGGGAGGAGGCGACCGGCCAAGGAGGGCGCGCCAAGGGGGGAGTCCTACTCCCACCAAGAGTAGGACTCCCTTATTTCCAAGTAGGAGTAGGAGAAGGGGGGAAAGAGGAGGAAGAGGGGGCGCCCCCCTTCCCTTGTCCTATTCGGACTAGGAAGGGGAGGGGCGCGCGGCCCCCTCCTGGCTCCTTCCCTCTTCTCCCTCGAGGCCCGTGTAGGCCCAATAACCCTCGGTACTCCGGTAAAATGCCGATTTCACCCGGAACGATTCTGATGTCCAAATATAGGCTTCCAATATATCGATCTTTATGTCTCGACCATTTCGAGACTCCTCGTCATGTCCGTGATCACATCCGGGACTCCGAACAAACTTTGGTACATCAAAACTTATAAACTCATAATAAAACTGTCATCATAACGTTAAGCGTGCGGACCCTACGGGTTCGAGAACTATGTATACACGACCTAGAACTATTCTCAGTCAATAACCAATAGCGGGACCTGGATGCCCATATTGGTTCCTACATATTCTACGAAGATCTTTATCGGTCAAACCGCATAACAACATACGTTGTTCCCTTTGTCATCGGTATGTTACTTGCCCGAGATTCGATCGTCGGTATCCAATTCCTAGTTTAATCTCGTTATCGGCAAGTCTCTTTACTCGTTATGTAATGCATCATTCCGTTACTCACTCATTAGCTACATTGCTTGCAAGGCTTATAGTGATGTGCATTACCGAGAGGGCCCAGAGATACCTCTCCGACAATCGGAGTGACAAAACCTAATCTCGAAATACGCCAACCCAACATGTACCTTCGGAGACACCTGTAGTACTCCTTTATAATCACCCAGTTACATTGTGACGTTTGGTAGCACCCAAAGTGTTCTTCCGGTAAACGGGAGTTGCATAATCTCATAGTTACAGGAACATGTATAAGTCATGAAGAAAGCAATAGCAACATACTAAACGATCAAGTGCTAAGCTAACGGAATGGGTCATGTCAATCACATCATTCCTCTAATGATGTGATCCCGTTAATCAAATGACAACTCTTTTGTCCATGGTTAGGAAACATAACCATCTTTGATAAACAAGCTAGTCAAGTAGAGGCATACTAGTGACACTATGTTTGTCTATGTATTCACACATGCATTATGTTTCCGGTTAATACAATTCTAGCATGAATAATAAACATTTATCATGAAATAAGGAAATAAATAATAACTTTATTATTGCCTCTTAGGCATATTTCCTTCATATGGGTCGGAGCGGACTCGTGTGCGGCCTCCCAGGTACTGTCCGGCGGCTGAGTTAGATCATGCCCATCGTGACAGTGCGGCACGCTCGGGTGTGGCTCGAATCCATTGAAGATCAAGTCTCCGCGGATGTCAGCCGTGAAGTTTAGGCTTCCGAATCTGACCTAATGGCCAGGGGCGTAGCTTTCGATCTGCTCCAGATGGCCAAGTGAATTGGCCCGCAGTGCGAAGCCGCCGAATACGAAGATCTGTCCGGGGAGAAAAGTCTCACCCTGGACTACGTTGTTGTTGATTGAAGAAGCCATCAAGCCTACCAGTGACGACGCAGAGGAACTCTCAATGAAAGCACCAATGTCAGTGTCAAAACCGGCGGATCTCGGGTAGGGGGTCCCGAACTGTGCGTCTAGGCAGATGGTAACAGGAGACAAGGGACACGATGTTTTTACCCAGGTTCGGGCCCTCTCGATGGAGGTAAAACCCTACTCCTGCTTGATTGATATTGATGATATGGGTAGTACAAGAGTGGATCTACCACGAGATCAAGGAGGCTAAACCCTAGAAGCTAGCCTATGGTATGATTGTTGTAATGGTTGTGTTGTCCTACAGACTAAAACCCTCAGGTTTATATAGACACCAGAGAGGGTTAGGGTTACACAGAGTCGGTTACAATGGTAGGAGATCTACATATCTATATCGCCAAGCTTGCCTTCCACGCCAAGGAAAGTCCCATCCGGACACGGGACAAAGTCTTCAATCTTGTATCTTCATAGTCTTGGATTCCGGCCGATGATGATAGTCCGGCTATCCGGACACCCCCTAGTCCAGGACACCCTCAACCGTTCTTTCCCTTGGGCTTGTGGGAGTTGAAGTTCTTCTGGTTCACCATGTTGGCGACAGAAGTCCCTTCGGCCCCTTTTCCGTGCGAGTCCTTTGCCCTCGAATTCTGCTCAATACTCAGATGGCCAATGACATCCTCCACAGAGAATTCATGCCTCTGATGTTTCAGAGTGGTGGCAAAGTTCCTCCACGAATTGGGGAGCTTAGCGATTATGCAGCCCGCGACAAACTTGCCCGGTAACTCGCACTTCAGAAGCTCAAGCTCCTTAACAATGCATATTATCTCATGAGCCTGCTCCAGTACAGGACGGTTCACAACCATCTTGTAATCGTGGAACTGCTCTATAATATACATCTCGCTCCCTGCATCGGCGGCCCCGAACTTAGATTCGAGCGCCTCCCACAAGTCCTTGGCGACATGCACATGTAAATATGCGTCGACCAGTTTATCTCCGATCACGCTAAGAACTGCTCCGAGAAACACAGTGGTTGCCTCCCTGAACGCCTTCTTTGGCTAAAACAGAAAACAGTAGGAGCGGGATAAATGAATTATACCCTCCAGTAGGCCATGCAGAGGCCGCAGCTTTGGTGGCAGTAGCGGCGTCCTCGGCGGCCTTCTCGTCAGCTTCAGCTTTCTCGGCAGCGACACGGTCAGCGTCGGTGGACATGGTGATGATGAAGGCGACGCGGACGTAGATGAGGTAGACGATCGGAAGCGAGCAGTCGCGTAATCGGTGCCCAAAAACCTATTCGCCCGTCACCCCGTACAGGAACCAGAAGGGCGTGGTTTCGGAGACCTGCTCTCCCGTCGACCGTGTACCGGCGGACAGGATGGAGTCACTAGCGGCGGCAGCAGCAAAGGAACGACGGCGGGCGTGCGCGTGAGCAGATGGGGTCTATTCGTGGCGGCTAGAGTTAGGGGACACAACACACTTATATAGACGCAGCCGCGTGGAGAGACGTGGGCTTGACCCACGTTCGAGTCCGTGACAGCCCACGATCCGACGTCTCAGATCGTGGCCATGCTGTCAGAAACTCTCCGTTAGTGACTGGCAAAAATAAGCGCATAGGTGTGAGCTCGGCTCGGCTCATTCCCGCAACCCGCGGCGCATCGTGACAAGGCATGGCGTGGCGAGGCGGGCGGCGGAGGAGGAGCGCGCGAGGGCCTCTTCTCTTCTCAAGCTCCAATAGCATGTAGAAGAGCCACCCTTATAAACCACTCCAACTTCTCTTCCACTAGCATGGTGGGACTAAACTTCCCACCACCTTGTCATGCCACCTACATGGGCCCTTAGAGATCAAATCTGAAATTGTCATATGGGCTCTAGGCCCATCTCACATTTCAACAATCCCCCACCAGATCTCAGGGGCCCACTTTTTCCTTTGTTCCAAACGGTGTTTTGATATACTAGTGTTTCAGTGAAGACCTGTTAAGGTTGAGATTCACCTAGAGCAAGTGGCTACACTCCTTCACAACTGAACAATGGACTATGCCTTGAATTGTCAGTATGGCGTAAAGAAGTTTCACCACATGTCTTACTAGTACTGGGCTGCCGAAGGCTGACCCCTTGGGTGGAGCATATAAGTCACACTCCTGGCCTATTCATGAGCTTACTAGAGATCACCCCAATCTCATAGACCGTGACTAGCAGTCGGACTCACATAGGTATGTTCCTCCAAAGATCGCACTGTAGGATAGCATCTTGCTTATATATATAAGCTTTGGAACACATTAAGACAGTAGTCATCCTTCCATACAGTTTCTGAGAGTATTGCATCTCCAACGGAGTGGGTTAGTAAAATTACTCTCCTCAGTTCACCACTGGCTTGTTTTCCCAGGTCCTACTTCACGGGATCTCCGATCACATAGGTTGGGTTACCACCATGGTAACTCATGTGGGTGTCATACCCATCTCCCTCGATGCACTATCTATCACTACACGTGATAGCCCTTTCGTAAAGGGATCTGACAGATTCTTAGCTGTATGGACATAGTCCAACGCTATCACTCCGGAGTTTCTTAATTTTCTGACAGCTTTTAATCTCATTCTTATGTGTTTGTTGGACTTCATGTTGTGCTTTGAACTCCTCACCTTGGTGATGACAGTCTGATTATCATAGTTCATAAGGATAGCCGGAACCGGTTTATCAACCAATGGCAAGTCCATCAAAAGATCTCGAAGCCATCCTGCTTCAACACCAGAAGTGTCTAATGCTGTTAATTCTGCTTCCATTGTCGATCTCGTTAAGATCGTTTGCTTGCAAGACTTCCAGGAAACAGCGCCACCTCCAAGAGTAAACATATACCCAGTTGTGGCCTTCATCTCATCAGCATCAGAGATCCAATTCGCATCACTATACCCTTCAAGTACCGACGGGTCTCCGGTATAGTGAAGTCCATAATTCATAGTACCTTTCAAATAGTGCATAACTCTTTCAACAGGATGCCAATGTACATCACCCGGTTTGGAAACAAACCTGCTCAGTTTGCTCACAGCAAACGCGATGTCAGGCCTCGTTGCGCTTGCTAGGTACATCAGTGAACCAATGATTTGAGAATATCTCAATTGATCTTTAGCCATGCCTTTGGACTTTCGAATCAACACGCTAGGATCATATGGTGTTTGAGATGGTGTGCAGTCCGAATATCCAAAATGACTCAACACCTTCTCAACATAATGGGATTGCAGAAGTGTGATCCCACCCTCATTATCTCTCTGTAGCTTGATGTTCAAGATAACGTAAGCCACACCAAGATCCTTCATCTCAAAGTTCTGAGACAAAAATGAGTTAACCTCCTCAATGACTTTGAGGTTGGTTCCGAATATCAGTATGTCATCAACATACAAGCACAGTATAACTCCTTCGCCCCCACCATGGCGATAGTATACACATTTGTCAGCTTCATTAACAACGAAGCCAACAGATGTCAGAGTTGTATTGAACTTATCATGCCATTGCTTAGGTGCTTGCTTCAGGCCATATAAAGATTTCAGCAACCTACACACCTTTCTTTCCTGACCATCTATCACAAAGCTATCTGGCTATTGCATGTAGATTTCCTCAATTAGCTCTCCATCCAGAAAAGCCGTCTTAACATACATTTGATGGATGAGAAGACCATGTGAGGACGCCAACGAGAGTAATACTCGAATGGTGGTCAGTCTAGCCACAGGTGAATAAGTATCGAAGAAATCTTCTTCTTCTTTCTGGTCATAGCCCTTGGCCACAAGCCTAGCCTTGTACTTTTCAATCGTACCATCGGTCCAAAGCTTTTTATTGAACACCCACTTACATCCCAATGGTTTGCAACCGTAGGGACACTCAGTGATCTCCCATGTCCCGTTAGCCATGATGGAATCCATCTCGCTACGGACCGCATCCTTCCAGTAGTCAGCTTCTGGAGAAGCATACGCTTCTGAAATAGAAGTGGGAGTATCATCCACGAGGTACACGAAGAAATCATCACCAAAGGTATTTGCAGTCCTTTGTCTCTTGCCCCTACCAAGGGTTTCCTCGTCATCCTCCTCAGGATTTTCATCATGTGTTCGTTCATAATATTCCATAGGAATGGCAGGCTCAGGAGTCTCCTCAGATTCCTGTCTAGAAGTGCTTTGCATATCTCTCATGGGAAAAATATCCTCAAAGAATGTAGCATCCTTAGACTCCATAATTGTACCGACCTTCTGGTCAGGTACCTCAGATTTCACTACTAGAAATCTATAGCCAACGCTGTTCTTAGCGTAGCCCAAATTAACGCATTCCACAGTCTTGGGTCCAAGCTTACGCTTTTTGGGGATCGACACATTGACTTTCGCCAAACAGCCCCAAGTACGCAAGTACGAGAGTGTTGTCCTTCTCTTTGCCCATTTCTCATAGGGAGTGATCTCATTATCCTTTGTCGGAACTTTATTCAGGACATGACATGCCGTCAATATAGCCTCCCCCCACCATGCCTTGGATAAACCCGATGTATCTAACATGGCGTTAACCAGATTAGTTAGAGTACGGTTTTTCTGCTCGGCAACCCCGTTTGACTGGGGAGAATAGGGAGGCATCCTCTCATGAATAATGCCGTGTTTCGCACAGAAGGAATCAAACTCACTCGAGAAGTACTCTCCACCGCGATTTGACCGGATTCGTTTAATTTTCTTTTCAAGTTGATTCTCAACTTCTGCCTTATAGATTTTAAAGTAGTGTAGAGCCTCATCTTTAGTACTTAACAGATATACAGAGCAATATCTAGTGGAATCATCTATCAATGTCATGAAGTACTTCTTTCCACCTTTAGTCAACACGCCATTCATCTCACAAAGATCAGAATGTATGAGTTCTAACTGTGCCAAGTGTCTCTCCTCTGCAGCCTTGTGAGGCTTGCGAGGTTGCTTAGCTTGCACACATGATAGGCACTTAGAACCTTTGGCTAAAGTGAAACTCGGGATTAAATCCAACATGGCTAGCCGCGTCATAACACCAAAACTAATGTGACAAAGACGTGAATGCCAAACTTCAGATTCATTAACATTCGAACGAATATGGTTCACGACTTTATTACAAAAATCTGCGAGGGAAAGGCGGAACATCCCTCCGCTCTCATAACCTTTTCCAACAAAGAGTCCATATTTCGTGACAACTAATTTATTAGACTCGAAAACCAACTTAAACCCTTCTCTACATAGAAGGGAGCCACTAACGAGGTTCTTCTTGATGGCGGGGACATGCTGCACGTTCTTCAGCTGCACGATCCTTCCCGAAGTAAACTTCAGATCGACCGTGCTAACACCATGAACAGAAGCACTCGCGCCATTCCCCATCAATACGGACCCGTGACCTGTGACCTGGTAAGAAGTGAATAATGAAATGTCAGCACACACATGAACACTTGCACCTGTGTCCACCCACCAATCGGTATGCTGAAACACTGAAAAAACAGTAAATAAATTACCGTACCCAGATGTACCATTCTCATTGTTGCACACAATCATGTTGACAGACTTGGAGTCCTGTCCTGGCTTCTTATACTTGTTTGGGCACTTGTTGGCCCAATGTTCAACCGAACCACAAGTAAAGCAGCCCCCATCCTTCTTGTTCTTCTTGAAGGTCTTCTTACCCTTCTTCTTAAAGTCGGTATTGTGTTGGACACCGTTCTTTCCCTTGGGCTTGTGGGAGTTGAAGTTCTTCTGGTTTACCATCACTACAAGAAATATGTCAACTTATGACCACCACTATTGGTCACTGAAAGGTCACAAATCTCCATTTATGACCTTTTTGTGACCAAAAACGTAAGGTCAAAAGCTGGCCGTCGTAAACTGACTATAGCGACCTTTCTTCTGGAATGGTCGCAAACGTTTATGACCAAAATACGTCTACTGTGGTGTTTTGGTCACTAGCAACCTCCCCAGGCCACGTAGGCATCCAGCGTGGCAATCTGACGTGGCACAAGATTCAGCCCGGTCCGATTCGATTTTCTACATGGGCCTAGCCCAACAATTCGGCCTTTTTAATGTATTTTTTCTCTCATATTAATTTTGGCTAGGTAGATGGGCCTGGCCCATTTTATTTTCTAGGACGTGGCCTTCTATAATTCATTTCTTTTTTTGGGCCTCAGCCCTTTTATAATCCAATTTATTTCGGGCCTCCAGAACATACATTTAGAAGCTTGACATCACAAGGGCAGCTATTCCAGCTTGACATATCAGCATGTACGCATGTATCCAAACCATTTTATTTCTTTCAACAGCCACAGCCACAAAGTAGATAGTAGATACATTCAACAGACTAAATTAACATAGAAATGAAGCAACAAAGGGCAGCCCGAGTACAGGAATTACATGGTACTACAACTACATGGGACTACAACTACCATTTCTATTTCTACCAGCAGCAGTAGGGACTACCAAGGAGCTAAACGAACAGCGACCGAGCTAAACTAACAGCGATCATCCATCATCAATCAGTGACAGTAGCAATGAGTGGCAGCGGCGACGTTCGAGAGAGCCCCTCCCCCTGCTGCTGCTTGGTTGCCTGCTACTGCTTGGTGTGTTGCATCACTAGTCACCCTGCACAGCAAGAATTTTAGCTTTACATAAGGTTCACAAGAACAGGACCCTGATACATGAGATTGACATTCACAAGCTATTTTTCTACAGGATATATTTTTCTACAAGATATGCATCTATAGATGACCATACATACAAATAAAGTAAATTCAGTAACAGATTGCTATCCACAATAACTACAGATTTTGACCATACAGATTTTGTAGATAAACACATACTAGAAGCTACAGCAGAACATGGGTGTAGAGGATACCACTCACGAATTAATTAATTTGCTAGCTGATTGGTGGATACAGACAATATAAGAATACAGCAGCAACAATTACAGTACTGCCATAGCATTGCAGGATAGAAATCACATAATTCTGGTAGGCACACTATTTCAGTAGGGGAAACAGACAATATATTATATGATAAGAAAGCCATACATATCCTGAGTGTTGTCCATGGCGGCCATGGCTCAAAATCAAACGGAAAGACGACTACAGGAACAAAACGCACATGAAACGGGGGCTAGGAGGAGCGCAGCGTCACCGTGGGAGCGCAGCGTCACCACTTATACTCGAAGGCCTATAAAATAAAATGGATAAGTTAGATTGATTATTGTAGGTGCAGCAATTTTTCTGGAAGAGGCATAAACATGAATGGAGCATTATACTTGGAAGGAAAAAACAGCATCCTGTCACCAAGCAAACACTACTTGACACGAAACTGTGCATTTCGTCCTTGTATCCATTAGTAGCAGGATAGCAGCAATGATTCACATGACACGAATAATTCATTATGAGGAAACATGTTGCTAGGTATGAAACAAACTATTTACAGAGGTAAAATGGACACATGTACAATACATAGCTTGCTGTAAGCAAGAAACACTAGTGCTCATATACCAAAATCAACGGCCATACTTATGGACGACAGTAACAAGGTTAAACATCGAAGAAAGCACTTGCTAAGATATCATAATTTAGGGGCATTTACATCACCAATGTGGCAAACTGCAAAGCTGGTCAGCAGAACATATTTGTCACCAGTTACAAGCATATTCTCGTTCATGCATAACTATAGTCAGCTCTATTTCAAAAACCAGAAGCAAACCAGTTTTATCATTATATAGTGTTTCACAATTACCATGCTCACTAATGGAGAATGAGAGAGCTAAGTCAGACTCTCCGGCCATATGCGCAGAAATAACCTATCTACTGCACATGTATCCAGACTGAGGATCTGGCATGGATTGAGCGGAGAGGACAGGGGAGCTCACCTCGCAGCGGAGCGTGTGGTCGAAGGAGCAGCAGGCGAGGTCGGGGGCGAGGTTGAAGGGGCCGAAGATGGAGGCTAGCCGTGGCTGGTCGAAGGAGCGTGTGATCTCCATCATTGCAGCTTCTGGGATAATAATAGACCAAATTAACTAGAGTTGAAGCTGGTAAACACAGGAGAACAAGAGCATTAGATAAAGTTCCACCAATGTCCAAGAATCTTTTATTTAGGATCAAATTAAGCTCCACAGAGATGTGTAAATACAATATATATGAGACTATAAAGCATGCTTGAAACTGAGACCAGATATAGAAATGAATAGTAACACAGAACACAGAAAGTGGGCAAGATACTCTTGTCAAGTGTAACTTATGCCAGGTCTGAATTGTCATATATGCAGTAGTAATTAGAATGAGTCAAATGGAACAGGCTACTAGCAGAGAGTAAGAGCATGCCAACCAGATCGACTTAGCCTAGTCGAAGAAATACTAGCTAGGACTAGCCCCTCGCAAGCATATTCGAATTAATGGCAGATTAGAAGTGACAGGTGCAATGCAACTGTATCATATACATTGGCTTAAACGTGGTCTTAGCATCCAGAGATCGCCTTCCACAAACAATGCATACAGCTTAGGTAGTCAGATATGCTTAGGTAATACAGTTGCCATTATTTATCTCACCGGCACATGCACAAGAAAAACATCATGGAGAATTGATTTTGACCGACTTCCCTGTCAGTGGCAAACATGCGGTGTGAGAGTCTTAGTGCTAAACTCCGAACGTATCGAGGGCATCCCGACAGGTATTCCAGTGTACCTGCATCAAAGGAAACAATAGAGCACATGTAAGGCAACAGTGGAAACAAGCAAAGGAGGTAGTATCTGCATATAACTGATTAAATCTAGAAATAATCCAATCAAATACTTACAAGAGCAGATACACGTCTACACATCTAACAAGTGACGGCTGCTATTGTAATAAGACAAACACTACCAATACTGTTATTAGTTTCATGTGGTCCAAGCTAAAAGTACTAGAGAGTAGCAATCATAGGTGCACCACATTACCTTAATTTTTCATGAACAGACAAAACTGTGGCTAACTAACATAACAGGACAAATGCCAGGCACCAGGCACCACATGTATGCAATCACAAGCACATGTGAGCTGGCGACCGGGTGATAACGCGATGCACCATCATACTAAGCTCTCGTTGTGGCAAATGACTCAAAGTAGCATCGGGGATGAACCCTTGACAGGGGCCCGGCAGGGGCAGTTCCTACTTATACTGTATGGCAGAGAACTGGATTTACAACAAATATATTGATGCACAGTCAGTATGTTATGAAGTGGATGTCCCTGATCCAATTCAGAGATTCCATCCTAACGCTACCCCTTTTTCACAGCCACAATCTGATTATTCTCTCTACTTGCTAACACAAAAGAAAAAATAGGCATCACTGCACAGTATAGTTTTAGTGTGCGACAACTAGAAGGAGAGGGCACCTGATTATTCTCTACTTGCTAACACAAACGATGCCGTACAGGGGCAATATTCCAGGTACCACCAGCAGCGTTGGATTCATAGAGATTTAGGTGGCCTCATGGGAGTCCTAGAAGTACGTAGAGGGCACCTGGACCTTACCAGGTTGTCGAGGTGGAGTCATGGGGAAGAGGGAGTGGAGGGGTTGACGACGCCCGTTCTGACCACCGTAGGAGAGCTTGGCTTGACCACCATGAGAGAAGCATCCAGCGGTCCTGATGCCTAGTGTGGCAAGATCTGGCGGCACCTTTACCAAATCTGGTCAGGAAGTGGAGCGTGGTGGCATCTTGAAACACAGATCTGAGCAACGGAGAAGGCATCCTGGTCTGGGCAGTTGTAAAATGAGATGCAAGAGGGGAGAAGGGGATACCTAGAATATCTGCTTGTAGATGACGGCGATGTTGAATGCCCACCACTGGAGGATGGTGTCAGATCCCGGTTCTGATAGATGGCGAGCAAGGCACTCATGGTACCCAGCCCGCTGCCGCCACCGGTGACGGCCTCCTCTATCCGAATCCGCCTGCGTGGGGAGCTAGCGGACGAGTGGTGCGGCAATGGGAGGGGAAGCCGAGACCTTGTGTGTTGGAAGCGGGTGTTTGGCCCCTCGCTTCCCCCCACTGCGGCCTCCATCGGGTGGGAGACGGAGGGAGACGGAGGCGGGGCGGCGGGGTGCCTCGATCTGGATCGAGGAGAGGACGCTGGATCTTGCTGGAGGGGAGGGAGGGAGGACGCTGGATCTTGCCGGAGGGGAGGGCGGGAGGACGCTGGATCTTGCCGGAGGGGAGGGCGGGAGGGAGGAGAGCGAGGGGAGGGGTGGGTGGCGGCGAGGGGAGGGGAGGTGGGAGGGATCGGGGAGCACTAGGGTTCGCAGGGGACGAGGGACGGAGGGAGGAGTGCGGGCTGTGGCCTGTGGGTTGTTGGGCTAGGTGGGGTGAGAAGGTGAGGAGGGAGCGCCGTCGTTGGATCCGGGTGGATCGAATGGTGCTCGATCCATGATCCGCGTGACATGCCTCTGAACCAATCAAAACAGAGTACATGTGTGCGACGTCCATGACCATCTAAGTAGGTCATAACCGGCTGAAAATAAAGTGCAAATCTCTTTGGCTAAGAGAACCGACTATTTTGGCGCCGTCTTTCGGCGGTTCCCCTCCGCCGATGACTTCTTGGTCGTCGGCGGTGAGGAGGGTCATCGGATCCCACGTGTGTAGATCATTTTAGCTTTCGGTCTTAAGGTCCTAGTAGCTTAGGTTTTTGGATCATTTGATGTCTCGATTCGAGGGCGGGGGTGGATATATTGAATAAAGAAGCTCTGGATTTTTATCCGGCAAGGCCGCCAGCAAGGACCTCGGCACGTAGAAGAGCAGGGCATCGAGGAGGTGGTCACGAGCGAGGAGTTCGTCGTCGTCACCTTCCCGGTGACCGAAGACCCGTAGTAAGGAATTTTTTTAAAAATGTTCTAAAAAATGAGCTATCATGTGTGAAGAATCATGGCTTTCAAGCCAAATGATCAATCTTATGGCCACATCCATGGCATAGTTTGTTCAAATGATCTCATATTGTGCACAAGGGTGCATATTGGAATGGCAAACAATGTTGCCTAAGGAAGTTTTCATTTTCTTTGGACAAAAAAACCATTTTCCATTTTTCGAGTGCCCAAAAGGAGGTTTTTTTGTGAAGGACCTCCCAAATAATTATTGCAAAATTGGACCAAATCATTTTTATAAAATACTAGGCCATATTTAATGCAGAATTGACCAAATGGTTGGGTGTAAAAAGTTTTGATCCACCTCTCGTGAAAAAGACAAAGTTACGCCGATTCAGCTGGAAGCGGGTCAAATTTGAACTGCAGCTGCCTCATAGTTTGCTCTTTATTTTTTACAAAAATCATTTCGAGGTACATAAGTATCCATTTAATCAGAGAAACACCAAAAAAAATCCAAGATTCAACCACTAGCTAGGAACGGTCATTCCCGCCGTTTTGACCGCATTTTGAAACAGGCATAAAAAATTCAGAAAAAATCAAAAAATTGGGAAACCTTCGCATTGTGTCATTATATGTGGCCAAGTTACCAGGAAAAATAACAAACTTGCAATACGACAATTTTTTTTAAAAAGTGTTCTCAGAAATGAGCTATCATGCGTGAAGATTCATGGCTTTCAAGCCAAATGATCAATCTTATGGCCACATTCATGGCATAGTTTGTTCAAATGATCTCATATTATGCACAAGGGTACATCTTGGAATTCCAAACAATGTTGCCTAAGTTTTCATTTTTTTGCACGGAAAATTCATTTTTCATTTTCCGAGTGCCCAAAAGGTGGTTTTTTTTGTGAAGGAACTACCAAATAATTGTTGCAAAATTGGACCAAATCATTTTTATAAAATACTAGACCATATTTAATGAACAATTGACCAAATGGTTGGGTGTAAAAAGTTTGTTCCACCTCTCGTGAAAAAGACAAATTTTCGTCTATTCAGTTGGAAGCGGGTCAAATTTGAACTGTAGCTGCCTTGTAGTTTGCTCTTTATTTTTTCCAAAAATCATTTCTGGGTACATAATTAATCATAGAAACACCATAAACATTCCAAGATTCAACCACTAGCTAGGAACGGTCATTCCCGCCATTTTGACCGCATTTTGAAACGGGCATAAAAAATTTGAAAAAAAAATCAAAAAATTGGGAAACCTTCGCATTGTGTCATTATATGTCGCCAAGTTACCAGGAAAAATAACAAACTTGCAATACGGCAATTATTTTAAAAAAGTGTTCTCAGAAATGAGCTATCATGCGTGAAGATTCATAGCTTTCAAGCCAAATGATCAATCTTATTGCCACATTCTTGGCATAGTTTGTTCAAATGATCTCATATTGTGCACAAGGGTGCATCTTGGAATTCCAAACAATGTTTCCAAAGGGAGTTTTCATTTTCTTTGCACGGAAAATTCATTTTCCATTTTTCGAGTGCCCGAAATGAGGTTTTTTTGTGAAGGACCTACCATATATTTGTTACTAAATTGTACCAAATCATTTTTATAAAATATTAGGACATATTTAATGCAAAATTGACAAAATGGTTGGGTGTAAAAAGTTTTGATCCACCTCTGGTGAAAAAGACAAATTCCCGCCGATTCAGTTGAAAGCGGGTCAAATTTGAACTGCAGCTGCCTCATAGTTTGCTATTTATTTTTTCCAAAAATCATTTATAGGTACATAAGTATCTATTTAATCAGAGAAACATCAAAAGTTTTCCAAGATTCAACCACTAGCATGGAACGGTCAAGCCCGCCGTTTTGACCGCATTTTGTAACGGGCATAAAAAATTCAAAAAAAATCAAAAAATTGGAAGACCTTCGCATTGTGTCATTATATGTGACCAAGTTTTCAGGAAAAATAATAAACTTGTAATACGTTAATTATTTTAAAAAAGTGTTCTCAGAAATGAGCTATCAGGTGTGAAGATTCATGGCTTTCAAGCCAAATGATCAATCTTATGGCCACATTCATGGCATAGTTTGTTCAAATGATCTCATATTGTGCACAAGGGTGCATATTGGAATGGCAAACAATGTTGCCTAAGGAAGTTTTTATTTTCTTTGAACGAAAAAACCATTTTCCATTTTTCGAGTGCCCAGAAGGAGGTTTTTTTGTGAAGGACCTCCAAAATAATGGTTGCAAAATTGGACCAAATCATTTTTCTAAAATACTAGGACATATTTAATGCACAATTTACAAAATGGTTGGGTGTAAAAAGTTTTGATCCACCTCTCGTGAAAAAGACAAATTTTCGCCGATTCAGCTGGAAGCGGGTCAAATTTGAACTGCAGCTGCCTCATAGTTTGCTATTTATTTTATCCAAAAATCATTTCTAGTTACATAAGTACCTATTTAATCATAAATACATGGTATGGTGGCGATACGTCGAGGTTTGGGCGGTGGCCGAGGCCCCCAACTCTAGAGCGTGTAAACTCGCATGCCCGCCGCATGGTCACCGCGTGACCGTGGCGTTGCCATGTGTTCTGGGCAGCCTAGGAATGTCTAGTGGGTTGGGCACTCCCCAGGTAGGTGCTAGGAAGAAAATTACAACATAAGATTCTCACGAGGAGACCGATCGATGCTCAAACATGAAGTAGCAGCCAAGTGTTTGATTAGCGGTACGGGAAATGTACATGGCTAATGGGCGTGGGTTTTGGCTGAGGATGATCAGTTACTAAGGAGACCGTCTTCACAAGTTTTCAGCTCAAAAGGAGTAGCCTATGTAGTACTTGCTTTGCAAGCTACCACACTGGACATAAATACAAATGTTGAAGCTCAGCTCAAAATAATGAATGGATTGAGCTGGCATTTGGTGGAGGATGGTTATTTGGGCATAGGAAAGCACTGTAGAAAATGGATACTATTTGGAGATGCCAAAGTGGTACTTCCTTCACAAACTGTTGTTCTGAACAGAATAGGAAAATGAATATTTTTGAATTATTTTTGAACTAGGCAAGGAAGGTTTTTACATATTTGACAAAGATATGACCCAAAGAATTTATGAGATTTTTTGGGGAATTTTGGGAATTACAGAAATATAGGTTGCTTCACAACCTAGGGCAAAACTGCCACATGGACATGACACATAGGCAAAACTGATGAGGTGGCGCCTAGTCATAGCAACCCACCACAATTAACAAGGCTATGACCATCTATATTGGTCGTTAACAACTAGAAATAAGGCAGCAGACTAGCGCTGTTTGCTTTATGACCATTTCGTGTAAGGAAATTACGACCTTTCTGACCAAAATGGTCGCAATGGTTTAGGGTTTGGAGCCCCCCAGACAGCTTTTGACCAATTGGTCTAAAATGGTCATAAATTTATGACCAATTCTTCCAGGGTCACTGACAGAAGGTCATAAGTTGACATATTTCTTGTAGTGCATGTTGGCGACAGAAGTCCCTTCAGCCCCTTTTCCGTGCGAGTCCTTTGCCCTCGAATTCTGCTCAACACTCAGATGGCCAATGACATCCTCCACAGATAATTCACGCCTCTGATGTTTCAGAGTGGTGGCAAAGTTCCTCCAGGAATTGGGGAGCTTAGCGATTATGCAGACCACGACAAACTTGCCTGGTAACTCGCACTTCAGAAGCTCAAGCTCCTTACAATGCATATTATCTCATGAGCCTGCTCCAGTACAGGACAGTTCTCAACCATCTTGTAATCGTGGAATTGCTCTATAATATACATCCGCTCCCTACATCGGCGGCCCCGAACTTAGATTCAAGCGCCTCCCACAAGTCCTTGGCGACATGCACATGTAAATATGCGTCGACTAGTTTATCTCCGATCACGCTAAGAACTGCTCCGAGAAACACAGTGGTTGCCTCCCGGAACGCCTTCTCCTGTTCAGGAGCAATCGTTCCCGTGGACACACCGGTGACCCAGAACACATTCATAGCCATGAGCCATAAAGTGGTCTTTGTCTGCCAACGCTTAAAATACGTTCCGGCAAACTTATCCGGTTTAAGTGCAGCGGCAAAGCCACTTGCCGAAAAATTCCTACACATAATAGGTTTTTGGATTGTTGAGTCAATAGGCAATTTCTCGACTAAATTAATCCACGAGTAAAATACTAGCATGGCATTGACAGGAATAAACGCATACTGATACTTGGTCAAGCAAGCACATACTACGCTAATTGCGGAAAGATCTACGTATAACGCTAGTATGGCTAAAACAGAAAACAGTAGGAGCGGGATAAACAAATTATACCCTCCAGTAGGCCATGCAGAGGCCGCAGCTTTGGTGGCAGCAGCGGCGTCCTCGGGGGCCTTCTTGTCAGCTTCAGCTTTCTCGGCAGCGGCACGGTCAGCGTCGGTGGACATGGTGATGATGAAGGCGACACTGACGTAGAGGAGGTAGACGATCGGAAGCGAGCAGTCGCATAATCGCTGCCAAAAAACCTATTCTCCCCTCACCCCGTACAGGAACCAGAAGGGCGTGGTTTCGGAGACCTGCTCTCCCGTCGACCGTGTACGCAGCGGACGGGATGGAGTCACCGGCGGCAACAGCAGCAAAGGAACGACGGCGGGCGTGCGCATGAGCAGATGTGATCTGCTCGTGGCGGCTAGGGTTAGGGGACACAACACACTTATATAGACGCAGCCGCGTGGAGAGACGTGGGCTTGACCCACGTTCGAGTCCGTGACAGCCCACGATCCGACGTCTCAGATCGTGGCCCTGCTGTCAGAACCTCTCCGTTAGTGACTGGCAAATATAAGCGCATAGGTGTGAGCTCGGCTCGGCTCATTCCCGCAACCCGCAATCCGCGGCGCGTCGTGACGAGGCATGGCGTGGCGAGGCGGGCGGCGGAGGAGGAGCGCGCGAGGGCCTCTTCTCTTCTCAAGCTCCAATAGCATGTAGAAGAGCCACCCTTATAAACCACTCCAACTTCTCTTCCACTAGCATGGTGGGACTAAACTTCCCACCACCTTGTCATGCCACCTACATGGGCCCTTAGAGATCAAATCTGAAATTGTCATATGGGCTCTAGGCCCATCTCACATTTCAACAATCCCCCACTAGATCTTAGGGGCCCACTTTGTCCTTTGTTCCAAACGGTGTTTTGATATACTAGTGTTTCAGAGAAGACCTGTTAAGGTCGAGCTTCACCTAGAGCAAGTGTTTACACTCCTTCACGACTGAACAATGGACTATGCCTTGAATTGTAAGTTTGGCGTTAAGAAGTTTCACCACATGTCTTACTAGTACTGGGCTGCCGAAGGCTGACCCCTCGGGTGGAGCATATAAGTCACACTCCTGGCCTATTCATGAGCTTACTAGAGATCACCCCAATCTCATAGACCATGACTAGCAGTCGGGCTCACATAGATATGTTCCTCCAAAGATCGCTCTGTAGGATAGCATCTTGCTTATACATATAAGCCTTGGAACACATTAAGACAGTAGTCATCCTTCCATACAGTTTCCGAGAGTATTGCATCTCCAACGGAGTGGGTTAGTAAAATTACTCTCCTTAGTTCACCACTGGCTTGTTTTCCCAGGTCCTACTTCACGGGATCTCCGATCACATAGGTTGGGTTACCACCATGGTAACTCATGTGAGTCTCATACCCATCTCCCTCGATGCACTATCTATCACTACACGTGATAGCCCTTTCGTAAAGGGATCTTCCAGATTCTTAGCTGTATGGACATAGTCCAACGCTATCACTCCGGAGTTTCTTAATTTTCTGATAGCTTTTAATCTCATTCTTATGTGTTTGTTGGACTTCATGTTGTCCTTTGAACTCTTCACCTTGGTGATGACAGTCTGATTATCACAGTTCATAAGGATAGCCGGAACCGGTTTATCAACCAGTGGAAAGTCCATCAAAAGATCTCGAAGCCATCCTGCTTCAACACCAGAGGTGTCTAATGCTGTTAAATCGGCTTCCATTGTCGATCTCGTTAAGATCGTTTGCTTGCAAGACTTTCAGGAAACAGCGCCACCTCCAAGAGTAAACATATACCTAGTTGTGGCCTTCATCTCATCAGCATCAGAGATCCAATTCGCATCACTATACCCTTGAAGTACCGACGGGTCTCCGGTATAGTGAAGTCCATAATTCATAGTACCTTTCAGACAGCGCATAACTCTTTCAACAGCATGCCAATGTACATCACCCGGTTTGGAAACGAACCTGCTCAGTTTGCTCACAGCAAACGCGATGTCAGGCCTAGTTGCGCTCGCTAGGTACATCAGTGAACCAATGATTTGAGAATATCTCAATTTATCTTTAGCCATGCCTTTGGACTTTCGAATCAGCACGCTAGGATCATATGGTGTTTGAGATGGTGTGCAGTCCGAATATCCAAAACGACTCAACACCTTCTCAACATAATGCGATTGCAGAAGTGTGATCCCACCCTCATTATCTCTCAGTAGCTTGATGTTCAAGATAACATCAGCCACACCAAGATCCTTCATCTCAAAGTTCTAAGACAGAAACGACTTAACCTCCTCAATGACTTTGAGGTTGGTTCCGAATATCAGTATGTCATCAACTTACAAGCACAGTATAACTCCTTTGCCCCCACCATGGCGATAGTATACACATTTGTCAGCTTCATTAACAACGAAGCCAATAGATGTCAGAGTTGTATTGAACTTATCATGCCATTGCTTAGGTGCTTGCTTCAGGCCATATAAAGATTTCAGCAACCTACACACCTTTCTTTCCTGACCATCTATCACAAAGCCATCTGGCTGTTGCATGTAGATTTCCTCATTTAGCTCTCCATTCAGAAAAGCCGTCTTAACATCCATTTGATGGACGAGAGGACCATGTGAGGCCGCCAACGAGAGTAATACTCAAATGGTGGTCAGTCTAGCCACAGGTGAATTAGTATCAAAGAAATCTTCCTCTTCTTTCTGGTCATAGCCCTTGGCCACAAGCCTAGCCTTGTACTTTTCAATCGTACCATCGGGCCTAAGCTTTTTCTTGAACACCCACTTACATCCCAATGGTTTGCAACCATAGGGACGCTCAGTGATGTCCCATGTCCTGTTAGCCAGGATGGAATCCATCTCGCTACGGACCGCATCCTTCCAGTAGTCAGCTTCTGTAGAAGCATACGCTTCTGAAATAGAAGTGGGAGTATCATCCACGAGGTACACGAAGAAATCATCACCAAAGGTCTTTGCAGTCCTTTGTCTCTTGCCCCTACCAAGGGTTTCCTCGTCATCCTCCTCAGGATTTTCATCATGTGTTCGTTCATAGTAATCCATAGGAATGGCAGGCTCAGGAGTCTCCTCAGATTCCTGTCTAGAAGTGCTTTGCATATCTCTCATGGGAAAAATATCCTCAAAGAATGTAGCATCCTTAGACTCCATAATTGTACCGACCTTCTGGTCAGGTACCTCAGATTTCACTACTAGAAATCTATAGCCAACGCTGTTCTTAGCGTAGCCCAAATTAACGTAGTCCACAGTCTTGGGTCCAAGCTTACGCTTTTTGGGGATCGACACATCGACTTTCGCCAAACAGCCCCAAGTACGCAAGTACGAGAGTGTTGTCCTTCTCTTTACCCATTTCACATAGGGAGTGATCTCATTATCCTTTTTCGGAACTTTATTCAGGACATGACATGCCGTCAATATAGCCTCCCCCCACCATGCCTTGGATAAACCCGATGTATCTAACATGGCGTTAACCAGATCAGTTAGAGTACGGTTTTTCTGCACGGCAACCCCGTTTGACTGGGGAGAATAGGGAGGCGTCCTCTCATGAATAATGCCGTGTTCCGCACAGAAGGAATCAAACTCACCCGAGAAGTACTCTCCACCGCGATCTGACCGGATTCGTTTAATTTTCTTTTCAAGTTGATTCTCAACTTCTGCCTTATAGATTTTAAAGTAGTGTAGAGCCTCATCTTTAGTATTTAACAGATATACAGAGCAATATCTAGTGGAATCATCTATCAATGTCACGAAGTACTTCTTTCCACCTTTAGTCAACACGCCATTCATCTCACAAAGATCAGAATGTATGAGTTCTAACGGTGCCAAGTGTCTCTCCTCCGCAGCCTTGTGAGGCTTGCGAGATTGCTTAGCTTGCACACATGATAGGCACTTAGAACCTTTGGCTAAAGTGAAACTCGGGATTAAATCCAACTTGGCTAGCCGCGTCATAACACCAAAACTAATGTGACAAAGACGTGAATGCCAAACTTCAGATTCATTAACATTCGAACGAATATGCTTCACGACTTTATTACAAAAATATGCGAGGGAAAGGCGGAACATCCCTCCGCTCTCATAACCTTTTCCAACAAAGAGTCCGTATTTCGTGACAAGTAATTTATTAGACTCGAAAACCAACTTAAACCCTTCTCTACATAGAAGGGAGCCACTAACGAGGTTCTTCTTTATGGCAGGGACATGCTGCACGTTCTTCAACTGCACGATCCTTCCCGAAGTAAACTTCAGATCGACCGTGCCAACACCATGAACAGAAGCACTCGCGCCATTCCCCATCAATACGGACCCGTGACCTGTGACCTGGTAAGAAGTGAACAATGAAATGTCAGCACACACATGAACACTTGCACCTGTGTCCACCCACCAATCGGTAGGATGAAACACTGAAAAAACAGTAAATAAATTACCGTACCCAGATGCACCATTCTCATTGTAGCACACAATCATGTTGACAGACTTGGAGTCCTGTCCTGGCTTCTTATACTTGTTTGGGCACTTGTTGGCCCAATGTTCAACCGAACCACAAGTAAAGCAGCCCTCATCCTTCTTGTTCTTCTTGAAGGTCTTCTTACCCTTCTTCTAAAAGTCGGTATTGTGTTGGACACCGTTCTTTCCCTTGGGCTTGTTGGAGTTGAAGTTCTTCTGGTTCACCATGTTGGCGATAGAAGTCCCTTCGGCCCCTTTTCTGTGCGAGTCCTTTGCCCTCGAATTCTGCTCAACACTCAGATGGCCAATGACATCCTCCACAGAGAATTCACGCCTCTGATGTTTCAGAGTTTTGGAAAAGTTCCTCCAGGAATTGGGGAGCTTAGCGATTATGCAGCCCGCGACAAATTTGCCAGGTAACTCGCACATCAGAAGCTCAAGCTCCTTAACAATGCATATTATCTCATGAGCCTACTCCAGTATAGGACGGTTCTCCACCATCTTGTAATCATGGAACTGCTATATAATATACATCTCGCTCCCTGCATCGGCGGCCCCGAACATAGATTCGAGCGCCTCCCACAAGTCCTTGGCGACATGCACATGTAAATATGCGTCGACCAGTTTATCTCCGATCACGCTAAGAACTGCTCCGAGAAACACAGTGGTTGCCTCCCTGAACGCCTTCTCCTGTTCAGGAGCAATCGTTCCCATGGACACACCGGTGACCCAGAACACGTTCATAGCCATGAGCCATAAAGTGGTCTTTGTCTGCCAACGCTTAAAATACGTACCGATAAACTTATCTGGTTTCAGTGCAGCGGCAAAGCCACTTGCCGAAAAATTCCTACACATAATAGGTTTTTGGATTGTTGAGTAAATAGGCAATTTCTCCACTAAATTAATCCACGAGTAAATTACTAGCATGGCATTGACAGAAATAAACGCATACTGATACTCAGTCAAGCAAGCACATACTACGCTAATTGCAGAAAGATCTACATATAACGCTAGTATGGCTAAAACTGAAAACAGTAGGAGCGTGATAAACGAATTATACCCTCCAGTAGGCCATGTAGAGGCTGCAGCTTTGGTGGCAGCAGCGGCGTCCTCGGCGGCCTTCTTGTCAGCTTCAGCTTTCTCGGCAGCGGCACGGTCAGCGTCGGTGGACATGGTGATGATGAAGGCGACGCGGACGTAGAGGAGGTAGACGATCGGAAGCGAGCAGTCACGTAATCGCTTCCCAAAAACCTATTCGCCCCTCACCCCGTACAGGAACCAGAAGGGCGTGGTTTCGGAGACCTGCTCTCCCGTCGACCGTGTACGCGGCAGACGGGGTGGAGTCCCCGGCGGCGGCAGCAGCAAAGGAACGACGGCGGGCATGCGCGTGAGCAGATGTGATGTGTTCGTGGCGGCTAGGGTTAGGGGACACAACACACTTATATAGACGCAGCCGCGTGGAGAGACATGGGCTTGACCCACGTTCGAGTCCGTGACAGCCCACGATCCGACGTCTCAGATCGTGGCCCTGCTGTCAGAACCTCTCCGTTAGTGACTGGCAAAAATAAGCGTATAGGTGTGAGCTCGGCTCGGCTTATTCCCGCAACCCGCGGCGCGTCGTGATGAGGCGTGGCGTGGCGTGGCGAGGCGGGCGGCGGAGGAGGAGCGCGCGAGGGCCTCTTCTCTTCTCAAGCTCCAATAGCATGTAGAAGAGCCACCCTTATAAACCACTCCAACTTCTCTTCCACTAGCATGGTGGGACTAAACTTCCCACCACCTTGTCATGCCACCTACATGGGCCCTTAGAGATCAAATCTGAAATTGTCATATGGGCTCTAGGCCCATCTCACATTTCAACAATCCCCCACCAGATCTCAGGGGCCCACTTTGTCCTTTGTTCCAAACGGTGTTTTGATATACTAGTGTTTCAGTGAAGACCTGTTAAGGTTGAGATTCACCTAGAGCAAGTGGCTACACTCCTTCACAACTGAACAATGGACTATGCCTTGAATTGTCAGTATGGCGTAAAGAAGTTTCACCACATGTCTTACTAGTACTGGGCTGCCGAAGGCTGACCCCTTGGGTGGAGCATATAAGTCACACTCCTGGCCTATTCATGAGCTTACTAGAGATCACCCCAATCTCATAGACCGTGACTAGCAGTCGGACTCACATAGGTATGTTCCTCCAAAGATCGCACTGTAGGATAGCATCTTGCTTATATATATAAGCTTTGGAACACATTAAGACAGTAGTCATCCTTCCATACAGTTTCTGAGAGTATTGCATCTCCAACGGAGTGGGTTAGTAAAATTACTCTCCTCAGTTCACCACTGGCTTGTTTTCCCAGGTCCTACTTCACGGGATCTCCGATCACATAGGTTGGGTTACCACCATGGTAACTCATGTGGGTGTCATACCCATCTCCCTCGATGCACTATCTATCACTACACGTGATAGCCCTTTCGTAAAGGGATCTGCCAGATTCTTAGCTGTATGGACATAGTCCAACGCTATCACTCCGGAGTTTCTTAATTTTCTGACAGCTTTTAATCTCATTCTTATGTGTTTGTTGGACTTCATGTTGTGCTTTGAACTCCTCACCTTGGTGATGACAGTCTGATTATCACAGTTCATAAGGATAGCCGGAACCGGTTTATCAACCAGTGGAACTCCATCAAAAGATCTCGAAGCCATCCTGCTTCAACACCAGAAGTGTCTAATGCTATTAATTCTGCTTCCATTGTCGATCTCGTTAAGATCGTTTGCTTGCAAGACTTCCAGGAAACAGCGCCACCTCCAAGAGTAAACATATACCCAGTTGTGGCCTTCATCTCATCAGCATCAGAGATCCAATTCGCATCACTATACCCTTCAAGTACCGACGGGTCTTCGGTATAGTGAAGTCCATAATTCATAGTACCTTTCAAATAGTGCATAACTCTTTCAACAGGATGGCAATGTACATCACCCGGTTTGGAAACAAACCTGCTCAGTTTGCTCACAGCAAACGCGATGTCAGGCCTCGTTGCGCTTGCTAGGTACATCAGTGAACCAATGATTTGAGAATATCTCAATTGATCTTTAGCCATGCCTTTGGACTGTCGAATCAGCACGCTAGGATCATATGGTGTTTGAGATGGTGTGCAGTCCGAATATCCAAAACGACTCAACACCTTCTCAACATAATGCGATTGCAGAAGTGTGATCCCACCCTCATTATCTCTCAGTAGCTTGATGTTCAAGATAACATCAGCCACACCAAGATCCTTCATCTCAAAGTTCTGAGACAGAAACGACTTAACCTCCTCAATGACTTTGAGGTTGGTTCCGAATATCAGTATGTCATCAACATACAAGCACAGTATAACTCCTTCGCCCCCACCATGGCGATAGTATACACATTTGTCAGCTTCATTAACAACGAAGCCAACAGATGTCAGAGTTGTATTGAACTTATCATGCCATTGCTTAGGTGCTTGCTTCAGGACATATAAAGATTTCAGCAACCTACACACCTTTCTTTCCTGACCATCTATCACAAAGCCATCTGGCTGTTGCATGTAGATTTCCTCATTTAGCTCTCCATTCAGAAAAGCCGTCTTAACATCCATTTGATGGACGAGAGGACCATGTCAGGCCGCCAACGAGAGTAATACTCGAATGGTGGTCGGTCTAGCCACAGGTGAATAAGTATCGAAGAAGTCTTCCTCTTCTTTCTGGTCATAGCCCTTGGACACAAGCCTAGCCTTGTACTTTTCAATCGTACCATCGGGCCTAAGCTTTTTCTTGAACACCCACTAACATCCCAATGGTTTGCAACCATAGGGACGCTCAGTGATCTCCCATGTCCTGTTAGCCATGATGGAATCCATCTCGCTAAGGACCGCATCCTTCTAGTAGTCAGCTTCTGGAGAAGCATACGCTTCTGAAATAGAAGTGGGAGTATCATCCACGAGGTACACGAATAAATCATCACCAAATGTCTTTGCAGTCCTTTGTCTCTTGCCCCTACCAAGGGTTTCCTCGTAATCCTCCTCAGGATTTTCATCATGTGTTCGTTCATAATATTCCATAGGAATGGCAGGCTCAGGAGTCTCCTCAGATTCCTGTCTAGAAGTGCTTTGCATATCTCTCATGGGAAAAATATACTCAAAGAATGTAGCATCCTTAGACTCCATAATTGTACCGACCTTCTGGTCAGGTACCTCAGATTTCACTACTAGAAATCTATAGCCAACGCTGTTCTTAGCGTAGCCCAAATTAACACAATCCACAGTCTTGGGTCCAAGCTTACGCTATTTGGGGATCGCCGCATTGACTTTCGCCAAACAGCCCCAAGTACGCAAGTACGAGAGTGTTGTCCTTCTCTTTGCCCATTTCTCATAGGGAGTGATCTCATTATCCTTTGTCTGAACTTTATTCAGGACATGACATGCCGTCAATATAGCCTCCCCCCACCATGCCTTGGATAAACCCGATGTATCTAACATGGCGTTAACCAGATCAGTTAGAGTACGGTTTTTCCGCTCGGCAACCCCGTTTGACTGGGGAGAATAGGGAGGCGTCCTCTCATGAATAATGCCGTGTTCCGCACAGAAGGAATCAAACTCACTCGAGAAGTACTCTCCACCGCGATCTGACCGGATTCGTTTAATTTTCTTTTCAAGTTGATTCTCAACTTCTGCCTTATAGATTTTAAAGTAGTGTAGAGCCTCACCTTTAGTATTTAACATAGCAATATCTAGTGGAATCATCTACCAATGTCATGACGTACTTCTTTTCACCTTTAGTCAACACGCCATTCATCTCACAAAGATCAGAATGTATGAGTTCTAACGGTGCCAAGTGTCTCTCCTCCGCAGCCTTGTGAGGCTTGCGAGGTTGCTTAGCTTGCACACATGATAGGCACTTAGAACCTTTGGCTAAAGTGAAACTCGGGATTAAATCCAACTTGGCTAGCCGCGTCATAACACCAAAACTAATGTGACAAAGACGTGAATGCCAAACTTCAGATTCATTAACATTCGAACGAATATGGTTCACGACTTTATTACAAAAATCTGCGAGGGAAAGGCGGAACATCCCTCCGCTCTCATAACCTTTTCCAACAAAGAGTCCATATTTCGTGACAACTAATTTATTAGACTCGAAAACCAACTTAAACCCTTCTCTACATAGAAGGGAGCCACTAACGAGGTTCTTGTTTATGGCGGGGACATGCTGCACGTTCTTCAGCTGCACGATCCTTCCCGAAGTAAACTTCAGATCGACCGTGCCAACACCATGAACAGAAGCACTCGCGCCAATCCCCATCAATACGGACCCGTGACCTGTGACCTGGTAAGAAGTGAACAATAAAATGTTAGCACACACATGAACACTTGCACCTGTGTCCACCCACCAATCGGTAGGCTGAAACACTGAAAAACAGTAAATAAATTACCGTACCCAGATGCACCATTCTCATTGTTGCACACAATCATGTTGACAGACTTGGAGTCCTGTCCTGGCTTCTTATACTTGTTTGGGCACTTGTTGGCCCAATGTTCAACCGAACCACAAGTAAAGCAGCCCTCATCCTTCTTGTTCTTCCTGAAGGTCTTCTTACCCTTCTTCTTAAAGTCGGTATTGTGTTGGACACCGTTCTTTCCCTTGGGCTTGTGAGAGTTGAAGTTCTTCTGGTTCACCATGTTGGCGACAGAAGTCCCTTCGGCCCCTTTTCCGTGCAAGTCCTTTGCCCTCGAATTCTGCTCAACACTCAGATGGCCAATGACATCCTCCACAGAGAATTCACGCCTCTGATGTTTCAGAGTGGTGGCAAAGTTCCTCCAGGAATTGGGGAGCTTAGCGATTATGCAGCCCGCGACAAACTTGCCCGGTAACTCGCACTTCAGAAGCTCAAGCTCCTTAACAATGCATATTATCTCATGAGCCTGCTCCAGTACAGGACGGTTCTCAACCATCTTGTAATCGTGGAACTGCTCTATAATATACATCTCGCTCCCTGCATCGGCGGCCCCGAACTTAGATTCGAGCGCCTCCCACAAGTCCTTGGTGACATGCACATGTAAATATGCGTCGACCAGTTTATCTCCGATCACGCTAAGAACTGCTCCAATTAACACAGTGGTTGCCTCCCTGAACACCTTCTCCTGTTTAGGAGCAATCGTTCCTGTGGACACACCGGTGACCCAGAACACGTTCATAGCCGTGAGCCATAAAGTGGTCTTTGTCTACCAACGCTTAAAATACGTACCGGTAAACTTATCCGGTTTCAGTGCAGCGGCAAAGCCACTTGCCGAAAAATTCCTACACATAATAGGATTTTGGATTGTTGAGTAAATAGGCAATTTCTCGACTAAATTAATCCACGAGTAAATTACTAGCATGGCATTGGCAAGAATAAACGCATACTAATACTCAGTCAAGCAAGCACATACTACGCTAATTGCAGAAAGATCTACGTATAACGCTAGTATGGCTAAAACAGAAAACAGTAGGAGCGGGATAAACAAATTATACCCTACAGTAGGCCATGCAGAGGCCGCAACTTTGGTGGCAGCAGCGGCGTCCTCGGCGGCCTTCTTGTCAGCTTCAGCTTTCTCGGCAGCGGGACGGTCAGCGTCGGTGGACATGGTGATGATGAAGCCGACGCGGACGTAAAGGAGGTAGACGATCGGAAGCGAGCAGTCGCGTAATCGCTGCCCAAAAACCTATTCGCCCCTCACCCCGTACAGGAACCAGAAGGGCGTGGTTTCGGAGACCTGCTCTCCTGTCGACCGTGTACGCGGCGGACGGGATGGAGTCACCGGCGGCAGCAGCAGCAAAGGAACGACGGCGGGCGTGCGCGTGAGCAGATGTGATCTGTTTGTGGCGGCTAGGGTTAGGGGACACAACACACTTATATAGACGCAGCCGCGTGGAGAGACATGGGCTTGACCCACGTTCGAGTCCGTGACAGCCCACGATCCGACGTCTCAGATCGTGGCCCAGCTATCAGAACCTCTCCGTTAGTGACTGGCAAAAATAAGCGCATAGGTGTGAGCTCCGCTCGGCTCATTCCCGCAACCTGCGGCGTGTCGTGACGAGGCGTGGCGTGGCGTGGCGAGGCGGCGGCAGAGGAGGAGCGCGCGAGGGCCTCTTCTCTTCTCAAGCTCCAATAGCATGTAGAAGAGCCACCCTTATAAACCACTCCAACTTCTCTTCCACTAGCATGGTGGGACTAAACTTCCCACCACCTTGTCATGCCACCTACATGGGCCCTTAGAGATCAAATCTGAAATTGTCATATGGGCTCTAGGCCCATCTCACATTTCAACAATCCCCCACCAGATCTCAGGGGCCCACTTTGTCCTTTGTTCCAAACGGTGTTTTGATATACTAGTGTTTCAGAGAATACCTGTTAAGGTTGAGCTTCACCTAGAGCAAGTGGCTACACTGCTTCACAACTGAACAATGGACTATGCCTTGAATTGTCAGTTTGGCGTAAAGAAGTTTCACCACATGTCTTACTAGTACTGGGCTGCCGAAGGCTGACACCTCGGGTGGAGCATATAAGTCACATCCTGGCCTATTCATGAGCTTACTAGAGATCACCCCAATCTCATAGACCGTGACTTCAGGTTCACATAGGTATGTTCCTCCAAAGATCGCTCTATAGGATAGCATCTTGCTTATACATATAAGCCTTGGAACACATTAAGACAGTAGTCATCCTTCCATACAGTTTCCGAGAGTATTGCATCTCCAACGGAGTGGGTTAGTAAAATTACTCTCCTTAGTTCACCACTGGCTTGTTTTCCCAGGTCCTACTTCACGGGATCTCCGATCACATAGGTTGGGTTACCACCATGGTAACTCATGTGAGTCTCATACCCATCTCCCTCGATGCACTATCTATCACTACACGTGATAGCCCTTTCATAAAGGGATCTGCCAGATTCTTAGCTGTATGGACATAGTCCAACGCTATCACTCCGGAGTTTCTTAATTTTCTGATAGCTTTTAATCTCATTCTTATGTGTTTGTTGGACTTCATGTTGTCCTTTGAACTCTTCACCTTGGTGATGACAGTCTGATTATCACAGTTCATAAGGATAGCCGGAACCGGTTTATCAACCAGTGGAAAGTCCATCAAAAGATCTCGAAGCCATCCTGCTTCAACACCAGAAGTGTCTAATGCTGTTAAATCGGCTTCCATTGTCGATCTCTTTAAGATCGTTTGCTTGCAAGACTTTCAGGAAACAGCGCCACCTCCAAGAGTAAACATATACCTAGTTGTGGCCTTCATCTCATCAGCATCAGAGATCCAATTCGCATCACTATACCCTTGAAGTACCGACGGGTCTCCGGTATAGTGAAGTCCATAATTCATAGTACCTTTCAGACAGCGCATAACTCTTTCAACAGCATGCCAATGTACATCACCCGGTTTGGAAACGAACCTGCTCAGTTTGCTCACAGCAAACGCGATGTCAGGCCTAGTTGCGCTTGCTAGGTACATCAGTGAACCAATGATTTGAGAATATCTCAATTTATCTTTAGCCATGCCTTTGGACTTTCGAATCAACACGCTAGGATCATATGGTGTTTGAGATAGTGTGCAGTCCGAATATCCAAAACGACTCAACATAATGCGATTGCAGAAGTGTGATCCCACCCTCATTATCTCTCAGTAGCTTGATGTTCAAGATAACATCAGCCACACCAAGAACCTTCATCTCAAAGTTCTGAGACAGAAACGACTTAACCTCCTCAATGACTTTGAGGTTGGTTCCGAATATCAGTATGTCATCAACATACAAGCACAGCATAACTCCTTCGCCCCCACCATGGCGATAGTATACACATTTGTCAGCTTCATTAACAACGAAGCCAACAGATGTCAGAGTTGTATTGAACTTATCATGCCATTGCTTAGGTGCTTGCTTCAGGCCATATAAAGATTTCAGCAACCTACACACCTTTCTTTCCTCACCATCTATCACAAAGCCATCTGGCTGTTGCATGTAGATTTCCTCATTTAGCTCTCCATTCAGAAAAGCCGTCTTAACATCCATTTGATGGACGAGAGGACCATGTGAGGCCGCCAACGAGAGTAATACTCGAATGGTGGTCAGTCTAGCCACATGTGAATAAGTATCGAATAAATCTTCCTCTTCTTTCTGGTCATAGCCCTTGGCCACAAGCCTAGCCTTGTACTTTTCAATCGTACCATCGGGCCTAAGCTTTTTCTTGAACACCCACTTACATCCCAATGGTTTGCAACCATAGGGACGCTCAGTGATCTCCCATGTCCTGTTAACCATGATGGAATCCATCTCGCTATGGACCGCATCCTTCTAGTAGTCAGCTTCTGGAGAAGCATACGCTTCTAAAATAGAAGTGGGAGTATCATCCACGAGGTACACGAAGAAATCATCACCAAAGATCTTTGCAGTCCTTTGTCTCTTGCCCCTACCAAGGGTTTCCTCGTCATCCTCCTCAGGATTTTCATCATGTGTTCGTTCATAATATTCCATAGGAATGGCAGGCTCAGGAGTCTCCTCAGATTCTTGTCTATAAGTGCTTTGCATATCTCTCATGGGAAAAATATCCTCAAAGAATGTAGCATCCTTAGACTCCATAATTGTATCGACCTTCTGGTCAGGTACCTTAGATTTCACTACTAGAAATCTATAGCCAACGCTGTTCTTAGCGTAGCCCAAATTAACGCACTCCACAGTCTTGGGTCCAAGATTATGCTTTTTGGGGATCGGCACATTGACTTTCGCCAAACAGCCCCAAGTACGCAAGTACGAGAGTGTTGTCCTTCTCTTTGCCCATTTCTCATAGGGAGTGATCTCATTATCCTTTGTCGGAACTTTATTCAGGACATGACATGCCGTCAATATAGCCTCCCCCCACCATGTCTTGGATAAACCCGTTGTATCTAACATGGCGTTAACCAGGTCAGTTAGAGTATGGTTTTTCCGCTCGGCAACCCCGTTTGACTGGGGAGAATAGGGAGGCGTCCTCTCATGAATAATGCCGTGTTCCGCACAGAAGGAATCAAACTCACTCGAGAAGTACTCTCCACCGCGATCTGACCGGATTCGTTTAATTTTCCTTTCAAGTTGATTCTCAACTTCTGCCTTATAGATTTTAAAGTAGTGTAGAGCCTCATCTTTAGTATTTAACAGATATACAAAGCAATATCTAGTGGAATCATCTATCAATGTCATGAAATACTTCTTTCCACCTTTAGTCAACACGCCATTCATCTCACAAAGATCAGAATGTATGAGTTCTAACGGTGCCAAGTGTCTCTCCTCCGCAGCCTTGTGAGGCTTGCGAGGTTGCTTAGCTTGCACCCATGATAGGCACTTAGAACCTTTGGCTAAAGTGAAACTCGGGATTAAATCCAACTTGGCTAGCCGCGTCATAACACCAAAACTAATGTGACAAAGACGTGAATGCCAAACTTCAGATTCATTAACATTCTTATGAATATGGTTCACGACTTTATTACAAAAATCTGCGAGGGAAAGGCGGAACATCCCTCCGCTCTCATAACCTTTTCCAACAAAGAGTCCATATTTCGTGACAACTAATTTATTAGACTCGAAAACCAACTTAAACCCTTCTCTACATAGAAGGGAGCCACTAACGAGGTTCTTCTTGATGGCAGGGACATGCTGCACGTTCTTCAGCTGCACAATCCTTCCCGAAGTAAACTTCAGATGCACCGTGCCAACACCATGAACAGAAGCACTCGCGCCATTGCCCATCAATACGGACCCGTGACCTGTGACCTAGTAAGAAGTGAGCAATGAAATGTCATCACACACATGAACACTTGCACCTGTGTCCACCCACCAATCGGTAGGCTGAAACACTGAAAAAACAGTAAATAAATTACCGTACCCAGATGCACCATTCTCATTGTTGCACACAATCATGTTGACAGACTTGGAGTCCTGTCCTGGCTTCTTATACTTGTTTGGGCACTTGTTGGCCCAATGTTCAACCGAACCACAAGTAAAGCAGCCCTCATCCTTCTTGTTCTTCTTGAAGGTCTTCTTACCCTTCTTCTTAAAGTCGGTATTGTGTTGGACACCGTTCTTTCCCTTGGGCTTGTGGGCGTTGAAGTTCTTCTGGTTCACCATGTTGGCGATAGAAGTCCCTTCGGCCCCTTTTCTGTGCGAGTCCTTTGCCCTCGAATTCTGCTCAACACTCAGATGGCCAATGACATCCTCCACAGAGAATTCACGCCTCTGATGTTTCAGAGTGGTGGCAAAGTTCCTCCAGGAATTGGGGAGCTTAGCGATTATGCAGCCCGCGACAAACTTGCCCGGTAACTCGCACTTCAGAAGATCAAGCTCCTTAACAATGCATATTATCTCATGAGCCTGCTCCAGTACAGGACGGTTCTCAACCATCTTGTAATCGTTGAACTGATCTATAATATACATCTCGCTCCCTGCATCGGCGGCCCCGAACTTAGATTCGAGCGCCTCCCACAAGTCCTTGGCGACATGCAAATGTAAATATGCGTCGACCAATTTATCTCCTATCACGCTAAGAACTGCTCCGAGAAACACAGTGTTGCCTCCCTGAACGCCTTCTCCTGTTCAGAAGCAATCGTTCCCGTGGACACACCGGTGACCCAGAACACGTTCATAGCCGTGAGCCATAAAGTGGTATTTGTCTGCCAACGCTTAAAATACGTACCGGTAAACTTATCCGGTTTCAGTGCAGCGGCAAAGCCACTTGCCGAAAAATTCCTACACATAATAGGTTTTGGATTGTTGAGTAAATAGGCAATTTCTCGACTAAATTAATCCACGAGTAAATTACTAGCATGGCATTGACAGGAATAAACGCATACTGATACTCAGTCAAGCAAGCACATACTACGCTAATTGCAGAAAGATCTACGTATAACGCTAGTATGGCTAAAACAGAAAACAGTAGGAGCGGGATAAACGAATTATACCCTCCAGTAGGCCATGTAGAGGCCGCAGCTTTGGTGGCAGCAGCGGCGTCCTCGGCGGCCTTCTTGTCAGGTTCAGCTTTCTCGGCAGCGGCACGGTCAGCGTCGGTGGACATGGTGATGATGAAGGCGACGCGGACGTAGAGGAGGTAGACGATCGGAAGCGAGCAGTCGCGTAATCGCTGCCCAAAAACCTATTCGCCCCTCACCCCGTACAGGAATCAGAAGGGCGTGGTTTCGGAGACCTGCTCTCCCGTCGACCGTGTACGCGGTGGACGCGATGGAGTCACCGGCGGCAGCAGCAGCAAAGGAACGACGGCGGGCGTGCGCGTGAGCAGATGTGATCTGTTCGTGGCGGCTAGGGTTAGGGGACACAACACACTTATATAGACGCAGCCGCGTGGAGAGACGTGGGCTCCGTTAGTGACTGGCAAAAATAAGCACATAGGTGTGAGCTCGGCTCGTTCCCGGAACCCGTGGCGAGGCGAGGCGAGGCGTGGCGAGGCGGGCGGCGGAGGAGGAGCGCGCGAGGGCCTCTTCTCTTCTCAAGCTCCAATAGCATGTAGAAGAGCCAGCCTTATAAACCACTCCAACTTCTCTTCCACTAGCATGGTGGGACTAAACTTCCCACCACCTTGTCATGCCACCTACATGGGCCCTTAGAGATCAAATCTCATATTGTCATATGGTTAGCTACTATACTGCTCGCCTTTGCCTAAAAATCATTGTAAGTTCCCAAGCTACTGGTAGTCATGATTAAAATATATAATATACACTTGATGTGCATATATTTGCCATTCATATAATTTCCAAAGATTCAGAAGTTTCGAATCTTATCCTACATGATACACCATATGCTCCAAAGCACAATTTTAAATCAGGAGTACTTTTCAGAGATCTATGCCCAAAATATTATGTAGATGACATGGACAGTATGCAGTAAAAGTTGAACAAAAATTGTTTTCCTAAATAAATGCTACAGAATTAACTAAGAAAATTGGTAGCAACCTCACGGGCAAGCATACCTGAAGACGGGAGATTTCTTCTCCAGCGTTCCCAGATGGCGGAGCTAGACGCGGGGGTGCGAGCGACGTGTGAAGTATGCGCGAGGTTTTCCACTGGACGTCGGAAAAGAGTACCTTTGAGACGGTCCGCCGGGGCAGGACGACGGAGCAGAGTATTTGTCCGCGAGGAGATCTGCCGGGGCAGCAAGGACGCCGGCGACAAGACGGTGGGGTGCTGGATCTGGACCTCCACTGGGCGCAATCGCCCAGCTAGGCACCGGATCTAGCCCGCCGCCACCGTCGGCAAGCTCGCTATCGCCCAGCTACGCCGCGTTGGAGGATTTTGGGCCTGTTGCGTTCTTGGGAAGGAGGAGATGATTCTGGAAGCAAAACTAGTGGAACCACGGGAGTTTTGTGCAAATAATGTAGTACATGTGTGTTCAGATCAGCCCACAAGAATCTGGGCCCTTCATCCAGGATCAGATGGCCAAGACACGTGTTTTCTATTTTTGCATCCCTGGTCGTTCTTCTATTGTAGTCACTCCCAGATCATCATCCCAGAGTTGTCCAGACAAGTGGGCTTGTCCATATGTCTTCAAGCTAATCAACAATATGTTGTTGCTGTCGGATGTTCAAGCTAATCAACAATCAGCAGTGACCATTACATTTGAAAAGGCTAATAAGGAGAAGATAAATTATATTAATCCATTGAGATTCCTTGCCATGAAAACGCTTTTACTCCCAGATCGTACAAATGCATTCGTAGTTTTCTTAGAGAAAAGGCACACCTCCCCTGCTTCTATTTGATGGAAACAGTTCGCAAAACTCATGCCTATCTTGTTGAGCAAAGCATACATGTTCTTCATACTACAATCTAAAAGCATGCATACATTTACATCTATAACTACACACGAGATCTCTTCAATGTGAGAAGGCGCTCTACTACATCTGTCATTGATGGTCTTTCATCCACATCAAGACTAAGACATCCCATGGCGACCCTTGTAATGCTACTAAGAAGCTCCAAATCTCTTGGTTCTTGAAATTCTTTGTCAAACAACTCGGTTGGTATCATCTCTTTTTTCTGAGCATCAAGGAAGTTTCTTAGTAAGCTATTATTATCCAAATATGTAGCCTTCCTCCCACTTACAAGTTCCAATAGTACAACTCCAAAGCTGTAGACATCACTTTTCTCTGTCAGTAGGCCAGTTTGTAGATATGCTGGATCCATGTAAGTCCTGTCGCCAATGACTGTTAAGGTGTGCTCTTTATCTTTTGCAATCAACCTTGATATACCAAAGTCAGATATCTTTGGTACATAATCATCATCCAAGAGTATATTTGCTGGTTTCACATCACCATGTAGAATTGTCTTGCTAGTTTTTGAATGCATGTAAGCAAGACCATCGGCTGATTCTGCAGCAATATTTAGACGTTTATCTAAGTCAAGAGTCACCTTCTTCTTGTCGTCGTCGTTGTTGTTGTGAAGAGTGTCATCGAGGCTACCTCTTGAGAGGAACTCATAAACTAGCATCGGCGTATCAACTTCCAGGCAACAACCTATGAGCTTAACAATGTTCTTGTGGATGACTTGAGATTGAATAATGACTTCATTTGCAAATTGCTCGTTTGGTGCGATATTGTCCTTAATGGGCTTCTTTACCGCAACTAGTTGATTATCAAGAAAGCCTTTGTAAACTTCACCATAGCAACCCTTGCCTATAAAATTTGTGCTTTTTATAATCTGCTTGAGCTCGTCTCTTCTGTAGATCTTTATTTTTTTTGCCTTTTCTAGTGCAGGGCCGCCATTTCTCTCAAAAAATTGTCTCATCTTCCGTTTCTCTCTACGGAGAAGAACGACAAACCCCGAAAGTGCTATGAGAAAAAGACCGCCGGTTGCACCTATATACGGGGAGCAAAGAAACCACGTTATATACCTTATAGGTCAAACCATTTATGGGTCTTGTGCACAAGTGAACCTTTGTGATTATGTGATCAACAAACAGATATAAGGTCAGTGAGTAAAAAGTTGGATCAGACTATGCCGCAATATATAAAGACAGTCAAACAAATTTGCCAAATCATATGCGTACTCATCTTGATTGGGTTGGTTCTTTAGATTATAGGTTGAGGGTAATTAAGTTGGTTACCTAGCGACAGCTTTGCTTCTAGAGGAAATATATCGGTGCAACGCCCTTGTGTGGCATTGCCCCTGGTTCCGCTAGGGCAGGTGCATTTGTATCCTCCTTCCATGTTCTGGCATATCCCGTGGCAAGGGTACAAATCTGGCCTCTCACACTCATTAATGTCTACAAACCAGGCAAGCGTGCATAGTTGTTAATATAAATAGATAGATGAATTAATGCCACAGATATTCCTACTAGATGAATTCATGCAAAGGGGTCTAGTATGTTACCTTGGCAACCAGCAGTTGGTATATAAGGATTGCCTTCGTACCCGTCCATGCACCTGCAGATGTACGCATCGGTGTACAACAAGGGGACTTCGACACACATACTCTTGTCGCTGGTGCACGCATATCCCTTGGGCTCCGGTTGCTGAGGTCGCGGACATGGATGGAAACCGGCCACGAAGTCTAGCACGACGGGCACCCCTCCGGCGTCGTTCCTCCGCAAGAAAACGTCGCCGTCGAGGTCCATGGTCGTGAAGTTGTACCAGGACTTGTCCGCAAGCATGGCGTAGGAGCAACCTCTGGTTCCGTAATCTTTGGTTCTGTAGTACTCCCTCTCAAGATAGACGTGGACGTTGAAAAAGCGCGGTTTGGGCGGCTCAGGCTGTATGGCGACCTGGCAGCAGCCCAACCCTGAGCACGCCGTCGTGTTGATGCCCTTGGGGAGGTAGAGTCCTTCGTACGTGTCACAACTGGGACCAAGGGTCTGATGGGCCTGGGCAGAGCTCCCGATGCCCATCAGCACGGTGCTTCCATGTGACAGGAGGAAGTTACTCTCATACGGGAATTGCATAGTCATCGTTCTCGCCGTGTTCCACGACAAGTTGAGTGTGCAGTCGTAGCTGAACGGGGCATGCACCAGTAGCTTCCCCTCCACCAGGGACACGCCGGAGAGCTCAACAGGCGACGTGGATGAGTTGATAAACTTATCTGGCTCGGGGATGTGGCTGGTGGAGTAGTAGATTACTTCGGTTCTGGTTTGCGTCCAGCCTAAAGGATTATCAGCGGGAAAGAAGGCGCGGGGGGGATGGAAGGTGTCATTGCAGATGATGTGGAAGCCTGGGAGGTAGCAGCCATCCTTGATGCCGAAGGGGTAAGGGATGCTCACTTGGCCGCACTTGTCGGGGCACCCCGGCAGCGTGATCGGTGCCAGTGTGCTAGGAGGGTTTTGCTGGCTGGCCACCACCATGATTACCGCAGCCAGGAGGAGGAGCAGCAGCAGGTAGGTCGTCATGGTGAACTTGTGGTGGTGATATATGGTGTCTGGCGATGATGATGCTATGTGTTTGTTACTCTTACTACTAGTATTATATAGTGGTAGAGCTAGTTGGAGAATTCTTCCATGGAGTGGACAGACAAACTGTCTATGGATGCGGTCCTGCAAAGGCTTTCACACGGATGATGGTCAGTCGGTCATCACTGGAGCAGTGGAGCTCCCACTTACGCAGATTCATTATTAGAATAAGATGCCCATATCAAACTTTATGCACTCTTTGGAATCCTGTTTCTCTTCCTCCAGAAGAAAAGAAAATAACATGATTGATTTCGTCCCACAATAAGAAAAGATAGACACTTTTGCTAAATGTCAAAAAAAAATCATGCTTTTGCTAAACGTGATACTATCTTGTCTGCCAGGTGCCATCTCATTTCAGGAGACCCCGGCTGCTCGGGAGAAGAGTGAATACGAATGCTCAACTTGACAGCAAGAGGTGAACCCAAGTGTGCCAATACTAATATATATTTTCTCTTTAAAAGAATCCTTTTCTGTAGCTGATTGTGCATATCACTTTCCTCTAAAGCAAGTGGTAGACAATGCAATCCTCCCACACTAATTGAAAACTTGCATCTCCAATCAATCGAATGCTTTTAGGTCTTCATCTTAGTCTTCCAACTTTAAACATATAAAATTGCAACTTTGTTGAGCACTGGTTAAAGGTACCTCTACTGGCCACTGTATTATATTATACGCAAAATCACAGACTCTGTGGGCAACCATCAATATGATCTTTATGAAGAGAAACAGAGAATGTACTCTACTCGAGATTCAAGAGTCCGTCCATATGCGCAACTTCAAAAATACAATCATGAAACTAGATAGATACTCCTCCAATTTGTCCATGATCGGCAAATACACAGCCAAACCTGGCCCGTTAGAGCAAACTAATGCCTCGGAATCACAAAAGTGTATTGGGCTGGAAGAGATCGTCACTAGCTAGCATGAAGAAACGGGGGGAGAATTGAAGGCAGTATTGTCTTCTATGCAAAGCTACAAAAACCACATCTGATCAATGTAGTACTGAACTTCTTTAGCTAGCAGCAGACCTGAATAATGCATTTTAAAATTTGGCCCTGCAATAATTCGTTATTTTTTTTTGCGATAGTTATTTCTTAACCAGGACCTGAGGGTTTTGAGTCGTAACAGGACTTGGTTGCCGTGATAATAAAAACTATGGACCATAGTTCATGAAAATAAATGAAATGACTTATTGTTGTTGGAATCAATCCCACCAACAACCGAGTGAAAGGTAAGGGGATGTGGTCCACCACACCCCTCACGTTCGTACATACCATGATCAGAGATTCAGAGGTGAAAACCATGAAATGGTTTCAATCCTGGTTCTCACAGTGTGTTTGGCAATATTTAGAAAGTGGAATAGGAGTTTAGAGATGGGAGTTGTATTGAGATAAGACGTGGGATGAGTCGTTTAATTCCCATCCTCTGTTTGACACATGATAGGAAATATATGGGGGAATTTGGGGAAAACATTAATCCCTTATCTGGTTTGTGGAAATTGACAAGGTATTAGATATGGAAAGATAACGTAAGTTATGATGAAGGGTTAAGATGAACTGACTATAACAATTCGCTTTCAATTCTCACCTCTCCCATGTTAATAAAGTAATGGGAATTGGAGTCTCAATTCCCATGCCAAATGTCTTCTGAATTCTCATGCCCCCTAACCAAACAATAGACCTAAAGTTTTGTACCCCTTCAATTCTCCTTCCTGGCTTGAATTAACCCCAACTAAACATGCTGTCGGCTCGAGACAGTGGCTGAAAGTCCCAAATGTGTTCTCTTTAATTTTACTAGGGTAAAAGGCTTCATATAGGGGAGGGACATCGTCAGTGGACCTATATGGGCCACATATGATACCCTGGCGTGCCCTGGGGGTAGGCACCCCCTGGTTTGTGGGTCCACCAAGGCTCTTCTTTAGTGCACATTTCTTCCAGTATTTTTAATATACTACGAAAAAAATATCCAAAAAATCTCACATCACTACTAGGGAAAATCCTAGCAGTAGCGTGGGATAAAGGCCTTGCAGTAGCACAGGTGCCAGCGCTACTGCTACTGCGCCACAGCTAACTTTTACCAGTAGCGTTGTTTAGGCCCCCACTACTACTAACACAGTTAGCAGTAGCGCATGCTCAAGCAGCGCTACTGCTAATTACTAGAAGCGTGCCCTAACACCGCGCTACTACTATTATTCCATATTCCATTTCGCTTTTGTTTTATATAGTATTTATACACCGTTATACAAGTTTTCATATAGTAGCAGTTTGGAGATTCTTATATCAGTATGATCATGGTGAGTTATTATATCATTGGGTACAGTGAAAGAAACACGGATTAGATTCAAGTGGATGGATCTCTAATCCATGTTTCTTTCTCCGTACCCAATGATATAATAACTCATCATCGTCATAATAACAACTCATCATCATAACAACAACAACAACAACAACAACAACAACAACAACAACAACAACAACAACAACAACAACAATAATAATAATAATAATAATAATAATAATAATAATAATAAGTACAACAACAACTTATCATCATCATTATCATAGTCATATAACAACTCCTCATCATTATAACAACTCCTCATCATTATAACAACTCCTCATCATCATCTGTGAGTCATATAACAACTCATCTCATCATCATAGTCATAATCAACACTAGTTAATTGTTCTTACTACCTAGGACCTACTCCTCTCTCTTAGGTAAAATAGGATAACGCACGTAAACCGGGCCATCTCCAAAATGGAGAATGGAGATCCACCTGTCGCCAACTTGTGGCTTGCGCACATTCATGTTGTGTCCAATTGGTTGCGTGCGTGCATTCATTAGTTTGCTCCATTCTTTGATATTGAGCCTCGCATCTTTCAAAGAAATAGAGTATGCACTTTGGTAAACGGTCAGAGGAAACGGTCGTAACCTAACCATATACATATGACCTTCGGTAAGCAACATGTCAGGCACAACCTCCTTCGGGAGCTTATGTCCAACAACATAATAGTAGCATATATAGTTAGCAATGTATGCAGTGAAGTTACCATCATTAACAAAGTCATACCAACACTACTGGAATCAGGATCTTATGTCGTCTCTTTGTCATCTGCTAGCCAATTGCAAAGATGGTCTTGGCTATCAGCTTATAGAAAACTGACGGCAAAGAAGGAGCGGACGGCAAAGATATTGTTTGCCGTCAGCCGTTTCTTTGCCGTCCGCTAGCGGATGACATAGAAGCTTTGCCGTCAGCTAGCAGACGGCAAAGAGGGGGGTGGCCCACTAGCGAGAGCCACCTAACGACCACTTTCTTTGTTGTCTGCTAGCAGATGGGAAAGCTTCTTTGCCGTCTGCACGACAAAGAAAGTGGCCAAACTAACGTCCATTAGCTAGGCTCTTTGCCGTCTGCTAGCGGATGACAAAGAATCGTGCCCTAACTAAAAAGCCAACACCCGCGCCCCACCCCTCTCTTTGCCCCCACTCTCTCTTTCCGTCCCGTGCCTGAGCTGCCGCCGACCCGCGCCACCCCCGTCACCGGCCGCCTCGCTCTGGTGCCGCCGCCGCCCCACGCCACCCCCGTTGCAGCACCGCCTGCGCCGCCCCACGCCACCCTCGTCGCCGCCCCGCCCCCGCGACCCCTCCTCCACCCCGCGGCACCCCCGTCACCGCGCCACCCCGCCACGCCCCTGTGCCCGAGCCGCCGCCGCCCCGCGCCACCCCCATCGCCGCGGTGCCCCCCTCCTCCACCCCGGCGGCTCCGATGCCCCTCTCCTCCACCATCGTGGCCGCCCCGCCGCTCCGGCGCCCCTTCCTCCACCCCGGCCACCCGGCGCCCCTCTCCTCGACCCCCGCGGCTACCCCGCCGCTCCGCCGACCCCTTCTCCGGTGAGACCTTGTATTTTTTTCAATTTTTTTAGATTTAGTTTAGGTTTAGTTTAATTTAGGCTTGGTTTAGTTTAGGTTTACTTTAGGTTTTGTTTCTTTTTTTATGTTTTGGTTTACAATTAGTTTACTTTAGGTATAATTTAGGTTAAGAAGAAAGAAGAAAGATGAAAAAATAAGAAGAAGAAGAAGAAGAGGAAGAAATCCCTAGTTTTTCTCTTTTGCTGTTGTAGCTGGGTGTTGTGCTGCATGCGCTAGAGTTTTTCACCTGTCGATGTGCTGGGCAATGTGTGTGTTGGATGTAGTTGGTGCTTGGTGGATCTTCAGGCTAATGGTTGGACTATTTTGTCTGTGTGATGTGTGTGTTGTGTTGCTTTACCCAGCATAACACTTTGCTTTCTTATAAAGCATCCCCTTATGGGCTTTTCTCTAAAGAAAGTAACTCTCATTTTGTCTACTAGCGATGGCATGGTTGTCTGATTCCTAGGGCTATTGTGCAATTTTGTGATATGGAGTGAGAAACTGATCATTTAATGATATTTTTAACCCCTATGTGAACTGTTGTCCATTTTATTCCGCAACGTAATTGTCACTTGGCAAAAAAAAATTAAATGAATTATGATATTGGTTGAAGTGTGATAGTAGAAGACATAAGGTTCATGGCATGTCATGCAAAATTGTAGATGTCTATATTTTACCAAATTTGAAATAATTTTTCTACCAAAAATAAATGAAAAAATATTTGTTACACTTGAACCTTGTGTTATCTTTGAATGTCACCATCAATATCGTTGGTAGTGGTAATGTTATCTTATTGGTATCACCATTAGTTTGGTTTACATTTTAAGTTTTCTTTCATGTCTAAAGAAATCCCTAGTTTTAAAGTGTGCCAACTGTCATTGCGAACTAATCTACCAAATTAATTAAGTGTTGTTGATGTTGTTGAGCACAAGTGCATTGCTTTTTTTTCTCAGTTTTGTTTCATGTCTAAAAATTGGCTATGTTTAGGCGCGCCGGGAGAGGGGAGCCATACTAGGACTCCAAGTCCTAGTAGGATTCCATCTAAAGGAGAGGGGGAAAGGAAGGGAGAGGAGGGCCGCGCCCCCAACCCCTTGTCCAATTCGGACTGGGCCTGGGGGGGGCACCTCCTGGCCGCTGCCTCATCTTTCCCACTAAGGCCCACTAAGGCCCATCAACTCCCCGGGAAAATACCCGAACTTCTTCGGAACCATTCCGATGTCCGAATATAGCCTTCCAATATATCAATCTTTATGTCTCGACCATTTTGAGACTCCTCGTCATGTCCGTGATCTCATCCGGGACTCCGAACAAACTTCGGTCATCAAAAACCATAACTCATAATACAAATCGTTATCGAACGCTAAGCGTGCAGAGAGAAAATGAAAGTCATTCCCTATGCCTTAGCCATAGATTCTATCATGTATGCAATGCTATGTACCAGACCTGACGTGGGCCTTGCTATAAGTATAGCAGGGAGGTACCAAAGTAATCCAGGAGTGGATCACTGGACAGCGGTCAAGAACATTCTGAAATACCTGAAAAGGACACTACTAGGGAAAAGCTTATACACAGACGCTTACTAGCAGCGCGGGTTTATACCCCTCGCTACTGCTACTTACTAGTAGCGCGGGTTTTTAACCCTCGCTACTACTAAATTGATAGTAGTAGCGCTGGTTTTTAACCCTCGCTACTACTAAGCGGTCTCTACCGTGCCCCCTGGGGACATGCCATAGTAGTAGCGAGGGGTATAAACCCGCGCTACTACTAAGTGAATAGCTATAGCGCAGGTAAGATACCCACGCTACTACTGAGGGTATCCCTCCCTTGCCGCACCACTCCCACCCCGATCCTAAAGAAAAAACATTCCACCGCCGCTCCTTCTTCCTCCTCTCCAACCCAGCCGCCGCCGCCCCAATTAAACCGCCGGGGACCCGCCCGCAAGCGGCTGCAGCTATAACCCTGCATCGCCCAAGATCCGGCCGACGGCACAAAGAAGCAGCAGCAGCAGCGGAGACGATGGCGGCGGGGAAGCGCGCCTACCTCGCCGTATACAATTGGGCCGTCTTCTTCGGATGGTCCGTCCCTTCTTCCCACGCCGCATCGAGTTCATCGCTGGATTTATTGACCGATTCGTGCGCGCGTGGATGCAGGGCTCAGGTGCTCTACTTCGCCGTGGATGCGCTGCTCCGGCCGGGGCACGAGGCCGTGTACGCCGCCGTCGAGAGGCCGCTCCAGCTCGCGCAGACCGCCGCCGTCCTCGAGGTACGCCGCCCGCCGGATCTTGCGTCTTTCTCTTGATCGTTCAGTTCTGACATCTGAGCTCTGCATCCTGCGTGTGCCTGCCAGATCCTCCACGGGCTCGTCGGGCTGGTGAGGTCGCCGGTGTCGGCCACGCTGCCGCAGATCGGGTCGCGCCTCTTCGTCACCTGGGGCATCCTCTGGAGCTTCCCCGAGGTGCGGTCTTCTTCTCCATGGCGCCTCTCTCTGTACTTCTTGCTGCGAGCATGCCTAATGCTCTGTTTTCCCTGCTCTGTTTTCTTGTATGGCTTTGCAGACGAGGACACACATCCTGGTGAGCTCCTTGGTCGTCAGCTGGTCCATCACCGAGGTATGTATTCACCAATCACCACTGACTTCACTGGGATCATCATGCATGCTCCTTGTAATCTAGAGATTACAGTTCTTCAAATGAAGTGTGTTATCCAGCGGCGAGGCGCCGCTGTTGCTGTTAGAATAACTAAAAATGTGCTCCTGAAATAATGCAAGGCAATGATGATTTTCACATTTGGATGTTGCCAAGTTGAATTTCAAGATACTTGAGATAGGTGTATCACACAAAATTGTTGCAGCTTAGTTCACTATACTGTTAGTATTACACCAGGGGATGTGTCTAACAACAGGGTGGTGCTAAGTCAACTTGAAGTCAGAGATACTATTATGTGTGCATTACTTACTGCTGTTTATTTTCCGATCATGCATCCTAGTATCTCTATGATTAATCACAAACAAGACGGATCAGGGCAATGATGCTCATGCACCAGAAAAGAACACTAGAAACTTGAATGGAAAGAACCTTCAAAGAAGAGGATAACAGAGAAATTATGCTACATAGTATTATTTTATCTGTCAAGTCCTATAGGTTGTCAGAGTCATGGCATATGGTCCACGGTGCATTCATCTTAATTATCGGATCACTTGATTGATATAAACGAATGGTAAATTCTGCAGATTTCAGAAACCTAGTTTTTTTTGAAACAGAAAATAAACGATTTCAGAAACCTAGTTAGTTACTCTAGTGTTGGGTTTTGCAATGCAGATTATTAGGTACTCTTTTTTTGGCATGAAAGAGCTGTTTGGATCTGCACCATCATCGCTTTTATGGCTTAGGTGAGGCTACATCACACTGCTTCAACTCTGCATAAGGTTGCAGATTGTAAGTCAGCGCAACATTAATTATTAATCATATAAAGAATGAATCTTTACATCGAATCGAACCTGGATGTGTGCAGGTATAGCTCATTCCTAGTCATGTACCCAACCGGCATCAGCAGCGAGGTTGGCTTGATATATATTGCGTTGCAGTTCATCAAGGTATTATCTTTCCTGATGAAATCCATTAAAGCAGTTCATCAATGCACTGATAAATTGTATGAATGCTGCTAGTTTTCATGTTTTCACATTTTAATTGATAATGGCAGGCATCGGAGAAGTACTGCATCAGAATGCCCAACAAATGGAACTATTCATTTGATTACTTCTATGCATCAATCCTGGTACTCCTAGTCTACGTCCCAGGTACCTTTTCCTGTCCTCGCCATTGATTCATGTCTTTTCGGTTTGAAGATAGCATGAACACGTAGAGCTAGGGTATGCATTTAGTAGGTGCTTTTTCGGTTTGAAGATTCATAATAGACTAAAAGAGACAGATAATTGAAGAAAATACCCTACTAGATCTGCACGAGGGCGCGAACTAACAAGTTTTCACTTTCTCGACTAGGTGCAGGGTGATCGACGAGGTCTACTGTGGCCCGATGGGAGTCGTGCTCTTCAACTACTTGGAGGCAGACTTCACCGTGAAGCCCCGTGACCGTGTCATAGAGATTATCGTCCAGGTGATTGCGACGCAGGAGGTCCCTGGGGTGGAGGACCTCGACGCCACCGTCCGGAGGTCACCGAGGTGGAGGACGACGCCACCGTCCGGAGTTCCTCAAGGTGGAGGACCTCGACGCTTTGTACATACATCTAGAGAAGATGTCTGGTTAGGTTGGTTGTGAAATGCTAGGGAAGCTACCAACCTTTAGATGATGGTTGTGTGTGTCCTCGTGATCTCCTCGAATTGAGATGTTGAATGTTGCATCCATGAACACTGCAAGTGTTAAGATGGTTCTGTGAAATTTATTTTGCACTGGACGTGTCTGATCTCCATCCATGAATACTGCATCTATTTTTATTTTTTTTAATTCCTAATTTGCTACTAGTAGCGTTGGGAAAAAAGTGCCCTACTAGTATTTAGGATACTAGTAGCGCTGGTATTGTAGGCACGCTACTGCTACTTCATTAGTAGTAGCGCGAGTCTGTAATAGCAGTAGCGTGGGTGGCACACGCTACTACTAACAAAGTTAGTAGTAGCGCGGGTTTCTCCCACGCTACTACTAACTATTAGCTGTAGTGCCTTATTAGTAGCGCCGGTCCCCGCGCTGCTGATACACCTAAAACCCACGCTGCTGCTAGCCTTTTCCCTAGTAGTGGGACTAAGGATATGTTCCTCGTTTAAGGAGGTGACAAAGAGCTTGTCGTAAATGGTTACGTCGATGCAAGCTTTGACACTGATCCAGATGACTCTAACTCGCAATCTGCATACGTATTTATATTGAATGGTGGAGCTGTCAGTTGGTGTAGTTCCAAGCAGAGCGTCGTGGCGAGATCTACGTTTCCAATTCGAAAGCAGGTACAATTACTTCATCAAGTTCTTCTTTCCTCCCACTCACTATTTTCAAGAGAAACTCCTCCAGAAAGGATCCATTCTTAGCAACGAATATCTTGCCTTCGGATGTGTGATAGAAGGTGTACGCAACAGCTTCCTTTGGGTATCATATGAAGATGCACTTCTCCGATTTGGGTTCGAGCTTATCAGGTTGAAGCTTTTTCACATAAGCATCGCAGCCCCAAACTTTAAGAAATGACAACTTGGATTTCTTGCCAAACCACGGTTCATATGGTGTCATCTCAACGGATTTGAATGGTGCCCTATTTAACGTGAATGCAGCCGTCTCTAAAGCATAACCCAAAACGTAACGGTAAATCAGTAAGAGACATCATAGATCGCACCATATCCAATAAAGTACAGTTACGAAGTTCGGACACACCATTACGCCGTGGTATTCATGGTGGCGTGAGTTGCGAAACTATTCTGCATTGTTTCAAATGAAGTCCAAACTCGTAGCTCAAATATTCGCCACCACGATCATATGGTAGAAACTTTATTTTCTTGTTACGATGATTTTTCGCTACACTCTGAAACTCTTTGAACTTTTCAAACGTTTCAGACTTATGTTTCATTAAGTAGATATACCCATATCTGCTCAAATCATCTGTGAAGGTCAGAAAATAACGATACCCGCCACGAGCCTCAACACTCATTGGACCGCATACATTGGTATGCATTATTTCCAATAAGTCAGTAGCTCGTTCCATTGTTCCGGAGAACGGAGTTTTAGTCATCTTGCCCATGAGGCATGGTTAGCAAACACCAAGTGATTCATAATGAAGTGATTCCAAAAGCCCATCAACATGGAGTTTCTTCATGAGCTTTACACCAATATGACCTAAACGACAGTGCCACAAATAAGTTGCACTACCATTATCAAGATTGCATCTTTTGGCTTCAATATTATGAGCATATGTGTCACCATAATTGAGATTAAACAAAAATAAACCACTCAACAAGGGTGCATGACCGTAAAATATATTACTCATATAAATAGGACAACCATTATTCTCTGATTTAAATGAATAACCGTCTCGTATCAAAAAAGATCCAAATATAATGTTCATGCTTAATGATGGCACCAAATAACAGTTATTCAGGTCTAAAACTAATCCTGAAGGTAGATGTAGAGGTAGCGTGCCGACGGCGATCACTTCGACTTTGGAACCATTTCCGACGCGCATCGTCACCTCATCCTTTCATTTAATCTGTAGCCCCTGTTTCGAGTTGCAAATATGAGCAACAAAACTAGTATCAAATACCCAGGCGCTACTACGAGCATTAGTAAGGTACACATCAATAACATGTATATCAAATATACCTTTCACTTTGTCATCCTTCTTATCTGCCAAATACTTGGGGCAGTTCCGCTTCCAGTGACCAGTCCCTCTGTAGTAGAAGCACTCAGTTTCAGGCTTAGATCCAGACTTGGGCTCCTTCTCGGGAGTAGCAACTTGCTTGCTATTCTTCTTGAAGTTGCCCTTCTTCCCTTTGCCCTTTTTCTTGAAACTAGTTGTCTTGTTGACCATAAACACTTGATGCTCCTTCTTGATTTCTACCTCTGCAGCTTTTAGCAGCGCGAAGAGCTCGGGAATAGTCTTGTTCATCCCATGCATATTATAGTTCATCACGAAGCCTTTATAGCTTGGTGGCAGTGATTGAAGAACTCTGTCAATGACACAATCATCAGGAATATTAACTCCCAGTTGAGTCAAGTGGTTATGGTACCCAGACATTCTGAGTATGTGTTCACTGACAGACTATTCTCCTCCATTTTGCAGCTATAGAACTTGTTGGAGACTTCATATCTCTCAACTCGGGTATTTTCTTGAAATATTAACTTCAACTCTTGGAATATCTCATATGCTCCATGATGTTCGAAACGTCTTTGAAGTCCCGATTCTAAGCCGTAAAGCATGGCACACTGAACTATTAAGTAGTCATCAACACGCGTCTGCCAGGCATTTACCATGTCTGCAGTTGCTGGCGCAGGTGGTACACCTAGCGGTGCTTCCAGGACGTAATTGTTCTGTGTAGCAATGAGGATAATCCTCAAGTGACAGACCCAGTCCGTGTAATTGCTACCATCATCTTCCAACTTAGATTTCTCAAGGAACATATTAAAATTCAAGGGAACGGTAGCACGGGCCATTGATCAACAACAACATAGATATGCAAGAAAACTATCAGGACTATGTTCATGATAAACTAAAGTTCAATTAATCATATTACTAAAGAACTCCCACTTAGATAGACATCCCTCTAGTCATGTAAATGATCACGTGATCCATATCAACTAAACCATCTCCGATCATCATGTGAGATGGAGTAGTTTTCAATGGGGATCATCTTATAATGCTACCTCCGTACTAAGAAAAATAAGATGCATAAAAGATAAACATCACATGCAATCAAAATATGTGACATGATATGGCCATCATCATCTTGTGCTGTTGATCTCCATCTCCAAAGCACGGTCAGATCTCCATCGTCACTGGCTTGACACCTTGATCTCCATCGAAGCATCGTTGTCGTATCGCCAACTATTGCTACCAGGAGTATTGCTACCACTTAGTGATAAAGTAAAGAAATTACATGGCGATTGAATTTCATACAATAATCGACAACCATATGGCTCCTACCAGTTGCCGATAACTCTGTTACAAAACATGATCATCTCATACAACAATTTATATCACATCATGTCTTGACCATATCACATCACAACAAGCCCTGCAAAAACAAGTTAGACGACCTCTACATTGTTGTTGGAAGTTTTACGTGGCTGCTACGGGTTTCTAGCAAGAACCGTTCTTACCTATGCATCAAAACCACAACGATTTTTCATCAAGTGTGCTGTTTTAACCTTCAACAAAGACCGGCCGTAGCCAAACTCGATTCAACTAAAGTTAGAGAAATAGACACCCGCCAGCCACCTATGTGCAAAGCACGTCGGTAGAACCAGTCTCATGAATGCCGTCATGTAATGTCGGTCCAGGCCGTTTCATCCAACAATACCGCCGAATCAAAGTAAGACATTGGTGGTAAGCAGTATGACTATTATCTCCCACAACTCTTTGTGTTCTACTCGTGCATATCATCTACGCATAAATCTGGCTTGGATTCCACTGTTGGGGAACGTAGTAATTCAAAAAATTTCCTACGATCACCCAAGATCTATCTAGGAGATGCATAGCAACAAGACGCGAGAGTGTGTCCACGTACCCTCGTAGACCGAAAGCGGAAGCGTTTAGTAACGCGGTTGATGTAGTCGAATGTCTTCATGATCCAACCGATCCAAGTACCGAACATAAGGCACCTCCGTGTTCTGCACAAGTTCAGCATGATAACGTCTCTCGTGCTCTTGATCCAGTTGAGAACGAGGGAGAGTTCCGTCAGCACGACGGCGTGGCGATGGTGATGATGAACTTACCGGCACAGAGCTTCGCTTAAGCACTACGATGATATGACCGAGGTATTAAACTATGGAGGGGGCACCGCACATGGCTAAGAGATTGTCTGTTGTTCTCTAGGGTGCCCTCTGGCCATGTATATAAAGGAGGGAGAGGAGAAGGCCCACGGCCAAGAGGGGCGCGCCATAGGGGGAGTCCAACTAGGATTCCCAATCCTAGTTGGACTCCGCTTCCTTTTCCAAGAGGGGGAGAGAGGGAAGGACGAAGAGAGGGAGAAGGAAAGAGGGGGGTGCCGCCCCCTCCCTTGTCCAATTCAGACTTGCCGTGGGGGGGGGGGTTCGGTAACCTCCCGGTACTCCGAAAAATACCCGAATCACTCCGAAACCATTTGGTGTCCGAATATAACCTTCCAATATATCAATCTTTACCTCTCGACCATTTTGAGACTCCTCGTCATGTCTGTGATCTCATCCGGGACTCCGAACAAACTTCTGTCATCAAATCACATAACTCATAATAGAAATCGTCATCGAACATTAAGCATGCAGACCCTACAGATTCGAGAACTATGCAGACATGATCAAGATATATCTCCGATCAATAACCAATAGTGGAACCTGGATGCTCATATTGGCTCCTACATATTCTATGAAGACCTTTATCGGTCAAACCGCACTACAACATACGTTGTTCCCTTTGTCATCAGTATGTTACTTGCCCGAAATTCGGTCGTCGGTATCATCATACCTAGTTCAATCTCGTTACCGGCAAGTCTCTCTACTTGTTCCGTAATGCTTCATCCCGTAACTAAATCATTAGTCATATTGCTTGCAAGCCTTATAATGATGAGCATTACCGAGAGGGCCCAGAGATAGCTCTCCGATACACGGAGTGACAAATCCTAACCTTGACCTATGCCAACTCAACAAACATCTTCAGAGACACCTGTAGAGCATCTTTATAATCACCCAGTTACGTTGTGATGTTTGATAGCACATAAGGTGTTCCTCCGGTATTCGGGAGTTGCATAATCTCATAGTCAGAGGAACATGTATAAGTCATGAAAAAAGCAGTAGCAATAAAACTATAACGATCATAATGCTAAGCTAACAGATGGGTCTTGACCATCACATCATTGTCTACTGATGTGATCCCGTTCATCAAATGACAACACATGTCTATGGTCAGGAAACATAACCATCTTTGATTAACGAGCTAGTTAAGTAGAGGCATACTAGGGACACTTTGTTTTGTCTATGTATTCACACATGTACTAAGTTTCCGGTTAATACAATTCTAGCACGATTAATAAACATTTATCATGATATAACGAAATATAAATAACAACTTTATTATTGCCTATAGGGCATATTTCCTCAAAATTGACAACACAACTACTAAGTCTTATATTTAAATATTCTCTGGATCCCCTTGTACCGAAATAATAAATTTAGGTGAAATACTACCCTCGAAGGCTGTTGCGATCCCCTATACTTGTGGCTCATCAAGCCTATTTTCTGGCACCATTGCAGGGGGCATAGCCATATTTATTAAGTTCACTTGGAGTTAAATATCTGCTACAATTTGTATTCACTATGAAGAATCTGAGAGACTCTAAGACCAAGATCATGCCTCTAAGACGAGGGGAGGTAAGGAACAGCCAACTCGGTCTACACTTGATTCACCTACTGTTTTAAGTCAACTTGTGACACCACCATCTGCTATTCAATCTGATAGGTCACAAGTAACTAATATTGCTTCTACTATTGATGATACTCATGATGATACTTCTACTCTGCTTGATGAAATTGTGCCACTTGGTGAATTACTTGATGCTCATATTGCTAAAGCTAAAGAATCTAAAATCACAAAAAACAAGTAATTACCTGCTACACCTAGTACTCCTGCTAGAACTAAGATGTTTGATGTACCTGATGGTTACACTTTTCCTGAGGAGTTAATTACAAAACTTATCGCTTATGATACTCATAATGGCATAGATGGTTTCATGGCTATTGAAAGAAAAAGGCATTAACCAAATTATGGAATATTCAACTTCTCCTATTTTTGTTACTGATAAGGATTACAAATTCTCTGTTGATCCTGAATTTATTACTTTGGTAGGTTCATGTCCTCCATTACCCACTCTACAAGAACATACCCCCCTAAAAATAATAGTACGAGTCTACTATTTAGGTAGCTCGTCAGGTGATTCCTTGTTTTTGGTAATTGATCAAAATGAAGCAATGCTAGCTCGTTAGGTGAGAACTAGTTTCATGTGATGCATGATATTAGAGTAAGATTCTATAAATTTCTTTGGTTGATTTAATGTGCAGATATATGTGATTATTTATTCCTGGCCATGGCCCTTTCTTTTATGTAGCTAGTATTTTTCTATTAATGTATGCATTCGGCCCAAACATTAAAAAGTTGAAAAGTTGCTCATGCTTATCTTATTCTATATAATAATCAACTAAAGTCATTAAGTCAACATGGGAATATTTAGCCTTTCTTCCATAAAGGTCAGACTAAAATACGACAAAACGTGAGAGTAGCCTCTCCCCTGCCCACCTCCATCCAACCAAAGGCTACCGCCTCAGCGTGCACAGAACCTCCCCCCCCCCCCCAACTAGGGGAGCAATCGAGGCCCCACTATGGCCCTCACCGACGACCACATAGGCTCTTCTAGTGGATGCCCCCGGGTCGACGAGAACAAGGGTGGATTAACGAGCTTCTCTGCTCGTTAAGTTCATGCTCACTAAGCTCGTACTTGTGAAGGCTCAGTTCGTTAAGCTTGTTAAGATTAACAAGCAGAAAACCCCGCTCTGCTCGGTTCGCTTGAAGCTCATTAAGCTCGTGAGCTCGTTAACAGATTTTGATGTGTTACAATCTACATGATGATTGTGTAGATGTGATTTTTAAGAAGGAAGATGGTGACTACAAACGGAAATGCACTAACTTGTTGCCTCCTATGTAGATTTGATTGAATAGATAGGCTAAGGTGCTACACAATTTTGTCACGTAATATGAAATTGTTGGGGAACGTAGTAATTTTAAAAAAAAATTCTACGCACACGCAAGATCATGGTGAGGCATAGCAATGAGAGGGGAGATTGTTGTCCATGTACTCTCGTAGACCGAAAGCGGAAGCGTTAGCACAACGTGGTTGATGTAGTCGTACGTCTTCACGATCCGACCGATCAAGTACCAAACGTATGGCACCTCCGAGTTCAGCACACGTTCAGCTCGATGACGTCCCATGAACTCCGATCCAGCAGCGCTTTGCGGGAGAGTTCCGTCAGCACGACGGCGTGTTGACAGTGTTGATGATGGTACCGACGTAGGGCTTCGCCTAAGCACCGCTACGATATTACCTAGGTGGAATCTGGTGGAGGGGGCCACCGCACACGGCTAAGAGATCAAGAGATCAATTGTTGTGTCTAGAGGTGCCCCCTGCCCCCGTATATAAAGGATAAAGGGGGAGGGGGCGGCCGTCCAGGAGGAGGCACGCCAGGGAGGAGTCCTACTCCCACCTACTCCCACTGGGAGAAGGACTCCCTCTTTTCCTAGTTGGAGTAGGAGGGGGAAGGAAGGGAGAGAGGAGAGGAAGGAAAGGGGCGCGCCGCCCTCCCTCCTTGTCTTATTCGGACTAGAGGGGGAGGGGATGTGTGGCCTGCCCTAGCCACCCCTCCTCTTCTCCACTTCGGGCCAATGAGGCCCAATAACGCCCCCCCCCTCCCCCCCCGGGGGGGGGTCCGGTAACCCCCCGGTACTCCGGTATATGCCCGAAACCATCCAAAACCATTCCGCTATCCAAACATAGTCATCCAATACATCGATCTTTACATCTCGACCATTTTGAGACTCCTCATCATGTCCGTGATCATATCCGAGACTCCGAACTACCTTCGGTACATCAAAACACAAAAACTCATAATACCGATCGTCACCAAACTTTAAGCGTGAGGACCCTATGGGTTCAAGAACTATGTAGACATGACCGAGACTTGTTTCCGGTCAATAACCAATAGCGGAACCTGGATGCTCATATTGGTTCCCACATATTCTACGAAGATCTTTATCGGTCAAACCGCATAACTACATTCGTTGTTCCCTTTGTCATCGGTATGTTACTTGCCCGAGATTTGATCTTCGGTATCTCAATACCAAGTTAAATCTCATTACCGGCAAGTCTCTTTACTCATTATGTAATGCATCATCCCGCAACTAACTCATTATCTACATTGCTTGCAAGGCTTATAGTGATGTGTATTACCGAGAGGGCCCAAAGATACCTCTCCGACAATCGGGGTGAAAAATCCTAATCTCGAAATACACCAACTCAACATGTACCTTCGGAGACACCTGTAGAGCTCCTTTATAATCACCCAGTTACATTGTGACGTTTGGTAGCACACAAAGTGTTCCTCCGGTAAACGGGAGTTGCATAATCTCATAGTCATAGGAACATGTATAAGTCATGAAGAAAGCAATAGCAACATACTAAACGATCAAGTGCTAAGCTAACGGAATGGGTCAAGTCAATCACATCATTCTCCTAATGATGTGATCCCGTTAAGCAAATGACAACTCATGTTTATGGCTAGGAAACTCAACCATCTTTGATAAACGAGCTAGTCAAGTAGAGGCATACTAGTGACACTATGTTTGTCTATGTATTCACACATGTATCAAGTTTCTGATTATTACAATTCTAGTATGAATAATAAACATTTATCATGAAATAAGGAAATAAATAATAACTCTAATATTGCCACTAGGGCATATTTCCTTCAGTCTCCCACTTGCACTAGAGTCAATAATCTAGATTACACAGTAATGATTCTAACACCCATGGAGCCTTGGTGCTGATCATGTTTTGCTCGTGGAAGAGGCTTAGTCTACGGGTCTGCAACATTCAGATCCGTATGCATCTTGAAAATCTCTATGTCTCCCACATGGACTTGGTCCCTGATGGAATTGAAGCGTCTCTTGATGTGATTGGTTCTCTTGTGAAATCTGGATTCCTTAGCCAAGGCAATTGCACTAGTATTGTCTCAAAAGATTTTCATTGGACCTGGTGCACTAGGTATGACACCTAGATCGGATATGAACTCCTTCATCTAAACTCCTTCATTTGCTGCTTCCGGGGCAGCTATGTACTCCGCTTCACATGTAGATACCGCCACGACGCTTTGTTTAGAACTGCACCAACTGACAGCTCCACCGTTCAATATAAACACGTATCCGGTTTGCGATTTAGAATCGTCCGGATTAGTGTCAAAGCTTGCATCGACGTAACCATTTACGACTAGCTCTTTGTCACCTCCATAAACGAGAAACATATCCTTAGTCCTTTTCAGGTATTTCAGGATATTCTTGACCGCTGTCCAGTGATCCACTCCTGGATTACTTTGTTACCTCCCTGCTAAGCTAATAGCGAGGCACACATCGGGTCTGGTACACAGCATTGCATACATGATAGAGCCTATGGCTGAAGCATAGGGAACATCTTTCATTTTCTCAACATCTTCTGCAATGGTCAGGCATTGAGTCTGACTCAACTTCACACCTTGTAATACAGGCAAGAACCCTTTCTTTGCTTGATCCATTTTGAACTTTTTCAAAACTTTATCATGGTATGTGCTTTGTGAAAGTCCAATTAAGTGTCTTGATCTATCTCTATGGATCTTGATGCCCAATATATAAGCAGCTTCACCGAGGTCTTTCATTGAAAAACTTTTATTCAAGTATCCTTTTATGCTATCCAATAAACAATATGTCGTCTACATATAATATCAGAAATGCTACAGAGCTCCCACTCACTTTCTTGTAAATACAAGCTTCTCCAAAAGTCTGTATAAACCATATGCTTTGATCACACTATCAAAATGTCTATTCCATCTCCGAGAGGCTTGCACAAGTCCATAAATGGATCGCTGGAGCTTGCACACTTTGTTAGCACCTTTCGGATCAACAAAACCTTCTGGTTGCATCATATATAACTCTTCTTCCAGAAATCCATTCAGGATGCAGTTTTTACATCCATTTGCCAAATTTCATAATCATAAAATGCGGCAATTGCTAACATGATTCGGACAGACTTAAGCATCGCTACGGGTGAGAAAGTCTCATCATAGTCAACCCCTTGAACTTGTCTAAAACCTTTTGCAACAAGTCAAGCGTTGTAGACAGTAACATTACCATCAGCGTCAGTCTTCTTCTTGAAGATCCATTTATTTTTGATGGCTTGCCGATTATCGGGCAAGTCAACCAAAGTCCACAATTTGTTGTCATACATGGATCCCATCTTAGATTTCATGGCCTCAAGCCATTTTGCGGAATCTGGGCTCATCATCGCTTCCTCATAGTTCGTAGGTTCACCATGGTCAAGTAACATGACCTCCAGAATAGGATTACCATACCACTCTGGTGCGGATCTTACTCTGGTTGACCTACGAGGTTCAGTAGTAACTTGATCTGAAGTTTCATGATGAATATCATTAGATTCCTCACTAATTGGTGTAGGCGTCACAGGAACCGGTTTCTGTGATGAACTACTTTCCAATAAGGGAGCAGGTACAGTTACCTCATCAAGTTCTACTTTCCTCCCACTCACTTGTTTTGAGAGAAACTCATTCTCTAGAAAGGATCCAAATTTAGCAACAAAAGTCTTGCCTTCAGATGTGTGATAGAAGGTGTACCAATAGTCTCCTTTGGGTATCCTATGAAGACACATTTCTCCGATTTGGGTTTGAGCTTATCAGGTCGAAGTTTTTTCACATAAACATCACAACCCTAAACTTTAAGAAACGACAACTTTGGTTTCTTGCCAAACCACAGTTCATAAGGCGTCGTCTCAATGGATTTTGATGGTGCCCTATTTAACGTGAATGCGACCGTCTCTAAAGCATAACCCCAAAACGATAGCGGTAAATCGGTAAGAGACATCATAGATCGTACCATATCTAGTAAAGTACGATTACGACGTTCGGACACACCATTACATTGTGGTGTTCCGGGTGGCGTGAGTTGCGAAACTAGTCCGCATTGTTTGAAATGTAGACCAAACTCTTAATTCAAATATTCTCCTCCACGATTAGATCACAGAAACTTTATTTTCTTGTTATGATGATTTTCAACTTCACTCTGAAATTCTTTGAACTTTTCAAATGTTTTAGACTTATGTTTCATTAAGTAGATATACCAATATCTGCTTAAATCATCAGTGAAGGTGAGAAAATAATGATACCCGCCGCGAGCCTCAATATTCATTGGACCACATACATCAGTATGTATGATTTCCAATAAATCTGTTGCTCGCTCCATAGTTCCGGAGAACGGCGTTTTAGTCATCTTGCCCATGAGGCATGGTTCGCAAGTACCAAGTGATTCATAATCAAGTGATTCCAGAAGTCCATCAGTATGGAGTTTCTTCATTCGCTTTACACCAATATGACCTAAATGGCAGTGCCACAAATAAGTTGCACTATCATTATCAACTCTGCATCTTTTGGCTTCAACATTATGAATATGTGTATCACTACTATCGAGATTCGGCAAAAATAGACCACTCTTCAAGGGTGCATGACCATAAAAGATATTACTCATATAAATAGAACAACCATTATTCTCTAATTTAAATGAATAACCGTCTAGCATCAAACAAGATCCAGATATAATGTTCATCCTTAACGCTGGCACCAAATAACAATTATTCAGGTCTAAAACTAATCCCGAAGGTAGATGTAGAGGTAACATGCCGACCGCGATCACATCGACTTTGGAACCAGTTCCCACATGCATTGTCACCTCGTCCTTAGCCAATCTTCGCTTAATCCATAGTCCCTGTTTCGAGTTGCAAATATTAGCAACAGAACCAGTATCAAATACCCAGGTGCTACTGCGAGCATTAGTAAGGTAAACATTAATAACATGTATATCATATATACCTTTGTTCACCTTGCCATCCTTCTTATCCGCCAAATACTTGGGGCAGTTCCGCTTCTAGTGACCAGTCCCTTTGCAGTAGCAGCACTCAGTCTCAGGCTTAGGTCCAGACTTATATTTCTACTCTTGAGCGGCAACTTGCTTGCCGTTCTTCTTGAAGTTTCCCTTCTTCCCTTTACCCTTTTCTTGAAACTGGTGGCCTTGTGGACCATCAACATTTGATGCTCCTTTTTGATTTCTACCTCCGCAACTTTTAGCATTGCGAAGAGCTCGGGAATTGTCTTGTTCATCCCTTGCATATTATAGTTCATCACGAAGCTCTTATAGCTTGGTGGCAGTGATTGAAGAATTCTGTCAATGACACCATCATTAGGAAGATTAACTCCCTGTTGAATCATGTGATTATTATACCCAGACATTTTGAGTATATGTTCACTGACAGAACTATTCTCCTCCATCTTGCAGCTATAGAACTTATTGGAGACTTCATATCTCTCAATCCGGGCATTTGCTTGAAATATTAACTTCAACTCCTGGAACATCTCATATGCTCCATGATGTTCAAAACGCGGTCTGAAGTCCCGGTTCTAAGCCGTAAAGCATTGCGCACTGATCTATTGAGTAGTCATTAGCTTTGCTCTGCCAGACGTTCTTAACATCGTCAGTTCCATCTGCAGCAGGCCTGGCACCCAGCGGTGCTTCCAGGACGTAATTCTTCTGTGCAGCAATGAGGATAATCCTCAAGTTACGGACCCGCCAGTCAGTGTAATTGCCACCATCATCTTTCATCTTAGCTTTCTCAAGGAACACATTGAAATTCAATGGAACAACAACACGAGCCATCTATCTAAAACAAACATAGACAAGCAAAATACTATCAGGTACTGAGTTCATGATAAATTAAAGTTCAATTAATCATATTACTTAAGAACTCCCACTTAGATAGACATCCCTCTAATCATCTAAGTGATCACGTGATCCAAATCAACTAAACCACGCCCGATCATCACGTGAGATGGAGTAGTTTTCAATGGTGAACATCATTATGTTGATTATATCCACTATATGATTCATGCTCGACCTTTCGGTCTCAGTGTTCCGAGGCCATATCTGTATATGCTAGGCTTGTCAAGTTTAACCTAAGTATTCCGTGTGTGCAACTGTTTTGCACCCGTTGTATTTGAACATTGAGCCTTTCACACCCGATCATCACGTGGTGTCTCAGCACGAAGAACTTTCATAACAGTGCATACTCAGGGAGAACACTTATACCTTGAAATTTAGTGTGAGATCATCTTATAATGCTACCGTCAATCAAAAAAAAATAAGATGCATAAAGGATAAACATCACATGCAATCAATATAAGTGATATGATATGGCCATCATCATCTTGTGCTTATGATCACCATCTCTGAAGCACCGTCATGATCACCATCGTCACCGGTGCGACACCTTGATCTTCATCGTAGTATCGTTGTCATTTCGCCACCTATTGCTTCTACGACTATCGCTACCGCTTAGTGATAAAGTAAAGCAATTACAGGGCGATTGCATTGCATACAATAAAGCGACAACCATATGGCTCCTGCCAGTTGCCGATAACTCGGTTACAAAACATGATCATCTCATACAATAAAATATAGCATCACGTCTTGACCATATCACATCACAACATGCCCTGCAAAAACAAGTTAGACGTCCTCTACTTTGTTGTTGCAAGTTTTACGTGGCTGCTACGGGCTGAGCAAGAACCGTTCTTACCTACGCATCAAAACCACAATGATAGTTCATCAAGTTAGTGCTGTTTTAACCTTCTCAAGGACCGGGCGTAGACACACTCGGTTCAACTAAAGTTGGAGAAACTGACACCCGCCAGCCACCTATGTGCAAAGCACGTCGGTAGAACCAGTCTCGCGTAAGCGTACCCGTAATGTCGATCCAGGCCGCTTCATCCAACAATACCGCCGAACCAAAGTATGACATGCTGGTATGTAGTATGACTTGTATCGCCCACAACTCACTTGTTTTCTACTCGTGCATATAACATCTACGCATAAAACCAGGCTCGGATGCCACTGTTGGGGAACGTAGTAATTTTAAAAAATTTCCTACGCACACGCAAGATAATGGTGATGCATAGCAACGAGAGGGAAGAGTGTTGTCCACGTACCCTTGTAGACCGAAAGCGGAAGCGTTAGCACAACGCGGTTGATGTAGTCGTACGTCTTCACGATCAAGTACCGAATGTACGCCTCCGAGTTCAGCACACATTCAGCTCGATGACATCCCACGAACTCCGATCCAGCAGAGCTTTGCGGGAGAGTTCCGTCAGCACGACGGCGTGTTGACGGTGTTGATGATGCTACCGACGCAGGGCTTTGCCTAAGCACCACTACGATATTACCGAGGTGGAGGCGGGCACCGCACACGGCTAAGAGATTAAGAGATCAATTGTTGTGTCTAGAGGTGCCCCCCTGCCCCCGTATATAAAGGATCAAGGGGGAGGGGGCGGCCAGCCAGGAGGAGGCGCGCCAGGGAGGAGTCCGACTCCCACTGGGAGTAGGAATCTCTCTTTTCCTAGGAGTAGGAGGGGGAAGGAAGGGAGAGAGGAGAGGAAGGAAAGGGGGCGCGCCGCCCCCCCCCCTCCTTGTCTTATTTGGACTATAGGGGGAGGGGGAGCGCGGCCTGCCCTGGCCGCCCCTCCTATTCTCCACATAGGGCCCATGAGGCCCAATAACCCCCCCCCCCCCCCCCCCCCCCCGGGGGGGGGGGGGGGGGTTCCGGTAACCCCCCTGTCGGTGTCAAAACCGGAGGATCTCGGGTAGGGGGTCCCTAACTGTGCATCTAGGCGGATGGTAACAGGAGACAAGGGATACGATGTTTTTACCCAAGTTCGGGCCCTCTCGATGGAGGTAAAACCCTACTCCTGCTTGATTGATATTGATGATATGGGTAGTACAAGAGTGGATCTACCACGAGATCAAGGAGGCTAAACCCTAGAAGCTAGCCTATGGTATGATTGTTGTAATGGTTGTTCGTCCTATGGACTAAAACTCTCCGGTTTATATAGACAACGGAGAGGGCTAGGGTTACACAGAGTCAGTAACAATGGTAGGAGATCTACATATCCGTATCGCCAAGCTTGCCTTCCACGCCAAGGAAAGTCCCATCCGGACACGGGACGAAGTCTTCAATCGTGTATCTTCATAGTCTTGGAGTCCGACCGATGATGATAGTCCAGCTATCCGGACACCCCCTAGTCCAGGAATCCCTCAGTAGCCCCCGAACCAGGCTTCAATGACAACGAGCCCAGCGCATATATAGTCTTCGGCGTTGCAAGGCGGGTTCTCCTTCAAACTCCATGTGCTTGCCGGATAGTGTCCGGTTCCCTGATAAATGTTGCGCTCCTTGGCTTCCACGCCCAATAATGGTCTTCTTCCACGCGTCGCACGAATGCGAAAAGCCAAGGTATCTTTTATGTTTTACCCCCTAGCTGCGCAAGTAATCTGTCTATAAGAGAGATAAGAATCCAGATCCAAATCACACCATCCTCCTTCCGCGAGTACTCATCGGAGCGCTTCTGACCGAAAACCCACTCCATCATGGACCGTCGACGCGGCTCCTCTTCTCGCGCTCCTAGCCCTCCGCCAGGAGATTGGAGGAGATGCTCAGTTCTGCAAAACGAGCTGGTGAAGCTTCAAGCGGAGGGATATCTTCCCCCGGCCTTTATGGACCCGATTCGAGGCGGGCTGGCCACCAACAAAGGTGGGAAGCAAGCAGAGGCCACCCCTAGTCCCTCTAAAGGAGAGCGGGTGTGCTTCGTCCCCTATCTAATAAGGGGGCTTGGATTTCCTGTACATCCGTTCCTCCGCGGGCTTCTGGAGTTCTACGGACTCCAGCTCCATCACCTCACGCCCGCCTCTATTCTGCATATCACGGGTTTCGTAGCTCTTTGCGAGCTATTCCTGGGCATCGAGCCCCATTTTGCGCTGTGGAAGAGGCTATTCTGCCTCGTATCCCGCTCTCACGAGGGGTCAATATATCAAGTGGGCGGTGCCGAAATATGGCGCATCGCCGGGACCGGATATCCATCTGGAATGCCAAAGAAGGCGTCCGAAGACTGGCCTTCGGAATGGTTTTACATAGAAGACGCTCCACTGTCGGACCCAGTTCGGATCGGCCTCCCGGAGTTCAACAAGGCTCCTCTGAAGAAACGCCCAAGTTGGCGCCCGCGGAGCCCTCAACTGGAGGAAGACAAGGGCGTCCATTATTTGATGGGCCGGATAAGGTTGCTGACCCATTCTGGATTGACCATGATTGGAGTCATGGCCCCGTGCATAATGCGGGGGGTTCAGCCGCTGCAATACAGGGGCCACCCCATGTGGGATTTTAACGAGGAAAATGATGCCACCCGTCATGGCCGCAAAGGGCCGGGATCGGGTGAAGATCTGGTGAAGATTCTGTCCGGCCTGTACAAGGGGGAGAAGGAGGACTTCCTCCAGACAAGCCCATTGAATGGGTTCTCCATGAATAACCCTCGGTGCTGGGTAAGCAGACATTTTGTTTACCTGACCTACGCTTTCAAAGTTAAGTACTTGACTTTACGATTTCGACGCAGGAGCTGCGTCGGGATGTGGAGGGCATACATAGTCCGGCTCCACAACCCGAGGATCCAGGAAGATCCCTTGATCCGGCCTCCGAAGAGGATCCGGACATAAAGGTGGAGCTAATCGACGGGGTGTTCCACCAACTCAGCATGGACAATGCTCTAGTCGCCATTATGGCTGACTACCCCGGCCTATCTCCGGCTCCCCAGGTGATTGTGACCGAAGTCCTGACACCCTTATTTTGTCCTTGCGCATTTCTGACCACGGTACACAATGGTGTCTCGCAGGAGGTGCCTTCAAGGCAGGGAGCCGAGCCCACGGCGGCTGGCCAACAAGGGTCAGTCTGGCCCAGCAGGCGGAAGAGGAGTGCGGCGCGGATCGAAACGTCGCCGCAACGGTATAGCTCGCGACTGTTATTTAGGAAAAGGATTCCCAGGAGGTGTATTAACTCTCATGACCTTCCCAGGAGAAAGAGCACTCGCCGGACTGTGTCCGGAGGGGTTGCCAACCAAACCTCCGCCCGCCAGGCTCCAACACCTGGTCCGGAGGGGGAGGCGAGCGCAAGGCGCGAGCCGGATACTCCTCCAACGGAGGATGCCAACAGGCTGTCTGCCACCAGGTCTGAGGTGGAGAGCGCCATGAACCATAGGCGCCGCCGGACAGTTTTCATGACGCGTGCTTCTCCCCTGTGGCGTTGAATGCCTTTAACGCGGGGGATGCGCACCTCCGTGCTGCTCAAGATGGTTTGACCAGAGCCACGGAGCAGTATGTAAAAGACATACGGGTAAGAGATTTTAATAGTTGTATATGCCAGTAGCCCCCGAGACTTAAAGTAGTTAGAGTAACTGATTTAAGGATCATTTGATATGCAGGATCTTACAGAGAAGAATACCCAATTGTCCCAGGAGCTACAAGAGTGCAAGGCCCAACTTGAGGCCGCACTCGCCGCCGCAGGAGGAAACACAGAGACCCCTCCTGGTAACGCATTATTTCAAAAAAGATAAGCGGTGTGCGGCGTGAGTGTAAGTCTGACAATGATATTGCAAATGTTGCTGGACTGGATCCGGACAAGCAACAACTACCGCGCCAGCTAAAGGCTGACGAGAGGGTGCTTACGAAGGTGCAGCAGGAAAGGAACAAACTCCAGGATGCCCACACCCAGCTTGGAGAAGAGCTGAAAGGTGTTCGGGCCGAGCTGTCTGGATCCGTGAAGGAGAATCAGCGGCTTCGTCGCGGCATCTATAGTAAGTGCTTGAGCGGACTCCTTTAAAAAAGAAGAGTTCGGCGAGGAAGTCAATTGACAGAAATATGTCTGTAGGTGTGCTCACAGGTCGCCCTGCGGAGGAGATGCCCGTCTCAACGGGTGATCAACTTCCCGAGCTGGTGCAACTGCTCGAACGTGTTCGGCAGGCGATGAGCGGCGTCATCCAGGCCTTATGGCCATCCCTCTCCCTACCCGAGGGCCTTGGAGAGCTTGTGGAGAAGCTTCAGGGAGCGCGGCAGCGCTTCCGTTTATGGAAGATATCGGCCTGCCGCCAAGGTGCCAGGGAGGCCTGGGCCATGGTGAAGACGCGGTACAAGAAGGCGGATCCCAACCACATGGCCGAGGTCGGACCTGTGGGGCCCAATGGGAAGGATATCCCTGTGAGCTTAGTGTACGGCCAAGTAGAGTTGGCCACTAAATATTCCCAACGGGACTGTAAATTAGACAGCCTGTTAGACGGGATTGAGGAGGAGTACAGTCAGTCGATTTGACGATGTATTTAAAATGACATGTAAAATGCCTTCTAGCCAGATTGTAGATCGTTTGTCTTTGCCGACCTTTTCGCTTCAACCTCGGGACCCTAGAGTCCGGAGTGTGTCCGAATACCTTCTCAGTTAAGAAAAACTGGGGCATGCATGGAGACCAAGCGTAGGGGTCATTAGTGCTTTATCAGACAAGTGCCCAACTAGTTATGTTATATTACATGGTTAGTAAGAAACATCTTCCAGGGAGAATAGTTCCGTTAGGGGTTCCTTTCCCTGGGAGGCATGCCCTAAAGTGCATGTCCGGACTGCGAAAAGAGCAGGAAAACATCTGGGGGCAAATACATAAATAGGTTCAAAATCATCTTTCAAGTCACCGACCGAGTATTCCCTTAAGAACTCTAGCTTTCGGCTTCACCCAGTCTGAGGTACACATCCGGCTGACCCGGCAGTAACAATCGCAGAGGTGCTCCCTTTACCTCCTAGCCGAACAATCGGGAACGTAGGGGTAAGCACAGGAGCCAGGCAACCCAGCTTGGCCAAAACTTAAGTGATATCGATGCATATAATGGTGAATAAAAGGTACATGTGGAAGTTTGACACATGTGCTGGGCATGAAACCCGTATAAGTAAGCTTCTGGTAAAGAAGCCCCCAGGTATAATGAGTGCAGATAGCACATCAAGTGTGTGCGAACAATGCGCAAGTAGGCCTTTAAGGGCTTTTATGAAAAAGGTGAGAGAAAAAAGAGAGAAACGAAAGACAGATGAAGTGTAAAAATTTGGACGGAGGAAGGAGACGAACTCTTAGTCCGGCGCTAGGCGTAGAATCTTCGGAGGCGGGCTGCGTTCCATGGGTTCGGCTCGAGTCGGTTGTCCGATGCATTTCGCAGGCGGTACGCCCCGCCGGTCAGGACTTGATCGATAATGAAAGGGCCTTCCCATTTGGGCTTGAGCTTGTCCTTTTTCTTGTCCGGCAGGCGTAGAACTAGTTCGCCAACATTGTAAGTTTTAGCCCGTACTTCTCTGCTTTGATATCTTCGAGCCTGCTGCTGATAGAATGCGGAACGAGCCTTTGCCACGTCGCGTTCTTCCTCCAACGCGTCCAAGCTGTCCTGCCGATCCAGCTTGGCTTCTCTTTCTTCATACATGCGCACTCGAGGTGAGTCATGAATGATGTCGCAGGGCAAACCTGCCTCTGCGCCGTATAGCATGAAAAATGGTTTGAATCCGGTAGTATGGTTGGGCGTTGTCTGCAGCCCGCAGAGTACAGAGTCAAGCTCCTCTACCCAGTGCGTGTTAGATTCCGTAAGGGACCGCACTAGTCTGGGTTTGATGCCGCTCATTATTAGACCATTTGCTCGTTCCACTTGACCGTTGGTTTGAGGATGATAGACTGAAGCGTAATCGAGCTTAATGCCCATATTTTTGCACCATAAATTAACCTCGTCGGCCGTGAAGTTCGTGCCGTTATCGGTAATGATGCTATGGGGGACACCATAACGGTGTACTACCCCGGATATGAAGTTTATCACTGGTCCGGACTCTGCCGTTTTAACTGGCTTGGCCTCTATCCATTTGGTGAATTTGTCCACCATGACCAATAGGTACTTTTGCTTGTGGGTTCCCCCTTTAAGGGGTCCAACCATGTCAAGCCCCCAGACCGCGAACGGCCAGGTGATGGGTATAGTTTTGAGGGCGGTGGGTGGCATATGGCTCTGATTAGCAAAGAGCTGACAATCGACGCATCGTTGGACTAAGTCCTGAGCATCTGCAGGGCCGTCGGCCAATAAAGTCCTGTACGGAATGCCTTGCCTACAAGGGCCCAAGCTGCGGCGTGGTGTCCGCCTAGTCCGGCATGAATTTCAGCCAGAAGGTTTCGCCCTTCCTCTTCGGAGATACACCTTTGAAGGACTCCGGTTTTGCTTTTCTTATAGAGTTCTCCCTCGTGGACCTTGTAGGCTTTAGATCGCCGAACTATGCAGCGGGCCTCATTTTGGTCTTCGGGAAGTACCTGCCTAAGTAAGTAGGCTAGGAATGGCTCTGTCCACGGGGCCATTACTGCCATTATTCGTGGGCTGAAGGTGTTATTTCATCGGTTCAGTCGCCGATTATGTCAGATTGTTCTGTGTTGGGTGGTGCGGCTGCTTCCGGGTTGTTATTTCCGGACTTCTCTTCCCATAGTACGGATGGCTTAAAGAGCCGTTCCAGGAAGATGTTTGGAGGGACAGCGTCGCATTTCGCGCCGATGCGTGCCAATACGTCGGCTGCTTGGTTATTATCCCGGGCTACATGATGGAATTCGAGTCCTTCGAACCGAGCTGACATTTTTAGGACAGCGTTACGATAGGCTGCCATTTTCGGATCCTTGGTGTCAAAGTCTCCATTTAATTGGGATATTGCAAGGTTTGAATCCCCGCGCACCTCTAGGCGTTGAATGCCCATGGAGATTGCCATCCGGAGGCCATGTAGGAGGGCCTCGTATTCGGCTGCATTGTTGGAGTCCGTGTACATTATCAGAAGTACGTATTGGACTGTGTCCCTGGTTGGGGACGTCAATACGACGCCAGCCCCCAAGCCGGCCAACATTTTGGAGCCGTCGAAATGCATAATCCAATTGGAGTATGCGCCGTACTCTTTAGGGAGTTCGGCTTCAGTCCATTCAGCGACGAAGTCAGCCAAGACTTGCGACTTTATAGCTCGCCGAGGTTTGTAAGTTATATCGAATGGTAAGAGCTCAATGGCCCATTTTGCAATCCTGCCCGTCGCGTCGCGGTTGTTTATAATGTCGTTGAGTGGCACTTCGGAGGCCACTGTTATCGAACACTCTTGAAAGTAGTGTCGGAGCTTCCGGGATGCCATGAACACCGCATACGCTATCTTTTGATAGTGCGGGTAACGGGACTTGCAGGGAGTTAAGACAGTGGATACGTAGTACACTGGTTTTTGAAGACAGTGGATACGTAGTACCACGCTTACAACTTGATGTGTTGCCGCGATGTATAACAACATTGGTTCGCCCAGGTTAGGCGCAGCTAGGACTGGATTTGTTGCCAATATGGCTTTTATTTCTTCGAGTCCGGCAGTGGCAGCATCCGTCCACTCGAAGTGTTCGGTGCGCCTGAGGAGGCGATAGAGGGGCAATGCCTTTTCTCCCAAACGGGAGATAAAGCGGCTTAGAGCCGCCACACATCCAGTCAATTTTTGTATTTGTTTGAGGTCTTTTGGAATATCCAGCTGTGACAGAGCTTGGATCTTGGCTGGGTTTGCTTCAATTCCTCTACCGGATACAATGAAGCCCAGAAGCTTTCCGGCTGGTACGCCGAAAACGCATTTTTCCGGATTCAGCTTAATGTCATATGCTCGGAGGTTGTCGAATGTGAGCCTCAAATCGTCTACTAGAGTCTCGACGTGTTTGGTTTTGACGACTACGTTGTCTACGTATGCCTCTACTGTTTTGCCGATCTGGGTAGCCAGACATGTCTGAATCATGCGCTGATATGTCGCGCCGGCATCTTTGAGTCCGAAGGGCATCGTGTTGAAGCAGAATGGTCCATATGGAGTAATGAATGCCGTTGCGGCTTGGTCCGCCTCCGCCATCTTGATTTGATGGTAGCCGGAGTATGCGTCAAGGAAGCACAAGGAATCGTGTCCTGCAGTAACATCGATTATTTGGTCGATGCGGGGAAGGGGGAAGGGATCCTTTGGGCAGGCCTTGTTGAGGTCTTTAAAATCGACACATATGCGCCAGGATTTGTCCTTCTTTGGTACCATTACCAGGTTTGCTAGCCAGTCCGGATGTTTGATGTCTCTGATGAATCCGGCTTCCAGTAGTTTGGCTAGCTCTTCTCCCATTGCCTGTCTTTTGGGTTCGGAAAATCACCGAAGAGCCTGTTTGACTGGCTTGAATCCTTTTAGGATGTTTAGGCTGTGTTCTGCCAATCTGCGTGGGATTCCTGGCATATCTGAAGGATGCCAGGCAAAGATGTCCCAATTTTCCCGAAGGAATTCTCGCAGTGCGGCATCTACATCAGGGTTCAACTATGCCTCGATGGAGGCCGTCTTTGTTGGGTCTATTGAATGGACCTGGAATTTGACTATTTTATCCGCTGGTTTAAAGGAGGTGGACTTGGATCTCTTATCGAGTATCACATCGTCCCTATTCACCGTAGAGCGTAGCGCAGTGAGTTCCTCCGCCGCTAAGGCTTCGGATAGTGCCTCCAGGGCTAATGCGGCTGTCTTGTTTTCGGCGCGGAGTGCTATGTCCGGATCACTAACGAGAGTGATTATTTCACCGGGCCCAGGCATCTTAAGCTTCATGTACCCGTAATGGGGCATGGCTTGAAAAATTGTGAATGCCTCTCGTCCTAATATAGCGTGATATCCGCTGCTGAACGGGGCCACTTGGAAAGTGACCTCTTCGGACCTGTAATTGTCCGGCGAGCCGAACACCACATCAAGTGTGATTTTTCCTGTGCAGCGCGCTTCCCGGCTAGGGATTATTCCTCTAAAGGTTGTGCTGCTTCGCTCAATGCGGCTCCAGTCTATTTCCATTTTTTGAAGAGTTTCCTCGTAGATGAGGTTTAGTCCGCTGCGCCATCCATGAGTACCTTGGTAAGACGAAAGCCGTCCACTATTGGACTGAGGACCAATGCGGCTGGTGCTCGGGCTGTTCGGAATTTAGGTTTGTCGCTGGCGTTGAAGGTGATGGCCGTGTCGCTCCATGGATTAGCTATTGCTACTTGGTAGACTTCGGCAAGGCTGCGGATTGTTCATTTTCACATATTATTTGATGCGGAAGTCTCGAAGACTATTGACACCATACTGGTACTGTTGGAGTGGTTTTCCGGGGCTAGAAGCTCCTCGCCACTTTTGGCCACCTGCCCCAGTATCCAACATGCTCGAAGGCTATGTGTTGGGGTGACGCCTTCTGTACTATGAATTTTACAGGGTCCGCTGAGCCATCCCTCCAGTAAGGTTCCACGCCCTTTATGGGGTTTTTGCTTTTTGGTTTTTGTACCTGGTGTCTGAGTGTGATGCACCCTTTTGTTACGGACTAGGGTTGTATTTGGGGCCGGATTGTCCCAAAACTTAGTTTCGGTTTTCTGGAAACTCTCCATCGCACAGTACTTTCGTACTATGGACGCCAGGTCGGCGAAGCGTGTAATTTCACGGCGACTGACGGCATTCAAGATTCCCTCGTCCGTGCAATTATTGCAGAAAATTGAAATTGCGTTTTCCTCTCGGCAGTCCTTTATCCTGTCCATAACCAGGAGGAATCTGGCCCAGTAATGATGTACTGTTTCAGCGGGCTCTTGCCGGATTTGAGATAGATCGCATATGTCTGGGTGGGTGGGTGGAATTGAGTCCGGAACCCTACCCATCTCGAGGCTCAAGTGCCGAGAAGTTTCCGGATTTGGAAACTTGGATTGCTGGACGTTGTCCAACGAGTCCGGTCCGATGCCTGACTTTAGGTTCAGTGCTTGATCGAAGTCCGTCCCTCCGCGGGAATCCGGCATGAAGGGTTCGGGAGCCCGGACATGACTAGTTTTCAATACAGGAGAAGAGTCGCCGCGTTGTTCCTCTACCACCGCAACGTGGTGGGTAACCTGGGGAGAGTTAATCTCTCTCAGATCGGTTTTAAGCCCAATCTGATTGTAGTTTGTAGCGACTCCCAGGGCGGCGATGCGATCCAAGAGTTCGTTTACGGACGAGAGCTCTATTGGATCCAGCTGCTCGGCGAATTCCGAGTTAACGTGAAGATTGCTTTTGATGACCCGAGAGGTCATCGTCGAAGCGGTGGCCGAACAGGCGGTCATGAGAAAACCACCCAGCCGGATAGTTTGGCCAGCGGCCAAGGCTCCTTTGGCGAAGATACTGTCTTTAAAGACGGGGAGAGGCATCCTTCCTATCGGTGACGGCACAGAGGAACTCTCAATGAAAGCACCAATGTCGGTGTCAAAACCGGCGGATCACGGGTAGGGGGTCCCTAACTGTGCGTCTAGGCGGATGGTAACAGGAGACAAGGGACACGATATTTTTACCCAGGTTCGGGCCCTCTCGATGGAGGTAAAACCCTACTCCTGCTTGATTGATATTGATGATATGGGTAGTACAAGAGTGGATCTACCACGAGATCAAGGAGGCTAAACCCTAGAAGCTAGCCTATGGTATGATTGTTGTAATGGTTGTTCGTCCTACGGACTAAAACTCTCAGGTGTATATAGACACCGGAGAGGGCTAGGGTTACACAGAGTCGGTTACAATGGTAGGAGATCTACATATCCGTATCGCCAAGCTTGCCTTCCACGCCAAGGAAAGTCCCATCCGGACACAGGACGAAGTCTTCAATCTTGTATCTTCATAGTCTTGGAGTCCGGCCGATGATGATAGTCCGGCTATCCGGACACCCCCTAGTCCAGGACTCCCTCACCCCCGGTACTCCGGTATATGCCCGAAACCATCCGAAACCATTCCGGTGTCCGAACATAGTCATCCAATATATCGATCTTTACGTCTCGACCATTTCGAGACTCCTCGTCATGTCTGTGATCATATTCGGGACTCCGAACTACCTTCGGTACATCAAAACACAAAAACTCATAATACCGATCATCACCAAACTTTAAGCGTGCGGACCCTACGGGTTCGAGAACTATGTAGACATGACCGAGACTTGTTTCTGGTCAATAACCAATAGCGGAACTTGGATGCTCATATTGGTTCCCACATATTCTACGAAGATCTTTGTCGGTCAAACCGCATAACTACATACATTGTTCCCTTTGTCATCGGTATGTTACTTGCTCGAGATTCGATCATCGGTATCTCAATACCTAGTTCAATCTCGTTACCGGCAAGTCTCTTTACTCGTTATGTAATGCATCATCCCGCAACTAACTCATTATCTAAATTGCTTGCAAGGCTTATAGTGATGTGCATTACAGAGAGGGCCCAGAGATACCTCTCCGACAATCGGAGTGACAAATCGTAATATCAAAATACGTCAACTCAACATGTACCTTCGGAGACACCTGTAGAGCTCATTTATAATCACCCAGTTACGTTGTGACGTTTTGTAGCACACAAAGTGTTCCTCCGGTAAACGGGAGTTGCATAATCTCATAGTCATAGGAACATGTATAAGTCTTGAAGAAAGCAATAGCAACATACTAAACGATCAAATGCTAAGCTAACGGAATGGGTCAAGTCAATCACATCATTCTCCTAATGATGTGATCCCGTTAATCAAATGACAACTCATGTTTATGGCTAGGAAACTCAACCATCTTTGATCAACGAGCTAGTCAAGTAGAGACATACTAGTGACACTATGTTTGTCTATGTATTCACACATGTATCAAGTTTCCGGTTAATACAATTCTAGCATGAATAATAAACATTTTTCATGAAATAAGGAAATAAATAATAACTTTATTATTGCCTTTAGGGCATATTTCCTTCAGAAATATGTGTTGTGTTGTTACTAACGAGGTTTGCGAGCTACTCGTGAAACTCGATAGCTCGTTCGTTAAGCTCGTTAAGCTTTACGAGCTGAAATTGATGATTAGCTTTGTTCATTTAGAAGCGATCCACGAGCACAACGAGCCGAACTATCAAGCCCTCTGTAAGCTCACGAGCTATGAGCTTTTGGCCCAGCCCTTGACGAGAAGAAGAGGGTTGGAGGAGTATGCCGCAATGGCAAGATCTTAATCTCCCTTGAATGGCCAGCAGAGAGTTACGCCAGGGCGAATCCGATGATAGAACTATCAATTTCTTCTCTATGCTATGGTTGATCTTTCGCCATATCCTCATCTCAGTGATATGTAGTCAAGCTAGTAGAAAGGACTTTTTAGCATTAAGAAGGTAAGTTTTGTTTCTTGGAGGAAAGTAGCGTGAGGATTTATAGAGATTAATTTGAAGAGGTGATTGAACACTTCGGAGCTTGGCATTGGCGACGTAGTACATTCCAAGAGCAGGAACGAAGACTAGTTTGTGAGATAAAAAATGTGTGTGCACCAGGACAAGAGAGGATAGTAATTCAATGACATGATAGATTAGCCAAGACATGTCAAAGGGCATTGCAGTTCATACAAGAAAAAGGAGGTAACTAAACGACTGATTACCTAACTTAGCAAGATAGGGGACGTCAAATATCAGTTGTTCCATTGCCATGGTTCACTGGTGGTTTCTTAGGTAATAATATTATTGTGTTGTTGGATGTCATGTTGGGCCTAAGGTGAAAAGGAGGTCTCTTCTATAAAGTTTGATATATTATTCGTTGTTGCCGCAAAAATTACAGAAGAAACATTGTAGCCAGAATGTGCAGCTTGATAAAACACGATCAGATTTATGAAAAAAAATCAGTATATCAAAATTTTTATATATAAGTGAATCATTTTCTTTATCCACATGATAAAAGATTAGGTAAATATGGAACTTGCACTGGCACTGGGAACTAGGTCAATAGGTTAGTCCATCAAAATCATATAAAAGTGCACCAAAATCATGTAGAACTTAGGTAACTATGGCATAAATTATAGATACGTTGGGGACATATCAGCCACAAATTTTGCTGGAGTTAGTGAAATTTATCTTGCCATCGGCAACTACTGGAGGTGCTACAAGCACAAGACTGCGGCTACTGCGAGCGGCGGTGACATGCAATCGGAGTTGCTGCAACGAGCAACATTGCGGCGACGGCGAGCAGGGGCGATCTGCTACAGGAGGCAAGAATGGTGGCCAGGGACGACGACCGTGCTACACGTGCGGGGCAGAGGACGGTGCACATGCGATCTTATTCAGGAAAAGAACAGAGATACACAGTTGACTTTTTAAGACGCGGATCCAACAATGCGACGAGGCCCAATCCAACTGCCACGCATCGACCCGCTAAAATCGCGCTTACCTGTTATTTACATGGCCACACATTTTTTTAGCTGACATACAATATTGGGTGTGGTTAGGTCTCAGTCGACTAAGACTTAACAAAGTCTAAGTCAAGTGACAGAACATGGAAGAAAGAAAAAAGAATAACTAAAAAGGAAAATTTTGCATGGTTCTTCACCTAAGATCGCACGGATATGGCATCGGCTGACACTTGGTTAAGTGTTAGTCAAGTGAGATTTAGCAATCGCGTATTATATTCTTCACCTTAGCTAAACGTAAGTCGCCTGAAATTTGATTTTGGGTTAGTCAATTTTTTGGTCGTTATTTTGCTTTAAGATTCGTGCTCTTTTGACTAGTTGTATGAGTTGTTTTAGTCTATATTTTTAGTTTCATTAATTCCTAAACGGGCTAAAGCCATTATGTGTGTGCCCCAGACCTCTTTCTTTTCCTGTTTCTTATTTGTTTCTGCTTTGATTTTTCTTTATTAGTTAGGTTTTTGGTGTGGGTATTTTTGGGATGTTGGTGAATATAAATATATATCAAAATTGTACTAGTATATGATTATTCTTGCATACTACAAAAAGTGCAAATTCAGTGCAAAAGTTTGATGATATTTTTGTTTTAATTCATTATCTTTTTTCCTAAAGGGTAATACCTATACCACTAATTCATTCCGTAGTAATCTTAATGATTATGTTTTTGTTTTTAGTTGCATTAATTCTCCCTCCTTGGAGAATTTCCTTTTTGTGAAAATTTCTCTATTATATGCTGCTTCTTGTATATTTTTAAAAAGCGTAATTTTTTTGTATATCGTGTGCAAATTTTGTAAATGTTTGTTTTAGTTTTTACTTTTATTTTCTTTCTTATTTGTTTTGATTTTCTTTCAGTTTTTAATACTTTTTTTCTTCTTAAATGGTAATGCCGAAACCAATAATTCATTCTTTTTGTAGAAATATTCATTATTTTGTTTTTGTTTTTTGGTCATTAATTCATCCCTTCTGAGGAAGTTTCACTTCTTGTGAAAATTTCACTATTATTTTTTTATTCTTGCATATTATAAAAAAGCGCAATTTTTTTGTATATTATGTCCAAATTGTTTCGCTGCTTGTGTAAATTTTTTTCTTTCATTTTATTTCTTATTAAAGGGTAATGTGAATGCCACTAATTCATTCCTCCTTAGAAAACATCATTGTTTTGATTTTGTTTTAGTTTTTATTTGATTATATTTCGCCTCAAAGGATAATTCCAAAACCATTAATTCATTTTTTCATATAAAACTTCATTATTTTGACTTTTTTTGTTTTTATTTCATTAATTCATTCCTTCTTAGAAAATTTCCCATTTTGTGAAACTTCTACTATTATACTTATCCTTGCATATTATTAAAAAAAATGCATTTTCTATGTAAATTGTGTGCAAATTTTGCCATTATTCGTTTTGTTACTTTTCATTTTCTTTTTATTTTTTTCTTTATATATTTTCATTTCCCTTTAACGGTTGTACCAATGCCACTAATTTTTTTATTAAAATAATTTGAACGGTTTTACTGTTAATGATAATACAATTTATTTTTTTGCGGGTGAATGATAATACAATTTTTAACGGCTTCTGTCAGTTACAGAGATCCAGATAAGTCAAAAATTTGAATGGCATATGTGTAGTAGGTCAATAACCCCTAGCTACTTTTTTTTTAAGTTGGAAACCCCTACCTAGCTTAGACGTGTCTATACGTGCATGCCCGCATGCTGCCGTGCTTCCGCTCATATTAAGGCAGGGCATGGCCGTTTCCTGCAGTCATATGCATGCATGCATGTTTGTATGCTCGCTCGAAGTGTACTGACGCGCACACGCACGAAATACATGTGATCAGTGTTGCGTGCCTGCAGGGGTGGGGCGCGTTGTGTTTTGCTACTCACGCACACATGCACCATATCGATTTTAACCGAAATTTTAATTTCACTGACCTGATCGCTAGCCAAGTCTGGATGCGGGCGCTCCAGTTGATATGGGACTGGTTTTGCCTAAGAGAACTAGCCCCCCACAACATCTCAGCGTTGGAAAGTGAGACTCTTACGCAGACGCTAGGGACTGTTTTCTAAATTTTTAATCCTTATTAAGCGCCTAAGCATTGAAGATACCTTAGCCCTCAGGGCATGTCCAACTCGAGCGCTTGGCACACGCGTCAGGATCAGGTTCCTCCTCGATTTTGGTGTGCGTCGACACATGACCAGACGCGTCGGGCGCCCCAACAAGCGCCTGAGGCGTTGTAATTAGTTTCTAGTAGTAATTGTTTTCGGACACTCATACTAGTTAATTGATTCTCTTTTTAGGGTTCTCTGTCTCTGGGAGCCGGCTGTCTTTATAAATAGATGAGACGGCACCACGGCCGCGGCATCAATCCGCAACCCACCCGCAAATACCACCGTAATCGCAATCGTTCCGAGAGTGACTAGCAGTAGATCCATCGATGGCCGTCAAAAGGAAGGCACCGGACTCCGACTCCGGCGATGAGGATGCTCCCGAGTTCCCTTCGCCGGTCAACATGTTGCCTTCGCCGGTCGACCTGGCTACGCAGCGGGAGAGGATCAAGTTCGGTCTGCTAACCTTCCCGGAGGCGGCGGTGCTGGACGAGAGTCAGCTGGACGATGCCGTCGACAGGGTCATCAAGGAGTCCGACCCCTCAACCGCGACCCCGACCGCCCAAGGCATGGTTCGCTTCGACGACGAATGCATCAGAGAGACCTTCCACTGCGCCAAGTGGTTCGTGCCCTCCACCGCCGAGGACCACCCGCCCACCGGTGTCGTCCCGCCAGGCTGGCTGGAGGAGCGGCAGCGGATGCTGGACGAGGAGATGAAGCCGGAGAAGAGGGTCGACCCCGACAACTCGCGGTTCTTGGTCGCCAAGATCCGCGTCGACTTGCTCACCAAGGGCTTCATAGAGCTCCCCAAGCCCTACCTTGACCACATACCCCGGCCCCCCACACGCCACAGCTTTGGATATAGACGTCCGTCAAATTGTGATGGGTAGATGAAGCAGATGCAAAGGATGATGCTCTTCCGGTGGTGATTCATACTCATGCCCTGCACCTATCTTTTATCATATCTGTCTATGTATATGTGGAGGACTAGGTTATGCAAGTTACTGTAATGTATGCGGTTATTAGTTATGCAGCCCCGTCTATCTAAGTAGTACTTCCTGCCTAAATAAGTATCTTTGATTTTGTATAACTTTTTTGTACTAAATCAAAGACGCTTCTTTTGGGGCGGAGAGAGTACTTGCCGAACCATCTATCAAGTTGCTGCTACAACGTGATATGTAGAACTAGTTATCTAAGTTACCGGTACTGTTACAATGTGAATGTACTATGTAGCAGCCCACCTATTTAAGTGCTCCACTGCACGTATGCTTGCCTTTACATGATCTACTGTCATACTGTGTCAATTGCAATTCCAATGCCGTCGTGTATCGTCATACTTTCGCCTGCCTAGCTTAACTGGGCCAGGTTTCTAGTCTGTCTAGTATTGGGTTGTGTGCATGCTTATGCTGTTCATGCCTGTAGAATTTATGCATGGCTAGCTGTGTCCTTCTCTTATATAGACTGTGTTACTTCGGAACATATTTTCTGTTTTTGGTGAGGTTTGACATGTGATTTTGTGTTGTCCGTTTCATGTGCTGGAACTCGGGTAATATCCATGTCAACCATGTTTATACCACTTCATTAGCTTCTGTTATGCTTTATTTTTTGTTATGGATTTAAAAAGTTGGGCTTGGTTCTGTTTATCGCTCTGTTGATTTTGATAACTTAATCTGTCAAGTTTGCATTTTTTTAAATCTGCCCGGATCTGTTGACAGCTAGCTCACCTTTTAAAAATCAACAATCTTCCAGTTTTGCCTCTTATGCAAAATAAACCATATAATTGAGTATTGGCGTCTTTCATTGAACTAATAATAAAACAATGGTAAATGTGTTCTAGTAGGATTTGGGAGCCTGTCCTGTACCTAATCACTCTTGGTGGTCGATTCGTCGTCATGTCATGCACCTATCTTTATCATATATCTACCTATATAATATATACTTTAGAGAACTAAAAGTTATGCACCACCCCATCTTTGATGCCGCTACTGTAATATGATGTACAGTGACTAAGTTATGCAGCCCATCTATGCAACTTACTGGAACTGTCATATGTCCAATTTAAGTTTATCTAAGTTCAGTCTACTGTATGAACTAAGTTATGCAGCTCAACACTAAGTTATGTAGCTCAAATCTTGGCGTGCTTCACTTCACCTATATGTTATCCAGCCCGCTACCGGTGGTCTGGAATTTGAGCAATGCCACTGGGAGAACTAGAACATATGTTGGAATAAGCTGAATTCAAATTTAACTTATTCAATTTCAAATTTCTTGTTAGGATTGTAATATTTTTATTGAATCTGTTGTTGCACTAGAATATTTGCATACTATTTAGGGTAATGCTAGCCGCCGGTGCGCCGGCCTAACTTTTCGTCCGGTCAGCCCGTGGCCGTTTGATTAGCACAAGCACAACCGTCAGATTTGGAACTGTCCCCGTCCTCCCCTCATCTTCAACCTCCTGCACGAGGAAAAAGGAGAGCGCCGCCCCCGCACGCGCCAACCGCCTCACCTACTCGTCTGCCCTCACCGCCGGGCGCCGCCCTCGCTGTCGGTCGCCGCCCTCGCTGTCGCTGCCGGCTATCACCACTGCTGGTTCCGTCCTCATCGTCACCGCACACAGAAACATCAGCGTAGCTCGTTGTCGTGCCGGTTGCAGAAAAAATAAGGCCTACGCTGCCGCCGGAGGTATCTGTTGTTCTCGCTGGTTGATGCAAAGAAACAGGCTGCCGCCGTCACCGGTGGTTGTTGCCTCTGCCATCGCAACTCAGCCATTTGCCGATGGTCGCAAAAATAGATGCCGGTTGTAGCATTCAGGTGCCTGGTTGTAGCACAAAATCTTCCAGCAAAAATAGGTGATGTTCTAGCAAAAAGCAAAACAACGGTGTGTAGCAAAAATCAAAACGGGTTCCAGCAAACCAAAACTCCATTGGTAGCAAAAATGCAAAATTGGGTGTTCTTCCAGCAAAGCAAAAAACAGTGGTTGTAGCAAAAATTGGAGCTGCTTCCAGCAAACCAAAACGCCATTGGTAGCAAAAATGCAAAATTGGGTGTTCTTCCAGCAAAGCAAAAAATGGTAGTCGTAGAACAAATTGGAGCTGCTTCCAGCAAACCAAAACGCCATTGGTAGTAAAAATGCAAAATTGGGTGTTATTTCAGCAAAGCAAAAAAACAGTGGTTGTAGCAAAAATTGTAGTTGCTTCCAGCAAACCAAAACGCTAGTTGTAGCAGCTGGTAAGAGGGGTAGCGCCGGCTAGCCGGAGTGAAACCAGTGGTGGGGGTGGGTTCCTAGCACGCTAGATGTAGGGGAGCTGAGCACGCCACCGGCCGCAACACCAGTGCATTGCCGCAGCTCCAGTGCGCCGCCGATTGCTGCTCCAGCAGTCGGTTACAGCTGCAGCGCGTCACGGCAGCTCCGCACTTCCTGGATGTGGTGGTGGAGAAAAGAAACGGAGAGAGAGAGAGAAGACAGGGAGAGTTGAGCGGTGGAAAAGATGCAAGAGGATGGGAACGGGAAGATAATAAGGTCACTGCCGCTTTTCTCATGGGCCCCGCACGAGGACACGTTCAAAGTAGCAAGGGATGGTTGCGTGTCGCTCTGGTCAGTTTGATCAGGTCAGATCCAACGACGCGGGCGTCGGGCGCAGCGTTCGGCCTGTGCGCCGAGTGGAAGGTTTCCTTACTATTTATGGATGAATTATGCTATTTTTATACGTAGTTATTTTGGATGCTCCGGACATAGGAAAACAAACAGCGGCGGACATTTGGTGCTGAGAGGTGTACTCAACACAGAGCAATAACCAATCCTTTGGTCAGTGAAGCACTAGCCTGCCTGGACATTATTAGAGAGATGAAGTCACATCTCTCGTATTTTCAGGGGTTTGAGCCGTAGTTCAAAGGAAGAGAAGCAAACGAGATGGATCATACTTTAGCAGGACATGCTATTTCTGTTGGCATGCATAATGTAGCCATTAGGTGCAATACGTGATTGGGTGCTCCTCGAGATCCACTCCCTCCCCCCCCTCTAAATCAGCAGGCCGTCCTTGAGCCGGCCCGCCCATCCTGGAACTGGGATCCTTGACCTGGACGTCGTAGCTCGCCGAAGAAATGTGGCCGGAATCAATTGAAAGGGGGTCTGCCAGAATCAATATTTTAAATAGCCGGCTATCTATAGCCTTTCAGAACTCTCCCACTAAAGCTATGCACTTTTAACATCAAATTGAAAATGAAGCCTAGAGTCGTGTGTCGTACCTGGATGCCAAAGAAGAAGTGTAGAGGGCCCATGTCCTTGAGCGAGAACTGCAAGTGAAGACGATCGATCAATGTCACGGGGTAGAAACTAGGTAGTCCACGCCGTGAGGACAATGTCATCTATGTAGATAAGAAGGAACATTGTGTCTTGTTGCAGTGGAGGATGAACAAGGAGGAATCCAATGTCATATCTCGAAAGACAATGCTTCACATAAACGGGACAAAGCGTTGGTACCAGCCACGAGGAGCCTGCTTCAGCCCATACAACTATTTGCCGAGGAGGCAAACGCCATGGGGATGTCCCATGTCAATGTTACGTCTATTTTTCATCATGATTTCCTACTGGTACTTATCTTATTTTGAAGTTACATTACCTATTATGATGCAATTCTAATGTCTTTTCTCTCTTAAAATGCAAGATACATTAAAAGTAGGAGATTACCGGGAGCTGTAATTCTAACCTGGAAAAGCTATATCAGAGATAGCAATTCTTTGGGGCTCAAAATGACACACTACTAGGAAATACCTTATATGTAGAACCTTAGCAGTAGCGTGGGATAATAGGAAACCGTTACTACAGGTAAGTCTATAGCAGTAGCGCGTGATGTCCAACCAGCGCTGCTGCTAAGTGGTCCACACCTTACCCACCGGGGCTACCCGTAGTAGCTGCGTGTCACGAAATACCCTCCCTACTGCTAATGTTATAGCCGTAGCGCAGGCACCTAGCCGACGCTGCAACTATGATTATAATCTGCCAGGTGGTGGGCCCCGTTTATTAGCAGTGCGGGGTATTGCGCCAACGCTACGGGTATTGGGCTTAGCATAGTGCGGGCTTTGTACCCGGTGCTACTACTAAGCTGACCTTATCCCCACTCGTCCGTCCATTTCCTCGACTCACACAAGCCACTCTTCTCTCTCTCTCTCTCTCTCTCTCTCTCTCTCTCTCTCCTTGCCGTCGCCAGCCGCCGACGCTCCATCCTTCCGTGGTAGCTCTCCCTCCTCCCTCCTCACTCCCACCCTCCCTCCTCTCTTCATCCATTCATCCATCCTCCCTCCCTCCCGCACTCTGTTGTTCCCTCCCACCCTCTGTTCTTCCATTAAATAGGTAGAATTGTAGTAGACAGTAGTGTCGTAGAGAGGTAGAATGGTAGAATATTTTGAATATAATAGACAGGTAAAATTTTGTCGTAGAATGTAGATAGAAATTTTAGTAATAGAAAATTTTAGGTATAGAAAATTTTCAATTATAGAAATGTATTGGAATACTATATGAAAAAAATTAGGTATCAAATTTAGTAATAGGAATTATTAGTAAGAAAATTTAGGTACATAAATTTTTAGTAATTTTCTTTTTCAATATAGAAATGTATTGGACAATTTAATAATTTGTATGTCATTATCACTTGGTCATCAAATAATGCTATACGAAATTTGGTGATCTAAAATTTTCACTCGATGGAATATGCAGGTTTGTAGTGTCGTGTCTCCCTGGAGTGATCATCATTGGAGCGTCCTCTACTTCCTCTATACCTGAGTAGGTGAGCTAAAAGTGAACCTCCTCCTTCTCTTGTTCTCGAACATGTGTATGATGATATTTGGACATGTGTTGGTTGTCTCTTTTGACATGTGGCCTATGTTTGCAGGGAACACCTCTGAGTGGCCTATGTTTTGCCGGAATGTAGATTCATTTTCGTTCCAGCAAATTTCAGGCACTTGATATGTCCTATTTTTAGCAAAGGTCATGCCAAAAAAATTTCCATGTATTTTAGCATGACTTGTGCTAGAATATATCAAATATTGAGTGCACTTGGTTTTCCTGAATGTTGATTAAACAACATTTCGGGTTGACTTTCAGTCTATACGGCTCCATAGATGACGGTTATAAAATCAGTGAGGGAGACTGTCCACCATATATGAGAGAAGAAGAATCCCGACTATTATCGTGGGGGTCGCTTCTTCGTCTTTCGAAGGTGCTAGACATTATGGTGTAATGCACTTTCGAATGAAAGTAGGAGCGACCATCATTGACGGTCGCAAATTTCAGAGAGGAAGAATTCCGACAGTTGTCATGGGGTCACTTCTCCTTCGTTCCCGTGTGCTAGAAATTTTGGTGTAATGCATTCGGTAAAGAAGAGAGGAGTGACCATCACCGACGGTTGAATATATCAGAGAGGGAGTTCCTGCCATATACATCACATGAGATGTGAGTTTTCAAGGAAGACTCGACAAATTAAAAGTCAACACTTGTTGTGTAGTGATCTATGTGTTGAGTTCCTCGTAATTGACGTTGATTTTTAATCTTTGAATTTTGAACACAGGAAATGTTTGACGATGATAGGATCCCCGAGTGCGAATACTGTTGCGATGACCAGGGTATGTGCAACAGGGATCCTCAACTGCAAAATGGTAGGTTCTTCACCGTCAAGCTGAGAAAGACCTTTGAGGTTTGTACGGTATGCAACGACGATAAGTATTTCATCGTAATTAATCATGACTTGTGTTTCTTTGCTTCAAGGTGTGATTTCTATTTTCTCAATTCGACTAGTACATCCCTTTCCATGCAAGACCGTATGTCTTGGCAAAGCTCGGTTTCCAAGACATTGAGAATATGCAGACGAGGAGAGCTCACCTCAAGACTAAACATGGTTATGCTCTTCGGGTTAAGCTGTACAATGCACTTAATCACTCACATTTTGGTTTCTATAATTGGGGAGCTCTCTAGAAGGCCTGTGGATTTGAGGAGAATATGGAAATAACCTTCGATATTAGTCCTGAAGACGATATTAAAAATGATATCGACATTTGGGTGGATGTGGATGTGCCTCCAGTCCTGCCTATATGTGAGTTTGTCAAACGAATTTGTTAAGTAATTTATATTATTTAGTTAAAAATATATGGTGTTCATCCCTACTAAAGTTGTTTATTTATAATTGTCAGTTTACTTCTTATCTTCAAGAAATACTCGGCAGGCTGTAGACAAGAGTACTACAGTTATAGCTCCGAGCTTAATTCTGAGGAGAAAGGATATCTTGTCTCATTTATAGATGATGTTGAGAATTTTAAGACCAATCATTTTGTCAGCACAAATTTTAGTGGATACGTGCCAGTAGTACATGAGCTGCATGTTGGTAACTTCATTGCCAAAAACTTGCACTAAAGGAATCAGGCACTTTGGCTAAGGGATGCCTAGCAGACGGCAAAGGCCTTTGCCGGCAGCCAGCAAACGATAAAAGGTCCGGCTGAATAAGCTACGGCAAAGGCCTCTTTGCCGTCTACTAGCAGATGGCAAAGATGCAAAGGCCTTTGCCGTATACTGGCAGACGGCAAAGAGCATGGACCACACACGTGGCACCTTAGGCCTGTTAAGGGGCTAACGACATTCTTTGCCGTCAGCTGGCAGATGGCAAAAATCTTTGCATCTTTGTCATCTGCCAGCGGACGGCAAAGATGCAAAATAGGCCAGCCCAGTGCACCCCAGGTAGCACTGGTGGCTGCCACGTGGTAGCGTTGCCGTCCGCTGGCTGATGGCAAAGCTCTTTGCCATCTGCCGGTGGACGTCAAAGATCCTCTATAGCCCCTGTTTTTCTTAAATTCACTCAATTTCACAGAATTTCATAGATATATAATTTTATCAGAAACTATTCAATGAATGAGCATACATGAGCAAGCACAAAAACACATAATTTCAATTCATGAGCATCCATGAGCATGCACAAAATTTCAATTCCATCAATTACCAAACTGAGTTTGGAAGGTAATGCATATGGAACATAATTAAGAAAGTTCAACACTATCATACTTAAAAGGTTTACACTAAAAATATTAAAATAAAGATCTTCACTCCTCCTTCTTCTCCTTCTCCTTCATCATCTTGATGCGCTTAGAGTGGCGAGGCAGTGGGATGTACTCCTCTACCACAATTGGCATGGTCCTGGAGTCCCCCAGTTGTGGGATCGCCGATCGTACCTGAGGACAAGGAAGTAATCGTGCCGCAGGTCGTAGGCACGGACGAACTGCTCCTAGCCATGACACAGGTACATGTGGTCGTACCTGAACACCACCTCCACGTCCCACAGCCTGCGAAGCCCGCTTACGGCCTGTCGTAGCTTCACATTCTTTGGCCGGTGGCCGTCCAACATCTTCACAAAAGTGTCAGGCAGCCTCTGCAGCGTGGGTCAAGCAGTGATGTAGAAAACAACAGAGTTATGATAAAGAGATGGGTGAAGGGGAGATCTCTCCTTTTATACCTGCCTCCTGGAGGAATTCTCAAGTATGTTTGTGAAGAACTCGAAACCTTCCAAGTCGTACTCTGGTGTGGCAGAGCGCAGCCTGCGGTGGCGGCCTTCCCCCATCTCTGATAAGTAGCAGAAGAGACGAATTACCACCCTTACAACATTATCATATAACATTACAGCAGCAAAAGTTTTGAGCAGAAGATAATCAACTACACCAAGTTATCATTTCACATTCAAAAAGCAATTCACTTGTGGACATTTATGATGGCAACAACGCCTCTGTTATCTTCTTCTACTCATTCCCCATGAAATGAAATTACATTGCAGTTGAATCAGTCAATATATGCAAGCAACATAGGAAACAAGCACGTCAAAACAGTCAATAAATGGCAAAACAATTTGCCAGTACTCTATCTACAATGGACCATATCTGCCCATGTGCCCATGTCTACTATAAAAGGCCAACACAACTAGAACCATATCTACTATAAATGGACCATATCTAGAACCTATCTATAAACACAGTTAGAACCATATTTATTAAATGGACCATATGCATATCTACAGAAACTTGGCTCTAATCCATCTTGGCTCCAATTCAACTCTATCATATTTGATAAATGGACATAGTTGCATCAACAGCGTTAACTAAACGCTTCCGCTTTCGGTCTACGAGGGTACGTGGACACACTCTCCCTCTCGTTGCTTTGCATCTCCTAGATAGATCTTGCGTTATCGTAGGAATTTTTTTGAAATTGCATGCTATGTTTCCCAACACTTACCTATTGGGCATCAACATCTATAGAGATAGATCAAGACCCCCCTACGGGTTCGAGAACTATGTAGACATGACCGAGACAGATCTCAGATCAATAACCAATAGCGGAACTGGATGCTCATATTGGCTCGTACATATCCTACGAAGATCTTTATCGGTCAAACCGCATAACAACATGCGTTGTTCCCTTTGTCATCGGTATGTTACTTGCCCGAGATTCGATCGTCGGTATCATCATACCTAGTTCAATCTCGTTACAGACAAGTCTCTTTACTCGTTCTGTAATGCTTCATCCCGCAACTAACTCATTAGTCATATTGCTTGCAAGGCTTATAGTGATGAGCATTACCGAGAGGGCCCAGAGATACCTATCCGATATACGAGTGACAAATCCTAATATTGATCTATGCCAACCCAACAAACACCTCCGGAGACACCTGTATAGCATCATTATAATCACCCAATTATGTTGTGAAGTTTGATAGCACACAAGGTGTTCCTCCGGTATTCGGGAGTTGCATAATCTCATAGTCAGAGGAACATGTATAAGTCTTGAAGAAAGCAATAGCAATAGAACTTATCAATCATTATGCTAAGCTAACGGATGGGTCTTGTCCATCACATCATTCTCTAATGATGTGATCCCGTTCATCAAATGACAACACATGTCTATGGTTAGGAAACCTAACCATCTTTGATTAACGAGTTAATCAAGTAGAGGCATACTAGGGACACTATGTATTGTCTATGTAGTCAAACATGTACTAAGTTTCCGGTTAATACAATTCTAGCATGAATAATAAACATTTATCATGATATAAGGAAATATAAATAACAACTTTATTATTGCCTCTAGGGCATATTTCCTTTAGTCTCCCAGTTGCACTAGAGTCAATAATCTAGTTCACATCGCCATGTGATTTGACACCAATAGTTCACATGTGTATGTAATTAAACCCATAGTTCACATCGCCATGTGCTACGTATCCATTGTATCTACTTTTCCAAACACTTTTGCCCTTGTTTTGGACTCTAACTTGCATGATTTGAATGGAACTAACTCGGACTGACGCTGTTTTCAGCAGAATTACCATGGTGTTATTTTTGAGCAGAAATAAAAGTTCTCGGAATGACCTGAAACTCCACGGAGAATATTTTTGGAATTAATAAAAAATATGGGCGAAAGAATCAAGGCCAGGGGACCCACACCCCGTCCACAAGGGTGGGGGGCGCGTCTACCCCCCTGGGTGCGCCCCCTGCCTCGTGGCCCCCCTGGTGCTCCGCCGACCTCAACTCCAACTCCATATATTCACCTCCGAGGAGAAAAAATCAGAGAAAAGGATCCATTGTGTTTTACGATACGGAGCCGCCGCCAAGCCCTAATCTCTCTCGGAGGGGCTGATCTGGAGTCCACTCGGGGCTCCAGTGAGGGGAATCCGTCGCCATCATCATCATCAACCATCCTCCATCACCAATTTCATGATGCTCACTGCCCTGCGTGAGTAATCCCATCGTAGGCTTGCTGGACGGTGATGGGTTGGATGATATTTACCATGTAATCGAGTTAGTTTTGTTAGGGTTTGATCCCTAGTATCCAATTATGTTCTGAGATTGATGTTGCTATGACTTTTCTATGTTTAATGCTTGTCACTAGGGCCTGAGTGCCATGATTTTAGATCTAAACCTATTATGTTTTCATGAATATATGTGAGTTCTTGATCCTATCTTGCAAGTCAATAGTCACCTACTATGTGTTATGATCCGGCAACCCTGAAGTGACAATAATCGGGACCACTCCCGGTGATGACCGTAGTTTGAGGATTTCATGTATTCACTAAGTGTTAATGCTTTGGTCTGGTACTCTATTAAAAGGAGGCCTTAATATCCCTTAGTTTCCAATAGGACCACACTGCCACGGGAAGGTAGGACAAAAGATGTCATGCAATTTCTTTTCCATAAGCACGTATGACTAGATTCGGAATACATGCCTCCATTACATTTATGAACTGGAGCTAGTTCTGTGTCACCCTATGTTATAACTATTGCATGAGGAATCACATCCGACATAATTATTCATCACTGTACCAATGCCTACGTGCTTTTCACATATTGATCTTTGCTTAGTTACTTTACCGTTGCCACTGTTATAATTACTACAAAACTGCTACTGTTAGTTTTGCCACTGTTACTGTTACTTCCATATTACTTTGCTACTAAATACTTTGCTGCAGATATTAAGTTATCCAGGTGTGGTTGAATTGACAACTCAACTGCTAATACTTGAGAATATTCTTTTGCTCCCCTTGTGTCTAATCAATATATTTGGGTTGAATACTCTACCCTGGAAAACTGTTGCGATCCCCTATACTTGACGGTTATCAAGACTATTTTCTGGCGCCGTTGCCGGGGAGCATAGATCTATTCTTTTAGTCACTTGGGATTTATATCTGCTGATCACTATGAGGAACTTGAAAGACAAGAAAACCAAGATTTATCCCTCAACTACAAGGGGAGGTAAGGAACTAGCATCTAGCTCTACACTTGATTCTCCTTCTGTTTTGAGTAAACTTGTGACACCTAAACCTGCTTCTGCTATTAATTCTGATATGTCGCATGTTATTGGTGATGCCACTTCTGCTATGCATGATGCTTATGATCAAACTACTTATATGCTTGATACTACTATGCCATTAGGTGAATTGCTTGATGAACAACTTGCTCGTGCTAGAGAGAATGAAATTATTGAAACTGATAATATTGATGAAAGTGATGATGAAGATTCTCCCCTAGATATGAATTGCCTGTTGTGCGTGAGGGTTATGTTATGGATGAAGAAACTGCTAGAGATTTTCTTGCTTGCAATTATAGATCTGATCTTAAGAAATTATTAGCTAAGCTGAAAGAAAAGTCTCTGAATGCTAGAATGAAATATGACCCTGCTTTTGCTACTTCACCTATCTGTGTTACTGATAAGGATTATGATTTCTCTGTTGATCCTGAGATAATTACTTTGGTGAATCTGATCCTTTTTATAGCTATGAATCTGAAACTGTAGTGGCACATCTTACTAAATTGAATGATATAGCCACCCTATTCACTAATGATGAGAAAACTCGTTACTACTATATCCTTAAATTATTTCCGTTCTCATTAATGGGTGATGCTAAAACATGGTTTAATTCTCTTGATCCTCGTTATGTGCGTAGTCCCCAGGATATGATTTATTACTTCTCTGCTAAGTATTTCCCTGCTCATAAGAAGCAAGCTGCTTTAAGGGAAATATATAATTTTTTGCAAATTGAAGAAGAGAGTCTCCCACAAGCTTGGGGGAGGCTCCTACAATTACTTAATGCTTTGCCTGATCATCCTCTCAAGAAAAATGAAATACTTGATATCTTTTATAATGGACTAACCGATGCTTCCAGAGACCACTTGGATAGTTGTGCTGGTTGTGTTTTCAGGGAAGAACTATTGATCAAGCTGAATTGCTATTGAATAATATGTTGACTAATGAAAATTATTGGACACTTCCTGAACCAACTCCTAAGCCAACTCTGAAGAAAAGGGGTATTCTATTCCTCAGTCCTGAAGATATGCAAGAGGCAAAGAAATCTATGAAAGAAAAAGGTATTGAAGTTGAAGATGTTAAAAATTTACCTCCTGTTGAGAAAATACATGGCCTTAATTTACCACATATTGAAGAAATACATGGTCTTGATAACCCGACATAGGTAGTAATGGTAAATTCTCACTATAGATACGATAAAGCTGAAATCCTGTCTACTAAGTTTGCTAGCCAATGCTTGGATGAGTTTGATGACTTTATTGCTAAACAACAAAACTTCAATGCTTATGTTGGTAGACAATCAAAACGCAATGCTTATATGTTTGAACACTTGAGTAATTATATGTCTAGAGTTAAAGGTGAACTTAAACTCATTAGTAAACATGCTTCTATGGTTACCACTCAAGTAGAACAAGTGCTTAAAGCACAAAATGATTTGCTCAATGAATTAAATATTAAGAACAATGATAATGCTGTTAGAGTTATGACTAGAGGTGGTAAAATGACTCAGGAACCTTTGTATCCTCAGGGACACCCTAAGAGAATTGAGCAAGATTCTCAGAGAACTAATGTTGATGCACCTAGTCCTTCTAAAAAGAAGAAAAAGAAAAATGATAGGACTTTGCATGCTTCTAGTGAACTTGTTGTTGACACACTTGAGAATCCCAATGATATTTGTATTTCTGATGCTGAAACACAATCTGGTGATGAACATGAACCTAGTGATGATGTCAATGATGATGTTCATGTTGATGCTCAACCTAGCAATAACAATGATGTAGAGGTTGAACCTGCTGTTGATCTTGATAACCCACAATCAAGGAATGGACGTTATGATAAGAGAGACATCGTTGCTAGGAAGCACGGTAAAGAAAGAGAACCATGGGTTCAGAAACCCATGCCTTTTCCTCCTAAACCATCCATGAAAAAAGATGAGGATTTTGAGCGCTTTACTGAAATTATTAGACCTATCTTTTTGCGTATGCGTTTTACCGATATGCTTAATTTGAATCCTTATGCTAAGTACATGAGAGATATTGTTACTAATAAATGAAAGTTACCGGAAGCTGAAATTTCCACCATGCTTGCTAATTATACTTTTAAGGGTGGAATACCAAAGAAACTTGGAGATCCAGGAGTACCAACTATACCATGCTCCATTAAAAGAAATTATGTTAAAACTGCTTTATGTGATCTTGGAGCCGGTGTTAGTGTTATGCATCTCTCTTTATATCGTAGACTTGAATTGAATAAGTTGACTCCTACTGAATTATCTTTGTAAATGGCCGATAAATCAACCGCTATACCTGTCAGTACTTGTGAGGATGTGCCTGTTGTGGTTGCAAACGTTACTATCTTAACGGACTTTGTTATTCTTGATATTCCCAAGGACGATTGTATGTCAATTATCCTTGGTAGACCCCTTTTGAATACTGCAAGGGCTGTTATTGATTGCAACAAATGCAATTTCACTTTTCATGTTAGTGGTAATGAGCATACGGTACACTTTCCAAGGAAACAACCTCAAATTCACAGTATCAATTCTATTGGAAAAATTCCATCGATTATTATTGGAGGCTTTCAATTTCCTCTTCCTACTGTCAAGAATAAATATGATATTCTTATTATTGGGGACGTGCATATCCCCGTTGAGGTGACCTAGTGTTATTCGAAATTCTCTGGTTTCATGCGATTCGGAATGAGTTTGTTAACAAGACTTGATCAACCTTGTTAGTGGATTCCTTTTGATAAGCATGAGATGGATGAAGTTAGAAAGCACAACTCTCTGTATCCTCCTTTTACTTTCTGTTATTTAGATTAAATAATGCAAAAATAGTATTTTCTGTCTGTTTTCTGATTTATCTGTGCAATAAAAAATACCCTAAAAATAAAAGTTCTCCAAATGCCCTGAAAATGAAATATTATTTTTCTAGAATATTTGAGAATATCTGGCACTTAGAACACAACAGGGGGAGCCAGCACCTGGCCACGAGGGTACAGGGTGCACCCACCCCCCTGGGCGCGCCCCACTGCCTTGTGGGCCCCTGGTTGCCCTCCTCCACTTATTCCAGCACCCACACACTCCTTCTTCCTCCCAAACAAATCACCAGCTAGCTCAAGCACGAGTTCTAGCTCATCTTGCTGCAGTTTTGGATCTCCTTGCTCAAAGCTCCACTCACAAGACTGCTTTGGGGGATTGTTCTTTGGTATGTGACCCCTCCAATGGTCCAATTAGTTTTTGTTCTAGTGCTTTATTCATTGCAAAGTTTTACTACCTAGGTGACCCTCTTCTTGAGCTTGCATGTCATATTCATTTGGTCCCAAGTAGTTCTAATGCATGATATAGTCTCTAGGCACTTGTGAGAGTAGTTGTATCAATTTTGTTGAGTTTGGTTCACTTTTATTTTGAGTTACTAAAAATTTCAGAAATTTTCAGAAAATAATGAAGAGATTTTTAGGGGCTCTTCGAGCCGAAGCTCGAAGGATAAGCAAAGTGAAGAGGATAAAAAGCACAAATATAATCTCCCTCGCACCATGGAGGTTCGGCCGTGTGAATGGCCTTGTGATGAATTCTTGAAAGCAGCCGGGTTTCATGATGATTTTTATTATTTGGCTGAGAATGCAGGCCACACCGACTTCCTCCATGACTAGCTCGATCAGTATCTCCTACTCACTAATATTTTTGTGCAATTTTTTTACTTTCATGCTAGGAAATCACCACCTTCAGTGGAGTTTCATTTATATGATGAGGTTAAGGAGATGTCACTATATGATTTTTGTGGGGTTTGCAAGATACCCTTTGTGGGCAGCATTAGAGGAAACACATCATAGTGATGTGAATGGATTTATTGATATGATCGCTGTAGGGGAAAGGAGGAAGGTTTCCGATGCAAGAATTACTAGCATACACTTTCCTGTTCTATGTTACTTTGCAATATTTGCTAGTAGATGCTTAATTGGTCGCGGGAACTGTGGAAACCTTAGTGCCCATGATATTGTTATTTTGTGCCATGTTTTGTTTCGCGATAACACTTTTAGTTTAGGTGCTATTATTGCTAAACGATTAAGTCTGAACCGTAAAAAGGGCCCCATCTTTGGAGGCATCTTTGCTTCGCGCCTTGCTAAACACTTTAAGATACCTATTAGGCATTATGAGAAAGAGGAAAAGTTGCTGCCCCCTATTTTTCTAGATTATAAGAGTATGGTTGCACATGAATTTATTGTTAAAAATAAGGAGATGATGCCTAAGTATAATTTGATATTCAATAAAACTGACAGTGAGACTATTATCTTGCATGCACCCTCTTTGTTTAACATATTTTCAGGCACGTACCTCATCTTGCCAGAGGCCATTTACGTATAGCAGAGCCTGACACTAGCTCCAGAGCCTAAGCCAGAACCAGCACTTGACCCTTATCGACAGTCCGTTTATCAGTGGGATGTGGAGGAGATAGCCAACCAGTGGCACCCAGATGACACTCCTTAGTACACCGGAGAGAGTAGCTTCAATCCATGGGCATATACCAGCTTAGGCTAAAAGCCTAAGCTTGGGAGAGTACGTATTTCTCACCGACATTACATTCATGTTCAAACACTCATTCTAGTTGTCGGTGCTCATACTTTTTCATTGTACTATCCATGCTATTTTATTTTCTTTTTCTCGCTTTCTTCTTGTGTGTTTGAATAACCTTAAGAAAAACCAAAAAATTAGTTATAGCCTTTAAGCTAGTTTCCTTTCCATGGATGTAGTAGTAGTAGTTAAAAGAAAACTCAAAAAGATTTCTCGTTCTTCTTTTGCTTGTTGGGAGCTTTCCTGTGTAAATAGTTTTATTTCTTTTCTTTGGGGGTCGAGAGGAGAAGACCATAATGAAAATGTTGAAGTGGCTCTTTTATGAATAATTGTTGATTGAACCAAGAGCCCATATTACCTTGTATTCTCAATTGAATTGAATGCTTTCAGATTCTAGCTTAGTCCAATGCACCTGCACTATTATTATTATCCACACCATTCGGTCGTGCGAGTGAAAGGCAATAATGATGATATATGATGAAATGATTGAGATGAGAGAAGATGGTATGAACTCGACCTCTCTTGTTTTTGTAAATATGATTAGTTCATCATTCCTGATTCGACCTATTATGAATAAAAATGTTTGCAATGACAATTAGAGATTATAGTTGCTTATGCCATGCTTAATTAGCTAGGAGTTTATAATGGTTTACCTTGCGCGCCAACATGCTATTAAAATGGGTGTGATGTGGTATGATAGAGTGGTATCCTCCTTTGAACGATTCGAGTGACTTGACTTGGAACATGTTCACGCATGTAGATGAAACAAAATCAACATAGCCTCCAAGATATTTATGTTCATGGTGGATTATATCCTACACATGCTTGCACTCAGTGTTGATTAATTTTAATGCATGTTCATGACTGTTGTCGCTCTCTAGTTGGCTGCTTCCCAGTCTTTTTCTAGCCTTCACTTGTACTAAGCGGGAATACTGCTTGTGCATCCACTTCCATAAACCCCAAAGTTATTCCATATGAGTCCACCATACCTTCCTATATGTGGTATCTACCCGCCGTTCCAAGTAAATTTGTATGTGCCAAACTCCAAAACTTCAAATGATATTCTGTTTTGTATGCTCGAACAGCTCATGTATCAGCTAGGGCTGTCTGTATCTTCCATGCTAGGCGAATTATTCTCAAGAGGAGTGGACTCCGCTCCTCACTCACGAGAAAATGGCTGGTCACCGGGATGCCCAGTCCCATGCTCAAATCAAATCAAAATAATTGCAAACAAAACTCCCCCAGGATTGTTGTTAGTTGGAGGCACCCGTTGTTTCGGGCAAGCCATGGATTGATGATTGTTGGTGGTGGGGGAGTATAAAATTTACCATTCTGTTTGGGAACCGCCTATAATGTGTGTAGAATGGAAGATATCGAGATCTCTTGGTTGTTATGTTGACAATGAAAGTATGCCATCCAAAATATTATTTATCTCTGTTTCAAAACTCGACCTATGGCACCTCTACAAATCCCTGATTCCCTTTGCGATGGGCATATCTATTTACTTTTATGTTGAGTCATCCTCCTCTTATTAAAAGGCACCAGTTGGAGAGCACTGCTATCATTTGCATGCATTACTATTAATTTATATTGAGTATGACTATGACTGGATCTCTTTTACCATGAATTACAATGTTTAGCCAGTCCTTGATCTTCAGAGGTGCTCTGCATTTATATTTTGCGATCTCAGATAGGGATAGGAGATATCATCTTGTTATATCATATTATGATAGTTTTGAGAAAGTGCTGTCGTCCGAGATTTATTATTATTGCTCGCTAGTTGATTATGCCATTTATATGAGTAAACATGAGACCTAAGTGTTATTGTGAACATGGTTAGTTCATAATGTTTGCTGAAAACTTGAATGCTGGCTTTACATATTTGCAACAACAAGAGCAAACAGAGTTTGTTAAAGTTTTTCTTTATCACTCTCAGTTTGTCAACTGAATTGCTTGCGGACAAGCAAAGGTTTAAGCTTGGGGGAGTTGATACGTCTCCATCGTATCTACTTTTCCAAACACTTTTGCCATTGTTTTGGACTCTAACTTGCATGATTTGAATGGAACTAACCCGGACTGACGTTGTTTTCAGCAGCACTGGCATGGTGTTATTTTTGTGCGGAAATAAAAGTTCAGGGAATGACCTAAAACTCCACAAAGAATATTTTTGGAATTAATAAAAAATACTGGCGAAAGAATCAAGGCGAGGAGGGCCACACCCTGTCCACGAGGGTGGGAGCGCGCCTACCCCCCTGGGCGCACCCCCCTACCTCGTGGGCCCCCAGGTGCTCCACCCACCTCAACTCCAACTCCATATATTCACGTTCGGGGATAAAAAATCAGAGAGAAGGATTCATCGCGTTTTACGATACGGAGCCGCCGCCAAGCCCTAATCTCGATTGGAGTGGCTGATCTGGAGTGCTTTCGGGGCTCCGGAGAGGGGAATCCGTCGCTGTCGTCATCGTCAACCATCCTCCATCACCAATTTCATGATGCTCACCGCCGTGCGTGAGTAATTCTATCGTAGGCTTGCTGGACGGTGATGGGTTGGATGAGATTTACCATGTAATCGAGTTAGTTTTGTTAGGGTTTGATCCCTAGTATCCATTATGTTCTGAGATTGATGTTGCTATGACTTTGCTATGCTTAATGCTTGTCACTAGGGCCCGAGTGCCATGATTTCAGACCTCAACCTATTATGTTTTCATGAATATATGTGAGTTCTTGATCCTATCTTGCAAGTCAATAGTCACTTACTATGTGTTATGATCCGACAACCCCGAAGTGACAATAATCGGGACCACTCCCGGTGATGACCGTAGTTTGAGGAGTTAATGTATTCACTAAGTGTTAATGCTTTGGTCCAGTACTCCATTAAAAGGAGGCCTTAATATCCCCTAGTTTCCAATAGGACCCCGCTGCTACGGGAGGGTAGGACAAAAGATGTCATGCAAGTTCTTTTCCATAAGCACGTATGACTATATTCGGAATACATGCCTACATTACATTGATGAACTGGAGCTAGTTTTGTGTCACCCTATGTTATAACCGTTACATGAGGAATCGCATCCGACATAATTATCCATCACTGATCCAATGCCTATGATCTTTTCACATATTGATCTTTGCTTAGTTACTTTACCGTTGCCACTATTACAATTACTACAAAACTGCTACTGTTACTTTTGCCACTGTTACCGTTACTTCCATATTACTTTGCTACTAAATACTTTGCTGCAGATATTAAGTTATCCAGGTGTGGTTGAATTGACAACTCAACTGCTAATACTCGACAATATTCTTTGGCTCCCCTTGTGTCGAATCAATAAATTTGGGTTGAATACTCTACCCTCGAAAATTGTTACGATCCCCTATACTCGTGGGTTATCACCATGTGACCAACAACCAAAGGGTTTACTTGAGTCAATAACCTATTTGACATCGTTATGTGATTAACACCCAAAGAGTACTAAGGTGTGATCATGTTTTTCTTGAGAGAGAAGTTTAGTCAGCGGGTCAACTAAATTCGGAGTTGTATGTATTTTGCAAATTTTCTATGTGTACAATGCTCTGCATGGAGCTACTCTAGCTAATTGCTCCCACTTTCAATATGTATCCAGATTGAGACTCAGAGTCATCTGGATTGGTGTAAAGCTTACATCGACGTAACTCTTTACGACGAACACTTTATCACCTCCATAACCGAGAAATACTTCCTTAGTCCTCTTAGGTAACTAAGGATAACTTTGACCCCTATACAGTGATCCACTGCTGGATCACTATCATACCCTCTTGACAAACTCATAGCAAGGCACACAACTGGTCTGGTACATAGCATGGCATACTTTATAGAACCTATGACTAAGGCATACGGAATGACTTTCATTCTCATTCTATCTTCTGCGTGGTCGAGCTTTGAGTCTTACTCAACTTTACACCTGGTAATACAGGCAAGAACTCCTTCTTTGACTGATCCATTTTGAACTCTTTCAAAATCTTGTCAAGGTATGTACTCATTGAAAAATCTTATCAAACGTTTTGATCTATCTTTATAGATCTTGATGCCCAATATGTAAGCAACTTCACCGAGGTCTTTATTTGAAAATATCTTTTCAAACTCTCCTTTATGCTTTCCAGAAAATTCTACATTATTTTCGATCAACAATATGTCATTCACATATACTTATCAGAAATGTTGTAGTGCTCCCACTCACTTTCTTGTAAATACAGGCTTCTCCAAAAGTCTGTATAAAACCATATGCTTTGATCACATTATCAAAGCGTATATTCCAACTCCGAGATGCTTGCACCAGTCCACAGATGGATCGCTGGAGCTTGCACACTTTGTTAAGTAGCTTTAGGATTGACAAAATCTTCTTGTTGCATCATATACAACTCTCCTTACATATATCCATTTAAGGAATACTTTTGACATCCGTTTACCAGATTTCATAAAATATGGCAATTGCTAACATGATTCGGACAGACTTGAGCATCGCTACGGTTGAGAAAATCTCACTGTAGTCAACACCTTGAACTTGTCAAAACCCTTTTGCGACTAGTCGAGCTTTGTAGATAGTAACACTATCATCAGCGTCCATCTTCCTCTTGAAGATCCATTTATTTTCTATGGCTTGCCGATCATCGGGCAAGTCCACCAAAATCCACACGTTGTTCACATACATGGTTCCCATCTCACATTTCATGGCCTCAAGCAATTTCGCGGAATCTAGGCTCATCATCGCTTCCTCATAGTTCGTAGGTTCATCATGGTCTAGTAACATGACTTCCAGAATAGGATTACCGTACCACTCTGGTGTAGACCATACTCTAGTTGACCTACGAGGTTCGGTAGTAACTTGATCTGAAGTTTGATGATCATCATCATTAGCTTCTTCGCTAATTGGTGTAGGAATCACTGGAACTGATTTCTATGATGAATTACTTTCCTATTCGGGAGAAGGTACAATTACCTCATCAAGTTTTACTTTCCTCCCACTCACTTCTTTCGAGAGAAACTCCTTCTCTAGAAAGATTCCGTTCTTAGCAACAAAAATCTTGCCTTCAGACATGTGGTAGAAGGTGTACCCAATTGTTTCCTTAGGGTATCCTATGAAGACACATTTCTCCGATTTGGGTTCGAGCTTATCAGGCTGAAGGCTTTTGTCATAAGCATCACATCACCAAACTTTAAGAAACGATAGCTTAGGTTTGTTGCCAAACTACAGTTCATACAATGTCGTCTCAACGGACTTTGATGGTGCCCTGTAAAGTGAATGCAACTATCTCTAATGCATAACCCTAAAACGATAGTGGTAAATTTGTAAGAGACATCATAGATCGCATCATATCTAATAAAGTGCGGTTACGATGTTTGAAAACACCATTACGTTGTGGTGTTCCAGGTGGCGTGAGATGTGAAACTATTCCACATTGTTATAAATGAAGGCCAAACTCATAACTCAAATATTCTCCTCCAAGACTAGATCGTAGAAACTTTATTTTCTTTTCACGATGATTCTCCACTTCATCTGAAATTCATTGAACTTTTCAAATTTCTTAGACTGGTGTTTCATTAAGTAGATATACCCATATCTGCTCAAATCATCTCTGAAAGTCAGAAAATAACGATACCCGCCACGAGCCTCAACATTCATCGGACTGCATACATTGGTATGTATTGTTTCCAATAAGTCATTAGCTCGTTCCATTGTTACAGAGAACGTAGTTTTAGTCATGTTGCCCATAAGGCACGGTTCACAAGTATCAAATGATTCATAATCAAGTGATTCCAAAAGTCCATCTTTGTGGAGTTTCTTCATGCGCTTTACACCGATATGACCCAAACGGTAGTGCCATAAATAAGTTGCACTATCATTATCAACTTCACATCTTTTGGCATCAAAATTATGAATATGCGTATTTCCACGATCGAGATTCAGTAAACCATCAACATTGGGTGTATGACCATAGAAGGTTTTATTCATGTAAACAGAATAACAATTATTCCCTATCTTAAATGAATAATCGTATTGCAATAAACATGATCTAATCATATTCACGCTCAATGCAAACACGAAATAACATTTATTTAGGTTCAACACTAATCTTGAAAGTATAGGGAGTGTGTGATGATGATCATATCAATCTTGGAACCACTTCTAACATACATCGTCACTTCACCCTCAACTAGTCTCTATTTATTCTGCAACTTCTGTTTCGAGTTACTAATCTTAGCAACCAAACAAGTATCAAATACCCAGGGGTTACTGCTACGAGCACTAGTAAGGTGCACATCAATAACATGTATATCAAATATACCTTTGTTCACTTTGCCATCCTTCTTATACACCAAATATTTGGGGCAGTTCCGCTTCTAGTGACCATTTCCTTTGCAGTGGAAGCACTAAGTTTCCAGCTTGGGTCTAGCTTTGGGCTTCTTGCCGGGAGTGACAACTTGCTTGCCATTCTACTTGAAGTTCCCTTTCCTTCCCTTTGCCCTTTTCTTGAAACTAATGGTCTTGTCAATCATCAACACTTTATGCTCTTTCTTGATTTCTACCTTCGTCAATTTCTGCATCACGAAGAGCTCAGGAATCATTTTCGTCATCCTTACAAACTATAGTTCATCACGAAGTTCCAGTAGCTTGGTGATGGTGACTAGAGAACTCTGTCAATCACTTATATTATCTGGAAGATTAACTCCCACTTGATTCAAGCAATTGTAGTACCCAGACATTCTGAGCACATGCTCACTAGCTGAGCAATTCTCCTCCATCTTTTAGGCGTAGTACTTGTCAGAGGTCTCATACCTATCGACACGGGCACGAGTCTGAAATACCAATTTCAGCTCTTTGGAACATCTCATATGCTCCGTGGTGTTCAAAACGTTTTTGAAGTCCCGGTTCTAAGCCGTAAAGCATGGTGCACTAAACTATCAAGTAGCCATCATATTGAGCTGGCCAAACGTTCATAACGTCTGCATCTTCTCCTGTAGTAGGTATGTCACCTAGCGGTGCATCAAGGACATAATTCTTCTGTGCAGCAATGAGGATAAACCTCATATCACAGACCCAGTCTCATCATTGCTACTATCATCTTTCAACTTAGTTTTCTCTAGGAACATATCAAAAAACATAGGGAATCTACAACTCGAGCTATTGATCTACAACATATTTTGCAAATACTATCAGGACTAAGTTCATGATAAATTAAAGTTAATTAATCATATTCCTTAAAGAACTCCCGCTTAGATAGACATCCCTGTAGTCATCTAAATGATCATGTGATCCATATCAACTAAACCATGTTCTATCATCACGTGAGGTGGAGTAGTTTTCAATGGTGAACATCTCTATGTTGATCATATCTACTGTATGATCAACGTTCGACCTTTCGGTCTCAGTGTTCCGGGGTCATATCTGCATATCCTAGGCTCATCAAGTTTAACGCGAGTATTACCTGGTGTCTCGGCACGATGAACTGTAGCAATGGTGCATACTCAGGGAGAACACTTATACCTTGAAATTTAGTGAGGGATCATCTCATAATGCTACCGCCGTACTAAGCAAAATAAGATGCATAAAAGATAAACATCACATGCAATCAAAATATGTGACATGATATGGACATCATCATCTTGTGCCATTAATCTCCATCTCCAAAGGACGGTCATGATCTCCATCGTCACCGGCTTGACACCTTGATCTCCATCGAAGCATCGTTGTCGTCTCGTCAACTATTGCCACTATGACTATTGCTACCACTTAGTGATAAAGTAAAGAAATTACATGGCGATTGCATTTCATACAATAAAGCGACAACCATATGTCTCCTGCCAGTTGCCGACAACTCTGTTACAAAACATGATCATCTCATACAATAATTTATATCACATCATGTCTTGACCATATCACATCACAACAAGCCCTGCAAAAACAAGTTAGACGTCCTCTACTTTGTTGTTGCAAGTTTTACGTAGCTGCTACAGGCTTCTAGAAAGAACCGTTCTTACCTACGCATCAAAACCACAACAATTTTTATCAAGTGTGCTATTTTAATCTTCAACAAGGACCGACCGTAGTCGAACTCGATTCAACTAAAGTTGTTGAAACAGACACCCGCCAGCCACCTATGTGCAAAGCACGTCGGTAGAACCAGTCTCATGAACGCGGTCATGTAATGTCGGTCTGGGCAATACCGCCGAATCAAAGTAAGTCGTTGGTGGTAAGCAGTATGACTATTAGTGCCCACAACTCTTTGTGTTCTACTCGTGCATATCATCTACACATAGACCTGGCTCAGATGCCACTTTTCGGAAACGTAGCATGCAATTTTAAAAAAATTCCTACGATCATGCAATATCTATCTAGGATATGCAAAGCAACGAGAGGGGATAGTGCGTCCACGTACCCTTGTAGACCGAAAGCGGAAGCGTTTGGTTAACAGGTTGATGTATGTCGGTATCAAAACTGGCGGATCTCAGGTAGGGGGTCCCGAACTGTGCGTCTAAGGCTGATGGTAACAGGAGGCGGGGGACATGATGTTTACCCAGGTTTGGGCCCTCTCTATGGAGGTAATACCCTACTTCCTGCTTGATTGATCATGATGAATATGAGTATTACAAGAGTTTATCTACCACGAGATCATAATGACTAAAACCCTAGAAGTCTAGCCTATGTGATTATGATTTCCCCTACGGGCTAAGCCCTCCAGTTTATATAGACACCGGGGCCTAGGGTTATACAAAGTCAGTTATGGAGAAAGGAATCTACATATCCGAATGCCAAGCTTGCCGTGCACACCAAGGAGAGTCCCATCCGGACACGGGAAGAAGTCTTCTGTCTTGTATCTTCATAGCCCAATAGTCCGGCCCATGTCCATAGTTCGGATGCCCGAGGACCCCTTAATCTAGGACTCCCTTAGTAGCCCCTGAACTAGGCTTTAATGACGAGGTGTCCGGCGGGTAGATTGTCTTCGGCATTGCAAGGCGGGTTCCTTCTCCGAATACTCCAAAATAGTCTTCGAACATAGAAAATGTGTCCGGATCTGCAAAACAAAAAGCACACACAACTGTAGAGAGTATAATATTTCACGAGTACGATCTACTGACAACTTTTTGTAGCGTGACATCACATCACTGCCCGGCCATTATTTGAACCAGTTTTTAGCCTGCCGCTCCATATTTCGAGATGCGGTTTTATTGGCACGTCTTGTCAAAGCAGAGATCGTGTCCCCTTATTGTGGGATTCTCATCAATACAGGCGTGGGTAACCCAACCGTTCTGTCGGAATGATTCCTTGGGAATAGGCAGGTTTCAAGGCCTAGGAGGTGGTGTTTTGATATTCATCGCCTTTATAAAGGTGCTAAGACCCGTCTCTTCTCCTTCACGCCAAACCTTTCCTCATCCTCTCCCACCTCGAGCTCCAGCACCCAAGGTTCAATTTAATCACTTCACGTTTCCCGGCCATGTCTGGACCCAGCACTCAAGGCCGGTGGGTGGTCTCCTCTCTGACTGTGGAGGATATCGCGAAGATCCAAGAGGCAAGATACTAGACCGCGGAAATCCCCCACAGGCTTCCTGCTCAAGGACATGTTATTCCTACTCCTAGATCCGGCGAGAGGGTCATATTTATATCTCACTTCCTCTGAGGGCTAGGGTTCGCTCTTCATCCCTTCGTTCGAGGGCTCATGTTCTATTACGGGCTAGATTTTCACGATCTAGCTCCGGGTTCCTTTCTTCATGTCTCCGAGCGTTCATCATTGTGTGCAAGGCCTTCCTCCGTATTCCCCCACACTTCGGCTTGTGGATCAAGACCTTTAGTGTGAAGCCGAAGGTACTCAACTAGAAACAGGAGGAGTGCGGTGGTGCTAAAGTGAGCAAACTCATCAAGACTCCTTGGCCGAAGGGTTCCTTCACGGAAACTCACGACCTATGGCAGCGGGAGTGGTTTTACATTACTGAACCCCGTGGGAGGAAGTCGGCAGCTACACATGTGTTCCGATATGGCCCTCCACTATAGCTCGCATCATGGGTTAATAAGGGGCTGGACTGGGGATCAATTGATGAAGTGTGGATGCTACAAAGCCGCATTCGGAGCCTCCTTGACAAGGACAGCGGTCTTGTCAACATAATCCAAGTAATGCTAGTCCATAGGGTCCTTCCGTGCCAGCGATGGCCTCTCCGCATGTGGGAGTTCAATCCGGAAGGACCACGAACCCTTCAGCACTTCTCCGACACGATGCTCAGAGGGATGTGGAAACTATTCTTCGGGACACGAAAACAGTGGCCGGATACCACAGAGGACACCGACCTTGACTGCAACCATCCGGATACCTCGGCAAGCACTCGTCTCCCGAACACAACTTAGTTAAATTTCTCATAACAATATACTAAGAAAACCATACTCAGCAGGCTGAATAAAGAAGGCGGAGAGAATTTGGTGTTCGGTCCCTCTTCCCAAAGACTCAGCTGATCCAGTGTTAACAAGGATGCTGGCTCCGACACCATATCAAGTGCTGGCGAGGGAAGACAAGGAGGACAGCAAGGGGGCCCAAGGTGACCCCCCCTTCTAGAGGCACACTAGGGACCTTGTCCAACGAGTTTGGAACTACCTCTTCTGAAGATGGAAGGTTAGGAAAAACTGACATCCCTTCTCCTTATGGGAAGAAGAGTACCGCCTCCGAGGACTTGAAGATAAAGGCTTCTAAGCGGGGGAATATATCCCTGTTAGCGGGTTCCGGTTCTGGAGAGGACGTTGACACGCAGTCCCTCCGTAAAGATAGGCCCTTAGCTGAATCGTAAGGGTGTATTAAACATATCCCTTTCTTTCCTGGTTATAAGGGTAACATTTAAACAATATATGTTTGCAGTACGGCATGCAGCCTTCCTCAATAGTCCTCCTACTCGGGGGATCTCCTTCCGGAGATGATGGAGAGCGAGACGCCTCCACAGATCTCCCCGCCCAATAAGGCAGACGACGCCAAGGTGTCGTCTCGGAGGATCTCTCCCGATCAACAAGCAGTACGAGGGACAATGAAGACTGGGCCTGAAGGCGACACTTCGGTCGTCCAGGGTCCGGGGTGTGCGGCCCCTACGGGGACCAACAATAAAGGCCCCGGAAAATCCGGTTTTCGAGGGAAGGTGCAATCTGCTACGGATCCAGAGGCGCCGGATACGTTGATGGACACATTGCAACATGCGTCCATCTCGGAGGAACATCGTAGCTTGATGGGTACGGTGGTTGAGAGGGTTCGGTCCGCGAAAATCGGATTGAATGAAGCCTTGACGAGCCTGCTAAGAGGCTTCGAGGTACGTAATGTAATATTTTCAGTTGTGCTATAGACGCAAAAATGCGCCTGTCTATAGATAGTAGCCCCTGAGACTCTGGTTGGCGTTCAAAGGGAGGCAATCAGAGGATCAAGAAAGATATGCCCAGGAAATAATCTGACTAAATGCAACACTAGCTGTTACATCCATGGCGACTGCCCAAGCTACAGAGATTGCAGATCTAAAGCATAGAGTTAATGTAGCGGATGATGATATCACTATTAACAGGCGGCTCGACGAGGCACAAGGTATGTCTTTCGATCACTCAGTATATGTAAGTACTATGATATGAGCATGACGCTGAGAATTGTACACTGAGATATGCATAACTATAGATAGTGCCACCGCAGTGGAGACCCTTCGGTCTGAGCTTGCCCGGGCCAAGGATGAGCAATGTGGCTGCCAAAAAAGGCAGCTACTGAATTAAAGGCCAAACAGGATGCTCGGCGCCAGTGTGAGGAGAGAATATCTACTATGGCGCTTGAGCTAAAGGATGCCACTAGCCGATGTGAATTTCTTGAGAAAGATAACAAAACCGGGGCGGTCAATCTTGACAAGGCCTTACAAGAGGCTAGGGAAGCATGGTCAGAGTCCAGAGCGGCTCGGGAGGAGATCCGACAAGCTGGGGAGATCGGGGCTGGTAAGCCCTTTTTATTAGAAACTAAATTCGGCGATCCGAAGTATGCCCCGCTTAATCAAATGTGGAGTTCTCCAGACGTGTCTTTGTACTTGCTGAAGAGTGTCTCCATGCGACGCGGTTTTTCCAAGCGCAAGAAGAACATGCGACAGAAAGGCTTTTCTAGTCGCAATTCAGCATGCCAAAGCGTCCACTGTTGCTGAGCGAACAGATGGCCCAGTGGGCCGACCTCCACAGAATATCCGGATCTACCATGAAGGACTTCGTGGTCCGGCTGTGCCCGACTGAACCAATTCCGAATAGTTATTTCGGTTTGGTGCAGCGACTTGTTGATGCAGTGCCGCGCATCGACGCTGTAAAGCGTTCCACGTGCATAGAAGGTGCACGGATGGCTTTTGCCCATGTCAAGATGTATTGGGAAAATATGAAGGCCACCGATATTGCAGCGAAAAGTCCACCCAAGGGCATGGACCATCACACGCCGGAGCATTATTTTGAGAATGTCCTAGAGGGTGCCCGCTTGGTAGAGGGTCAGTGCTCAAAAGATATTCTGTTCGAGTGAAATGTACTGAAATTGTACAAACAATATTATGATATATTAGGGCTATGTATTTTATACTTTTGCCTAAAATGTTTTTGGTTGTCGGCTTCGGCCCCCTCGCGTATAACGCGGGGGTGTTCAGAAAAGCACTTGATCAATCTTGACCCAACGTCTTGGTCTATTAAGGAGGTGTGAATGCGGCGAACCAGGTAATCGGTCTATAGGGCTATAACACTTTCACTTAGCCAAAGGAGTTTGACGGCGGGTCTACGATATAGCCCTAGGTATGTACGCGGTTATCCGAATACGGTGCATTTACATACATGACCAGAAGAACCGTCCTTCGTGTAATACGGAAGGAATCACGAAGATTCTGGTGAGTCATCGAGTGGTTGACCAGCTCTCGCCGCATCATGACAGTCTGTTTTCGGCTTTCTATACTGAGGTGCTCATCCGGATGAACCAGGACACAATCGCAGTAGTTCTCCCTTTACTACCCTAGTCGATAGAGCGGAACGTAAGGTAGTAAGCACAGGATCCGGGTAACCCAACTATTGACCAAAGACATGATTCGGAGCTGCTGCATATAAGGCCAAACTCCTGACGCCGAACACTCCCTATAGGTGTTTGGACTTTTCAATGTATACCGGGCCGAATACAGCCCCTCGTAACGGACCCTGGTATCAGGGCACATGTGGCAATCTGACATAGGGAGAGAATGCAGGTGATGAGAGAATAAAACTCCAAACACAATATGAACCAAGGTGGCTCTATAATATCCCTTTCTAGTACTGCGAGCCGTGTACTTAGATAGTGCCAATAACTTCCTTGGATGCTAGAAAAGTATAAAATAAAAAGAGATAAAAGGTTTACACAGGGCCTTAATCTAAAATGAAACCTTAGTGTGGGGCCCTGCTGCACGTCTGCGCCATTTTCTCCTTTGTGATGTGTCCTTGAAGGGGGGAGTGTGATGACCATCTGTAAAAAACAGAAAAAACCTGGAAAAAGGAATCTAGTGTGGCCATAAACAAAGCTGGTTCGTTTAATTAACCTTGAAAGATAACTTCAAAGTCCGGATAGGGTCGACCCGAACTATAGACTATTTGTGTGCAATGTGCCCCCAACGCCGCGCAAGAAATTTTAAGGGTATACTTGTGTACACGAGGCACATATGCTATCACCTTATGGGGCAGTCGATGGGGGCGTAATTGCTAATCGAGCTCATGTTTATCTGAGCTGCCGCACTGAGGCGTACGCCGGACACGTTCGCGGTCTTAACGACCGATGATATGTTCGGCTTGAATAGGCCGTTTTGGACTTCGGCTGCTAGGGCAGCAGTGTCCTCCTATGTACGAAGAGAGCGCTCCACATTTCCATTGACCGTAATGATGCCACGTGGTCCAGGCATTTTGAGATTTAAGTAAGCATAATGCGGGACTGCATTAAAGCGGGCGAAGGCCGTTCTTCCGAGTAGTGCATGATAGCCACTTCGGAACGAAGCTATGTCGAAGATTAGCTCTTCGCTTCAAAAATTATCGGGAGAGATGAATACGACCTCCAATGTTAAAGAGCCCGTGCAGTGGGCTTCTACGCCCGGTATAACTCCTTTAAAGGTTGTGCTGCTTGGCTTTGATTCTTGACGGGTCTATCCCCATCTTGCGGACAGTGTCATGATATATCAGGTTTAGACTGCTACCACCGTCCATAAGGACTGGAGTGAGATGGTTTCCGTCGATTATTGGATCGAGCACTAGGGCAGACGAACCCCCGTGACGGATACTAGTCAGATGATCCCTGCGATCAAAGGTGATCGGACAGGATGACCATGGGTTTAATTTGGGGGCAATAAGCTCAACGGCATAGACCTCTTGGAGTGCGCATTTGTGCTCCTTCTTTGGGATATGAGTGACATAGATCATGTTCACTGTTTTAACCTCCGGTGGAAATTTCTTATGTCCCCCCGTGTTCGGCTGACGAGATTCATCCTCGTCTTTGCTCCGAGGTCCCTTCCCCTTGTGTTCGGCGGTGATCTTGCCGGCCTGCTTGAAGACCCAACAACTGCGGTTGGTGTGGTTCCCAGGATTAGCAGGGGTGCCATGGATCTAACACGGCCTGTCTAATATTTTGTCCAGGCTGGATGAACCATCTTTGTTGCCTTTGAATGGCTTCTTCCGTTGGTCGGGTCTCGGGCCACTGAATCCGGCGTTTACTGCTGTATCATCTGGGCTTCCAGCATTGTTTCGACGTTTGTTTTTGTTACGTCGTGGCTTTCCATTGTCATCTCTGACTTCGGATGTGCCGGGGTCGCTGGTGCTGCTACGGGCTAACGAGCTGTCCCCGCCCATGCAAAATCAGGTCATGAGCGTAGTTAGGGCTGCCATTGTCCTTGGCTTTTCTTGGCCGAGGTGCCTAGCTAGCCATTCGTCCCGGACACTTTGCTTGAAGGCCGCTAAGGCTTCGGCGTCCGGACAATCGACAATTTGGTTCTTCTTAGTGAGACACCAATTCCAAAGCTTACAGGCTGATTCCCCGGGTTGTTGGATTATGTGGACTTAGACCGTCAGCATCCAGGGGCCGGACATAGGTCCCTTGAAAATTGGCTTGAAAAGCATCCTCAAGTTCTTCCCAGCTTCCATTGGAGTTTTCTGGGAGGCTTTTCAGCCAGTGCTGAGCTGGTCCTTTCAGCTTGAGGGGTAAGTATTTGATGGCGTGGAGATCATCTCCGCGGGCCATGTGGATGTGAAGAATAAAGTCCTCTATCGAGACAGCAGGATCCGTCGTTCCATCATATGCCTCAATATTTACGGGTTTAAACCCTTCTGGAAATCCGTGATCCAGCACTTCATCGGTGAAGCACATGGGGTGTGAGGCACCCCTGTATTTGGCTATCTCGTAGCGGGGGTCCGACGGTTGTAATGTTCGGTATCGGCTCCGAACTGGTATATGACCAGCATATTTGGCTTGATAACCATAGTACCGTGTGGGGGCACGGTCCCTATATCCGCAGATGGATCTGGTCTTGCCAGCCTTCATGTTCAGGTCCTCACACTACTAGGAAAAGGCATGCTAGTGGCGCACCAGTTTTGCCTTCTAATGGCGCACTACTGGAGCGCCACTAGCATCACGCCATTAGAATTAAATTCTATTGGCGCACCACTGGTGCACCATTAGTATCTAGTGTTCTAATGGCGCACCACGTAGTGCACCATTAGTATTGCCCACAGTGCGCCATTAGAATTCTTTCCAGGGGGCCATATGTACCCATGTGCTTTGGCATACTAACGGCGCACCAGTGGCTGATGCGCCATTAGTGTGATTATCATAGTGCGCCACTAGTGTCTTGCGTGGTGCGCCACTAGTATGAATATTAGGGATTATTTTTTTCTTTTCTGATATTTTCACAGGTTACAAAATATTTTATTGGACAGAATTTAGACAACACCACACAACAACAGCAGATTCATCGAATACAATAGAAGATTAGTCTCCGAATACAAATCATCATATTAGTCTCTGAATTCAAAAGACCGAACAAAGATAGAACATTACAAGTCGATATCGACCATCTAAACTACCATCACATAGAAGAGAGTTGTGGTCATCACGATGAGCATCATCGCGATCAAACTGGTCTTCATCCGGTTCCTCCAACGCTCCCTCCTCTCTCCCGCTAGATAGCGGGCGTATCTAGATTCGGCCTTCGCCCTAGTGGTGTACCCTTTGTAACTGTTACCGCTGAAACGGGGAACCTGTCTCCGACACTCCTACCAGTCGTCGTAGACTCCGGGAACCTTACCCTTATACACGACATACGACGGCATCTCTATGCACAAGCCAAACAACAGACAATACATAAGCAATATGTAAGTATGCAACAAAAGGATCGGAAGAGAAAAGCAAGACTTTAATAGCACGATTCATGGTCCTACTAATAAATAGCATCGATTACATCTAAGTTGAACGACTGTCCAAACCAAAGAGACATACGAATTCATTAAAGTTTAATTACAACATGAGCCAATCAATGTTTCAGAACTACACATCACTACTTTCGACTCGACTCATCGGACAGGAGCGTGGATGAAGCCGCCGTCTATCGCGATGGTCATGAAATCGCGGTCGTTGTCACCCTGCATTTGTAGCATTCCATCTATCTCATTGTTGGATGGTTGATATCTGAGGAAGAACTGCCCCGACGTATGAAGGACATCTTGATGGATGATGTCTGCAAAGTCCGAGTGGATGCGAAAGAATTCTTGTCTGAGGTCCGCATCCTGGATTGCCGACAAGTTCGCGGCCCAATCTTTGAGATTATGTGGTAGCAGAAGTTGATGATGGTCCCTTACGATCGCCCACATGTGATGGAGGGCGTAGTAGGCATCCTTCTGACCGCCAGGCGGCTGCTTGACGCTGCAGAACTTCGTATTGTGTGAGAACATGTGCTTGCCGTACTTACGAACAGTCCTGGTGAAGGTGCATCCAGATTTGGCGTAGCCAGGGAGAACATCATCAAGAACTTTCTTGACATTTGTGTAGTCTATCTTGGAGTTACGGTTCGGGTCGAAATACATGGCCATGGAATATTTCGGGCTTAAGAGGATGAGTGTGCAATGTGTGTCACTGCACAGAACACGGAATGTTAGAAAAAAAAAAGAACGATCGAAATCTAAGAAATCATATGTTACAAGGCGGTTAAGGGATGAGTTACTCGGGAAAGTAAGCCACAAGGAAGTTATCCTTATCTGGGTTTGCCAGAATGATGCCTTCGAGGTGTGAACTCGCAACTTGGCGGTCCCCAACGCTGCTCAAGTGCTTGGCACACATGTAGAAGGGGTCGACTATCACGATGTCCGGGGTCTTGTCTCTAATGATCCGCATCTCCATACTCAGCGAAAACAGCCGAACGAAGGTGTAGTGCAGCGGATGAAGGCTAAACATAGCAAAGATGTCATCAAACCGCAGGAAAATCGTACCCCCGATGTCGCCATCCACAAAGCCTTTGCCCCCTAGCACCTTGGCCACGAAAACCGAGTATGCCACATCCTTCTCTCTGAGATGCCGCTTCTCCAAAGAAAGAACACTGTCGTGTAGACTCCACATAGCACTGGTTGCAGCATTCAGCATATTTGGCGGTAGCATCGCCCTACCCGCCACATGCACCCTCCTCGAGATATCCTTAGGTGAAGGTGGCCCGTCCTGAGCAGGGATCGTACTCGATGCCGGCTGGCTCGCACCGGCGCCCTTGTTAGTCTTTCGTTTCTGTCCCTTCTTCTTGATCTCCTGTAATGGGACCGAGTTCTGCTCACAGACCGCCTTCTTGAGCATGTTGGGGCTGATAATATTTCGCACCTCAGCTATCTGAGGCTCGGTGAAGGCGGGAACTGGAGGCGTCTCCTGAGAACTGAACGCCAGACGATGCCTATTGCAATTGGATTTCTCCGCCGTACCAGCTAGATTGCGGTCATCTTGGTTGGGTTCTTGAGAAAGAGGCCCGCAGAACTCGTCAGCGTACCCATGTTCGGCAAAGTACTTATCAACATTGGTAAATGTACTGTGGTCGTTGTCGTCGTTGTCCGGATCCTGTGCCATAGGGCTGTCCGGATCATGTGCCATAGGGATGTCCGACATAGGGATGTCTGGCAGGTCCGGTAGCGTTGCAGCGTTCTTGCCATGGCTTGGCGCCGGCACGACTGGCGGTCTTGTCTATGGGGTGGTGTCCCCCGCCCCCAAACGAATCTGGCTCTTCGGCCAAAGCAGGGGCCAGTTTACGCAAGCGCTGAGGGTCATCTCATCTTCTTCGTCGGCCCTAGCGGGTCGAACCGGAGGTAACAGCTCGTCGCAGCCTGGCAGCACCCAAACCACTTCAACCCTATACATTGTGGGTGGCATCGGATTACCGTGGAACATGGGATTGCCTAGTTGAATGATTCTGCCCTTGGTGACATCGACCAACTCGGCCCCCACGAAGTGCAGAAGAGTGCAAGGAACGTCGGCGGTGCCCTGCGAAAACATGTACAGGGCGTCAGGGATGCCCAGTCAAAGGCAAGGAGATGAAGTCATCGGCCGAGAGGCTTAGTTACCGTGATGCCGTCGAGCTCGGCTAATGTCGAGGCACCGCCAACGGCGGGCATGCAACTGACGGAGGGGGCGCTTGCTGGCGAGGTGCCGGCCGGCGTACACCCGGGTGCATTAAGCTCCAATGCCCGTGCCGGCGCCAGAGACACGAATACCGCCTCCTGCGGAGACACCAATGGCGCCGCCGCCGGAGACACCAATGGCGCCGCCGGAGACACCAATGGCGCCGCCTGCGCGCTGTGCGAGTTGCTGGCCGTGAAGCTGGGAACCGAGGGAGGCCCCTGTTGGCCGCCCGCAATCCACGTCGTCAGCCCATGAATCAACGTAGGCACCATGGCGTTGAGCTTCGTTCCCAGCTGTTGTTCCACTTGCTCTTGGACAAGCTCCGGAATCCGTGGTAAGCTCCTTTGTTATCAGGTCCTCCTTGTACCGGGCCCTGACATAGTTCCTGGTCTGCTTGTTACCGCTGTATTTCTCGAAGCGGGGTGGTAGGCCTTGCTCGGCATGCTCCCGCGTCCTCCTTGTCCCATATAGGCTCCACCACTCTGTAACCGCCAGGACCGAGTTTGTGTTCCCCTATAAGTTCAACTCCCGCATTTCTTTCCCCCACTGACTTGATTCGGAGGTTGCACTGCTCGAGCACTTGATCTTGAACTCCTTGTACTCATCTTCGCTCATCAAAGGATATTTCGCCTTGATCTTCTCATAACTATCACCTTTATCAATCATTTTCTTCACCGAGCTTCTCCAAGTAGACAGGGCCGTGCTCATCTTCGTGAGGGCGGCACTGTTCACTTTATTCCCTGAGAGGCGTGTGTTTTCAAATTCGGCGGGGAACATATATCGTTCGTGCAGCTTCGTGAAGAGGAGGTTGCGCAAATTCCCTCGGTCCTTATGCCTAAGGTTCTCGGTGTTGATCGAGACGGTGCTCCGGAGAATGCACCTGAGCTAAACCGAGTACCCCTTGACTATATGTTTGGGCTCCATTGGATTCCCGTCGGAGTCCACTTGAGTGAATTCCTCCTTGACGGTGCGGAGCGCATTCGGACGCCGGTCCTTCCTTTGCTTCTTCGATTGGCTGCTATCTGTGTGTGCGCCGCCATCATCAGTGGTGGCATCCTCGGCGGCACCATCGGTGGTGTCATCCCCGATGCCACTAGGGGTTGTGTAATCAGGATTGGTGTCTTCCGCGGCGTCCTCATAGCGGTGAGGTTGTTCCTCCATCTCCTGGGACAGCTCCCAGAATTGCTTGCCGCCCGAACCACCGGCCTCATCGTTGTGGGCCATGTTTCGCTCTAAATAGGAAAAAAGTTTGGTCAAAAAGTTGGTTATTGTCAAGGAACAAGATCATGGTCTCATCATTTAGGGTTTGTCGACACCGAGGCACCCTAAAAGCCTAAGCTTTCATCATTTAGGGTTTGTCGACGCCGAGGCACCCTAAAATCCTAAGCATACATCATTTAGGTTCTCATCGACACCGAGGCATCCGGGGCAGCCAAGTTAAGTTTTCATCATTTAGGGTCTATCGATTACGAGGCACCCTAGGTTGGGCCTAATCACTTGGCACTAATCACTTGGCTCTATTGCCACCTATGTTGGGTTTATCATCTAGGGTTTATCGATGCTAAGGAGAATTCTAAGTTGGGCCTAATCACTTGGCTCTATTGCCACCTATGGTTTAATGCAGCAAGAATAAAGGGGCAGTTGATCCTACTTAATTAAGTACTAAGATACCCCGACCCCGTGCATTAGTCGCAAGTACCCCATATGTCCTATTTTTAGCAAAGTCATGCTAAAATTCACGGAAAATTTCAGCATGACCTTTGCTGAAAATAGGACATATGGAGTACCCGAATTTGCCGGAACGGAAGTTAATCAACATTCCGGCAAACTTAAGGGCCGGAACGGAAGTTAATCAAGTTGACAAAATTCCCAAGTAGTACAGCAGCAGCATCACAAGTAGTACCAATGAACATATAGTCCAGCAAGTTGAAAAAGCAGAAGTTCTCAGCATGAAGAATCACACAACACAGCACCTACATTATGATGATACATTTGGAGATTGCACATACAGTTTTCACATAAGCGTAATTGTTCTGGAGATTGCACATATAGTTTTGACAGCACAGCACCTATGACAGCACATACAGTTTTTCACATTTGTAGATTGCACATACAGTTTTCACATAGAGCAATGTTCTTTTCATTTCACCTTCTGTTTTTTTCCAATTCAACTCACTTCCTTTTCTTATAGTTACTGCTCCCAGATGAAATGACACTTTGACATGGCTGCAATTTTCAGTGTCTACTTATCTGCAATTTTTCTGTGTCTTCTTAGAAGAAATAGGTTTCAAACTTTAGCTTGTTTTGTATAAGGAGACTAAAAAACTATCTAAGGAGTTCTTCAAGTTCAAGTTACAGCCTGCATGACATTTTCCTACACAATGCTTGTTGTAAATAATTACTTAAAGTAAACACTTTTTTATCTTAGCTTACTTACAGCAGAATGCCTATCTTTCTGGTTTTCCAATTCCTTTTGTTTCATTTTCAACATTGCTCTATTTGTAATTAATAGCACTGTTCAAGAAATCTGTATATGCAATCTACAGAGATACTGCTGGCCATTGACCTGCTGGTATACAAAACTGAATATGCTACTCTAGTTCCTGGAGTTGGTTACTTAATTTTGTCTATTCCCATTAGTCTCGCTGACCTTTGGGTAATAGCTACTTATACTTGTTGTTACAAGTTACTGCTGTTATATATACTTACAGCAGCACTGCTAATGATACTAGCCCATGTGCGCTTGTGGGTGTGGTGTCCTATTTGCAGAAAAATACCATGTGTAAGTGGAGTGCAGTGTTTTGCAGAAGCAGATGTTCAGTTGGGTGCTATCCTATCTATTTCTTCTATGCTATCCTTATACTCTGCTTAAGGACAGATGCTACTTGTCTTGGCTATATACAGCAAATTGACCTGGTTGTGTTCTATGCTATTATGCTACTTGTCTTCTACGCTATCCTTACACTACTAGGGAAAAGCCTATACACAGAATCTTACCAGCAGCGCTCTTCAAAATACCACGCTACTGCTACTTAGCAGCAGCGCGTGTCTACGAAACGCGCTGCTGACTTGGAAATAGCAGTAGCGCGTGTATCGCATACAACGCTACTGCTATAGTTGCCATGACCTTGGCCCCCCCGCTAGCTATAGCAGTAGCGCACTTTACTGTAGAGCGCTGCTGCTACTCAGGTTAGCTGTAGCGTGTTTTGGCAAACGCGCTACAACTATCCCTACCTTATCCCCACGTGCACGACTGGCCCTCTCACTCACACTCTCACTCTCGCCCGCGTCAACCGTCGTCGTGCGTCGCCGCCGCCGCCGCCTTCGTCCGTCCGCCGCCGAGGTACTCCCCTCCTTCCGTCCCTCCTCCATCCTCCTCGCACATCCTCCCTCCTCCGCCGCCGCCCTCCTCCCTCTGCCTGCGGCCGCCCCTCCTCCCTCCTCCGCCGGCAGCCCTCCTCCCACCGCCCTCGACCTTGCCGCCCATAGCTACCTCTCCGTCGCCCCCCACCCCCTGCCACTAGTTAGTACTAGATTTAGTAGTAGTAGATGTTAATTTAGGGTTAGCTAGTACTAGATGTTGCTTAGTTAGTACTAGATTTTTAGTAGTAGTAGTGGTAGTTGAACTACTTTAGTTGTAGTTGAACTAGTTTAGTAAGTAAATTAATAAACTAGTTGAACTAGTTGAATTAACAGAACAAATCTATTTTTAGTAACATAATTAATATAACTAGTTGAACTACTTTATTTTTAGAAAGAACTAGTTTTTTTCTATTTATAGTAAGTTTATATATAGTAAGAACTAGTTGAATTAATAAAACTAGTTGAACATGTCCTGTTTGTTGTTAGTGATAACTTATATGGTTTCAGGGGACCTCCGTCGTCCCCATCACCAACCCCCTCCGACATCCCCGCCGTCGTCCCAGTCACCAATCCCCTCCGACATCGAGGTGAGACCAGCCAAATATCCTTGTATATCTTGTGTTGTTGCTCAAATTGGATATGTGGTTGCCCAAGTGGCCGTTCATGTTCTGTTTACATCTCCGAGTGGCCTATGTTTTGCCGGAGTGTTGATTAATTTCCGTTCCGGCAAATTTCAGGCGCTCGATATGTCCTTTTTTAGCAAAGGTCATGCCGGATTTTGTCGTGAATTCTGGCATGACTTGTGCTAGAATATGTACAAGTTTAATCTTTGAATTATGATTGTAGGAAATGTCGTACTCGGACGACGACGGTCTCCCGGGGGAGTGTAGCTGGTGCCACGATGATCGAGGTATGTGCGACAGGTTCATTCGGCTGGACGAAGATCGGCGCTTCAGCATTAAGCTCGAGGAGACCTTCGATTGTGAAGACCATGAAAATTTCGAAACAAAGAAAATACACCTAAGGACCCATCATGATATGGATTTTGAAGTAAATCTATGCGATGCTCAGAGCGTAACCCATTTTGGTTGCCAAAATTGGGAAGCACTTTGCAAAATGTATGGTTTTTATGAGGGTATGATTGTCACCATGGATCTTGGTGATCCTGACAGCGAGGAAGACAATATGGACATTTGGGTCCTTGTTGATACGCTTCCGATTGTACCGCTATGTGAGTTTCTCAAACATAGTTATTAACTAATTTATATTGTTTATTTCAAAATAGTTGATAGCTTATTTCCATTGACAGCTTATTTTGATTCTTCAAAGACTGTGCGGAAGATGGTAGATAAAACCCACTACACCGAAGGCACCCAATTAACGTATAAGGAGAAAAATCATCTGATCGCCTTTTGTACTCTTCTTGAGAATTACAATGACTATTATCGAACTCCTCCAAATTATGGTGAATACGTGCCACTAGTGCATGTGTTGAACAACGATAACTTCTCTGGAGATACCCTGGTAAGATTTTTTACTATTGCGACATCCGTGCATTTTTTGCGTACTTCTAAAACTAGTACATCATTGCTAACTACGAAGTTATTATTATGTTTTTCAACAGAAACTCCCGATGGATTGTGTGCCTCATCTGATGTCTCTGCATGGTCGCCTCTCAGTTCTGAACATACCGCCAGGTAAATCTACGGAGCTCACCTGTGCATATCGGATTTCTAAAACCCGTGAACACATGATCATCAGAGAAAGGAAGAAATGTATGGACATTCGCAAGGAGGTTCTTAGAAGTAACATTCAGCCAAAGGCAAGAATGGGAGACAGGCTAATCTCCATTCTCCATAATGGAGAGTCAGGGGCTATCTTGTTTTTTGTTATTTTACCTTAGAAAATGTAGTAGGTCTTAATCGAATGTAATAGGTCCTATGAGGTACAATATGTTTATTATGTGGTAATGTGTTAGAGTTGATAATGATGATCTTGAGGAGGTGTTATGTGATGTCAATGATGAAAACGATGATATTGAGGAGGTGTTATATGACAATGATGTATTATGATGCTAAGTTGTTAATGATATGATGATGATGATGATATTATTATATCATTGGGTGAAGAACCGCGCATTAGTTTCAAGTGGATGGACATCCACTTGAAACTAGTCCATGGTTCTTTCACCCCATGATGTAATAACTCATTATGATGTAAAAACAATCTCTAAATTCCTGTTGTATGAAAACTTGTGTAAAGGTGTATGAATACAACATGAAAAAGAAAAGAAATAAAATACTAAATAATAGTAGTAGTGCGGGTAAGGAGAAGCGCTACTACTAATTACCAGTAGCGATGTTCTAAAGAACCGCTGCTACTAGGTCAATTTAGCAGTAGCATGGGTCAAGACGCGCTATTGCTAAGCATTAGCTGTAGCGCCTTATCAGTAGCGCTCCTGCCCGCGCTACTGATAGGCCCAAAACTCGCGCTGCTGCTAGGCTTTTCCCTAGTAGTGTTATACTCTGCAAATTGACCTGGTTGGAATTCATACAGCAACAGTAACAGCAAACACTACAGTTTCAGTGAAGGAGTCATAACTGAATAACAGGCACTATAGTTTCTCTACAGTATTAGAACACTGAGCATTTTCAGTTAACTGTAGCAAGAACACTGAAGAACACTGAACCCTTTTTTGGGGGAAACATGGCAATCTACACACTCAGAAAACAGAAGCATGCCTAAGCAAAAAGCTTCATCACCTACTTCTCAGATACAAGGGAGTGGTACATTTTATTCAGGCTGCCGTAGGGGGAAGGAGGGGAAGGGGGGAGAGGTGAGAAATCACCTGTGGGATAACGGCAGGCTGCCGTAGGAGGACGCCGGCGCTGAGGAGGCAGCGGGCGGCGGCGCGTCGAGGAGGCGGCGCGTCGAGGAGGACGAGGCGTGTCGAGGAGGTGGCGCGTCGAGGAGGAGGAGGCGCGTCGAGGAGGTGGCGCGTCGAGGAGGCGGCACGTCGAGGAGGAGGCGGTGGAGGCAGGGCAGCGTAGGGTTCGGCCGGCTGGGCGCGCCGCGGAGGCAGGCCGGCAGCGGTGGCGGCGGCTAGGAACCCTAGATGTCGTGCTCGGGAGGGAGGTTGACGCAGACGGGGCCGCGGGGGGAGGGGGACGCCGAGGGTGCGGGCACGGGCGGAGGGGGGACGGTGCTCGGCTCGGGGACGGCGAGGGAGGCGGCGAGGGAGGCGACGCTCGGTCGGGGACAGAGAAGGAGGCGAGGGGGGCGGCGAGGGGGACGCCGAACACGGGGGGGGGGGGGGGGGGGGGGGGGGCAGTGGGAGAGATTAGAGAGAGTGGGGATTTAGTGTGGGGGGAAACTTTCTAATGGCGCAACACCATCTCGTGCGCCATAAGTACGACTATTCTAATGGCGTACCAGCTCTCGGTGCGCCATTAGAATTTTGTTCTAATCTAGCCCACTAGCCCTATCTACCACCTAACCCTATCTACAACAGAACCCACCCACTAGCCCGACTGGTCAGCACGCAGCACACACACCAGGAGGTCCTGGGTTTAATTCCCAGGCTCCTCAATATTTTTTTTATGCATTTTAAATGCTTTTTTTATATTTATTTGTGTTTAAATATGTTCAAACTTGTTTAAATCATAACGGTAATATTTTTTGTAAAAACAGTAATAATTTTTTTTTAAATATGTTCAAATTTGTTACTTGAAAATATCATCGGCGGCGGCGGTGGAGCGGGGGAGGGTGCGGGGATCGAGATCGAGATGGAGGGGGAATCGAGATCGAGATGGAGGGGGATCGAGATCAAGTGTCCTCATGAATTCAAAAAGTGCCCATGAAATTTAAAAATATTCATGATATCAAAAAGTGCCCATGAAATACAATCGAGAAATGAAGACTACGATTTAAATACAATCGATCTTAGCTAGCTATCTGTTCACAATCTTCTTGCCCTTCTTTTTCGCAAATGGAGTTCTTCCGTGGAATGGACGTCCTTTAGGTAGGGTGGTCCTGCTTCTTCTTGTGGTGTGTGCTGCTACTTCATCGTCGTCATCATGTTCGATCTCCGGGTCGCCGTACTTGTCGAAATCTTGCTCATTGGCTACTCCATCCATTCCGGTGATCTTCCTTTTGCCTCTCCTCACGACAACACGACTGGGCTTTGATGGGTCGGTAATGAAGAAGCATTGGTCCACTTGGGAAGCCAGTACCCATGGCTCATTTTTTGCGGTGACGTTTGCGCCCGCGGTCTTGGATTTGGCTTCGGGTATAACCATGGTGGTGAAATATCGGTCTTCTTTTAGGACGCTCTTGGCCCATCTGACACGGAACATCGACACCTTCTCTCTAGCGTAGCTCATCTCCCAGATCTCCTCGATCCTTCCGTAGTATATGTCCTTGTCCTTACCGGTGTAGGATTCCATCGTTACCCCGGAGTTCTGATAACCATCGCTCTTCATGTCCATGTCCTCAGTGTAGAATGTGTAGCCGTTGATATCGTACGCCTCATAGGTCATCAGGTTGTGCTCGGAGCCCTGTGACAAGGCGAATATGAGTTGTTCTTCCGCGGAAGAATCTTCATGTAAAGGGTACGACAGAAGCTTCTGCTTGAACCAACGCGTGAAACATGAGTTGTTCTCTTTGAGTATATCTCCGTCCGTCCTCTGTTGGCCTTGGTCATTGTACGTCTTCTCAATAAAGGTTTTGTGCTCTACCACCGAAGGACCGACCACGTCTATGTGTTGTAGCGTGACTAGGTTTGCTCTTTCAAAGTCGGCGAGTCGACCCTCGAAGTCGACATGCATTTCGCGGCAACCCTCACGGTGACCCCATCCAGCGAGCCTGTCGAGGTGCCTATTGACGGGCAGACCAACGGGGTTCTCGATGCCTAGATAATTCGTGCAGTAGGAGATGCACTCTTCGGTCAGAAAGCCCCTGGCTATACATCCCTCTGGACGTGACATGTTGCGAACGTATTCTTTGATGACACCATTCATCCTTTCGAACGGCATCATGCTGTGCAGGAACATCAGCCCGAGTTGGATGATATCCTCCACGATATGGACCAGCAGATGCACCATAACGTCGAAGAATGTGAGCGGGAAGTACATCTCAAGCTCGCATAGTATCACCACGATCTCTTCCTGTAGTCTTCTGAGTTGCCTCACGCCAATCGACTTCCAAGAGATGACATCGAAAAAGTTGCATAGGCCAAATAGCGTTTCACGGACGTGCACGTCCATGATCCCACAGATTGCAATAGGAAGTATCTACGTCATCAGCACGTGACAGTCGTGAGACTTCATCCCGCTGAACTTCTGCTTCGCTGGGTCTTGGTATCTGCTTATCTTCCCCGCGTAACCGTAAGGAAGTTTTACTCCTAGGAGGCAGGTGAAAAACTGCTCGATCTCCTCCTGACTTAGAGTGAAGCACGCGGGAGGGTAGTCATTTCCGGTCTTCTTGGCCTTTTTGCCTTTGCGACGACTTTCTGTGTCCTGCTTCGCCTCATCATCATCATCATCATCATCATCATCATCATCATCATCATCATCATCATCATCATCATCATTAGCGTGAAGCTCCTACCTGATGCCCATTGATTTCAAGTCTGCCCTTGCTTTAGGCCCATCTTTGGTCCTCTCTGGCATGTTGAGCAGGGTACCAAGCAAACTCTCGCACATGTTCTTCGTCATATGCATGAAATCAAGGCTGTGAGGCACACGGTGGATCTTCCAGTACGGCAAGTCCCAGAAAACAGACCTCGTTTTCCATACCTTCAGCAGCGGCTCTGGCGCCTTTCGCTTCTTTCCCGGCTCTGGCGCCTTTTGCTTCTTTCCCGGCAGTGGGCAGTCTTTCCAATTTTTCAACAGCTCGTCTATTTCCTCGCCGGTCCTCGTACACGGGTGTTTTCGGGGTTCGGTTTCACCATCGAACAGATCCTTGCGTTTCCTCCACGGGTCATCATCGAGAAGCCACCTTCGATGTCCCATGAACACGGTTTATCTCCGGATCATTTTCGTCATCTTCCCGCTTCTTCTCCTCCCTATCCGCGTGCCAACGCAGGAGCTTTGCTACCTTAGGGTCCGTGAAATACTGCTGCAGACGAGGAGTGATCGGAAAGTACCATACCGATTTTCGAGGAGCTTTCTTCCTCTTCTTGTATCGAGTGACGCCGCACACCGGACATATGGTAGACTCCGCGTGCTCGTCCCGATAAATGATACAATTGTTCATGCACACATGGTATTTCACGTGCGGTAAATCCAAAGGACACACGATTTTCTTCGCCTCCTCGAAATTGGTCAGGCACTTGTTCCCCTTGGGAAGACGTTTGTGCCAGAATGACATGTTCTCGTCGAAGCATGCGTCGGTCATTTTGTGTTTTACCTTCATCTCCAGAGCCATGAGCGTTACTTTCAGGCGGGTATCCTCGGGCCTGCATCCTTCATACAATGGAGTAACCGTGTCTATCTCCAGTTGATCCAGCTTGGCTTTCTCTCGGGCGGCAGCTCTTGCGTTATCCGTCTGCTTGAGAAGCAGCTCTTGAATATGAGGGTCCTGCACCCATCCTCCATCGTCGTCTGCTCTGGCATCTTCATCTTCATGATCATGCCCTTCGTCTTGATCTTCCCCATCATCATTTACGACATCTTCTACATGATGACTGTGTACAGCATCACCGTCGTGATCATGTCCTGGAGATTCTTCGTCTTCTCGCCCGCCCTTGCCACGGTGGTACTTCTCTTGTTGCCCTTCCTCATTTCTTGCTCGGCCCCCATGGACAACTTCATAGTCATCTTCATCACCTTGCCACCGATAGCCATCCATGAAACCACGCAAGAGCAGGTGGTCCCGCACCTGCCCGGAATCCGGGTCCGCAATAAGACTCTTCAGCTTGCATCTTCGACACGGACATCTTATCTCCGTCTCGTTCTTTTGAAGCATCTCGGCCTTCGCGGAGCTCAAAACCTATTCACGATGCCTTTAGTCATCGTGCGGACCATGGTCGCCTACGGGGTAGAGCAAAACGATATTTTAGAACCATGAAAAAATTTGGCATGACCTTCCCTAAAAATAGGACCAAAAAGAATGCATAGTGCCAAAATTCTCGCCGAAACGGAAATGAATCCAAACATTCCGGCAAAATATTGGCAACTATCGCATTTCAAATACCGGTACCTTCAAACACAAACATATATGCAACACCACAAACATATGCAACACCACAAACATACATAGATCTAGCTAGGCCACAAAAAGTGCATGTGCACGTTGTTGGAGCGAGCTAGGGAGAAAAAAAAAGTAGATCTACATCATGAAGATAGCTTTCCCCTTACTTACCTATCAAAAAAAGGTAATTTCACCACTTAATTTTGATGAATTTATGGTGGAAATAAGGTGAGGAGGAGGAGGTGGAGAGAATGAAGTGGGGAAAGTGAGTGGGTAGGTGGGCTGTCCAAAATATCTTGTTGGTCCCAGGTTACTAATGGCGCACCACCACATAATGCGCCATTAGTAACCCTGGTTACTAATGGCGCACCCGCAGGTGGTGCGCCATTAGTACTTTTTGCATAAAATTAAAAAAACATATGTATACTAATGGCGCACGGTATCACAGTGCGCCATTAGTAGTTTAAACTACTCTACTAATGGCGCACTGTGATACGGTGCGCCATTAGTAGGTTTGCAAAAAAGTAAAATATATATATATATATATATATATATATATATATATATATATATATATATATATATATATATATACCTGGTGCGCCATTAGAATCAGTCCTATCTATAGCCCTTTTCCTAGTAGTGTCACGTAGATCGTGTTACTGGCCCTGAGATGCAGCCTCCCTTCCTTTACAGGGAGGGGTTGCGGGCTTGTGTACGCCATTGCTCGCCACTCTGTCTCATCCACGAGGTGGTCGGTCCGGCTTGTCGGCGATATTGTTTTTCAGCGGTACGGGCGCAATAGCCTTGTCGTCAAATTCGGGCAGCAGTTTACGCTTAGGATAGCCCTTTGTTTGGTGATTACAGCCATATTTTTCCTTAGCGTCTAGCACTTCGTTCCATCTATCATTGAGTGTATCCTGTGCAGCTTTAAGCCGCTGCTTCTGCTTCTTCAGGCTCCTTGCGGTGGCGATAAGCCTTCGATGGAGGCGTTCTTGTTCTAAGGGTTCTTCTGGGACGATGAATACGTCGTCGCCCAGGCTGACCTCGTCTTCGGAGAAAGGTTGGTAATTGCTATCTTCGGCATCGTTGTGATCGGACAACGACCCCGGACTGTGTTCGTCGTCCTCTTGCTCGTCCAGCTCCATCGCTGGATCTGGGGGGTCCCCGGCTTGTGTCACGCCCAATATGCGATACTATCCTAAAGAGACTCGAAGGTCCTACCAAGGATAGAACCGCATATTGATACGCTTTTGCAAGGTGGATATCATTACATCAACATTACATAATAGATGAGGATACATACAAAAGGCATACAATGCCACACGAAACTCAAACGACATCCACCCTGCTAGCCTAGGCTGCCGACCTGGAACCTATCCCCTGATCGAAGAAGAAGCAGAAGAAGAACTCCAAAACAAGCAAACTTCACTGTCGCGTCATGATCATCGCATAACCTGTAGCTGCAACTGTTGTTGTAGTAATCTGTGAGCCACGAGGACACAGCAATCCCATTACCATGGGTATCAAGACTAGCAAAGCTTAATGGGTAAGGAAGGGGTAAAGTGGTGAGGTTGCAACAGCGACTAAGCATATGTGGTGGCTAACATACGCAAATAAGAGCGAGAAGAGAGCAAACGGAACGGTCGTGAAGCTAGCAATGATCAAGAGGTGATCCTGAACTCCTACTTACGTCTAACATAAATCAAAAACCGTGTTCACTTCCCGGACACCGCCGAAAAGAGACCATCACGGCTACATACACGGTTGATGCGTTTTAATTCGGATTTGGTGTCAAGTTATCTACAACCGGACATTAACAAATCCCCATCTGCCACATAACCACGGGCACGGCTCTCGAAAGTTTATACCCTGCAGGGGTGTCCCAACTTAGCCCATCACAAGCTCTCACGGTCAACGAAGGATATTCCTTCTCCCAGGAAGACCCGATCAGTCTCGGAATCCTGGTTTACAAGACATTTCAACAATGGTAAAGCAAGACCAGCAAAGCCGCCCGATGTGTCGACAAACCCGACAGGAGTCACACGTATCTCGTTCTCAGGACACACCGGATAAGCGAAGCATACAGGCACCGACATAACCCAAGTTGCCAAGAGATGGTCCCACACGGTGCTCTAGTTTGGACCAACACTTAGACAAGCATTGGCCTAGGGGGGGCTAAAATAAAGATGACCCTTGGGTTAATTACTCCCAAGGGAAAGGTATAGGTGGTAGGCAAATGGTAAAACCAATGTTGGGCCTTGCTGGAGGAGTTTTATTCAAGGCGAACTGTCAAGGGGGTCCCATAAATCATCCAACCGCATTAGGGACGCAAAATCCGGGAACATAATACTGATATGACGGAAACTAGTGTGGCAAGAGTGGAACAAAACACCAGGCATAAGGCCGAGGCTTCCACCCTTTACCAAGTATATAGATGTATTAATAATATAAGATATATTGTGATATCCCAACATAATCCTGTCCACCATGGAGCAATCTTCAACTTCACCTGCAACTAACAACGCTATAAGAGGGGCTGAGCAAAGCGGTAACATAGCCAAACAATGGTTTGCTAGGAAGGGTGAAAAAGGTTAGAGGCTGACATGGCAAATTGGGAGGCTTGAAGAACAAATGATAGGTTGCGCAGCAAAGCAATAGAACGAAGCAACTAGCATAGCAATGATAGTAGTGAGATCCAAGGTGACGGTCATCTTGCCTGAAATCCCGCAAGGAAGAAGAACGAGTACATGAAGAAGACGAACGGATGAAGCCGAACAAAGCGTAGACGAACGAATCCTCACGATCGCAACGAAACGGGAACTATCGAGAAGAAGCACACAACATGGTAAACACACCACACATATACATGACATGATGCTCAACCAAGTATGATGCAAGACAAGACTACATGAAGCTACTCATGGCAAGAGATGATGCATATAAGAACAACACATCAAAGCAAGGTTAAATGAGGCCGGAAACAACATATAGCAATTCCGGTAAGTCCTCATATGCAAATTTAGGAATTGGTCCAGAACTTAATAAACCTTGTATTCAAGTAGTTAAAAAGCAAGTTAAAATGCACCATGACGATCTACACGAAATTCTAGTCAAGTTACATATAAAGTTCATTTAGTTCGGAGCTACGACCTAGAAGATATGAGCAAAGCAAGTTAAACATGGCATTGATGCTAAATGCACCCAAACATCAAGCAAACACTCTCAAAACAAGGATGCAACATGATAAGATGAAACTACATGCAAAATCAAGCAAGTTTCATATAGAGCACACTCAAAACAGAGCAACAGTTCAACACATACACTCTATACAAGTTTAAAGGACAAGCTGTCCAAAATAGCAACTAGGCATCTTGCAAGCATCAAAACAATATGCTACAATATCTCAACATGAAAACAAAAGACAAGGACATGATGTACAGATAAAGCACGACAAAACAAGAACACTGAGCTATCTCCAGAACACACTATAACATGCTCAAAAGGACATGGCAAGATTGCAAATAATAAGAGTTTACAGACTTAGCAGAAATAACATCAGGTTGCAATGTTTAGAGCTATCAAAAAACATGCTACAGGAACTTATCATGGCAAACAAAGGAATGCCATGCTAATACTAAAGACAAAGAACAAAACTTCCTTACTGAAAAAATTCTGAAGATCAACAGAAAACATGGTAGCATCTATGCAAACATGGCAAATGATATGACAGATTCAGACATGGCAGGAACAACAATAACTAGGCATGTTGGTGAGCTTGTAGAACTCATCACAGAGCAATTCCTGGCATGACAAGGAGACCAACAGTAAGATGACATATTTATGAAGCTAATCATGGCAAGAACAAGTCCATAGGGTGCATGTATCACTAGCAAAGCACATGGAAAAACTGAACTTAATGTTAACAGGCTGACAGCAAGATTATTAGGAAGTTTGGAGCAGGATTACAACAACCTACAGCAGGCTATAAATGCAACCAGGGGCATGGATGGATAAATCATGACATGTGTAACAAAACATGCTTACTAAACATCTCCAGATTATGCATAGAATGACTTGTAGCAGCAGGTTTACATAGCATCAGGATATAGCAGATTCAGCCCAGCAAAGCAGTAACAGCAAGTACCCTACTTCACGAGCTCGATGCACTCACCAAAAGGCACACAAAAATACGTGGATTGCACCACTGTAAAGATGGCATGATGTAGCTCAAAACTCATGTAGACATCAAGCTCATAAGATGCACACACAAAATGCAATGAAAAAGACAAAACAGCAAGTTATAACAGTTTCAGCAGGTTAACATCATATAGACCTCGTGCATCGATGATTTGGGCATCCAGATGAACTCAAACAAGCATGAAACAATGGAATGAAATGACGAGCATCTCACAAAGAAAATTTTGACATATCATATGCATGAAACAGAGCAGCACACATGAAGTTATGGCACGATGAATATGGCATCAGAATGCAAAAATTACAGGGACTTGGATGAATGCCGAGGTTCGATGGCATCTTTGCCGGAGTCGAAGGAGAGGCGACGGAGGGCACGGGATCCGGCGGAGGGCGAGGTCGAGGACCCGTCCCTGGCCAGATCCGGCGAGCGGCAGACGGTGGTGCCGGCGGGCTTCTGGCGGCGCGGGGCAGATCCGGCGAGTGGGCGCCGGCGGCAGGGCGGAGCCAGCGGCCGAGGAGCTCGGGCGACGGGAGCAGGTCGCCGGCGCGGGGCAAGGCGCTCGGGCGCGGGAGGCACACGGGCCAGGCGGCGGAGAACCGGGCCTGCGGGCGGGCGGCGGCGCTGATTCGGGCCGGGAGGGCCCCGCGTGGGCTTGGCGTGCCAGCGGCGCGAGGAGAGAGAGAGAGGGGGCGGCGACGGTGACATGGTGGCACGGGATTGGCCAGGCGCGGCGGCACTGGACGTGTCTGGCTCGCGGAGGAAGAAGGAGGCTAGGGTTAGGGTGGATTCATCCGCAAATTTCGGGGGAGAGGGCCTATTTATAGGTAGAGGGAGCTAAGAGAGTCCAAATGGGGAGCGGTTTTCGCCCACACGATCGTGATCGAATGACCAAGAGCATGGAGGGGGTTTGTATGGGCTCATGGGCTATGGTGAAGAGGGGCTGGGCTGCAAAGAGAGGGGGTTTCAGTAGGTTAACCGTTGGGGCATCAAACCACCTCCAAATGGAATGAAATTTGACGGGCGGTCTACCGGTGATATACCAAGGCCACTCGGCAAATACCGACCCATTCCGAGAATGTTTTTCTCCCGCTCATGAAACAAAGTCTGAGAGGGGGCGACGGGGCACGGCGAGAGTGTCGGATTGCAAAACGGACAACGGATGCATGGGACTAACATGTATGCAATGCAATGCACATGATGACATGGCAAAATGCAGCACGCAAGCAAATGACAAGGAAACGACGGTGAATAACTGGCGGACACCTGGCGCATCAAATCCGGGGCGTTACAGCTTGGTCCGGATTATCACCGTCATCAGTGACAATGTTACTATCTTTCCCTTTGCCAGATCGAGGTCGGCGATTCTGACGCTGATGCTTGGGAGGTTCCTCGACAGGCTTATCATTATCGCCGTCGGCCTCCTGCTCTTTGGGTGTGTCCACCATATATACATCGTATGAGGATGTAGCCGTCCACTGCCCTGTAAGCGATGGTTTTTGTGCCTGCTCCTCTCTGGCATCGTCGTCCATACCGTCGATGTCTTCGGATCCGTAATCGAGCATGTCGGTTAAGTCCTCGACAGTGGCTATAAAGTGGGTGGTGGATGGGAAGAGGAATTCTTCGTCATCAGTGTCCAATTCAAGCCGGATATAGTTCGGCTGAGAGTCTCCTGATAAGTAGAGGGCTTTTAATGAGTTTAGCACATCGCAAAAAGGCGAGTGCCGGAAGATGTCCACGGAGCTGAACTCAACGATCAGTGCCTGATCGGGCTCGTTGGGCGTGGATGCACGTGGCTCGGAACCTATTGCCGGAGACGAATCCGAGGTTCCGGTGAAACGGGCCCCGCTCAAGGTGGGACATGTGTGCGGCTCCAACGCTGCTGAGTCTGCAGCCTTCGTGGCGGGGTCGAGCTTCCCATCATCGGACAGCGCAACCTACTCCGGATCTAGGGCCAGAGCAGTTACCGACGCTATCTCCTGAGCACAGTCCGATGACAGATTTAGGTCATGTTCATCGTGGTGGCAGGGAGCGGCCGTCATGGGCTCGAATCCGTCGAAGATCAAGTCTCCGCAGATATCGGCCACATAATTCAAGCTTCCAAACCTGACCTTATGGCCAGGGGCATAGCTGTCGATCCGCTCTAGCTGGCCAAGCAAGTTGGCCCGTAGTGCGAAGCCGCCGAATATGAAGATCAGTCCGGGGAGGAAAATATCCCCCTGGCCTGCATTATTCACTACTAGGAAAAGGGCTATAGATGGAATTGACACTAATGGCGCACCAGACATGTGGTGCGCCATTACTATATACTAATGGCGCACCATGTGTTGGTACGCCATTAGTGTCCAAATACTAATGGCGCACCACATCCACGGTGCGCCATTAGTAAAAATATTTTTTTTAAAAAAAATTTCAAAACTACTAATGGCGCACCGTGGGAGTGGTGCGCCATTACTAGTTAGTAACTTGGCCACCACTTCCACCAAATGCACCCCCCCCCCCTCCCCGTCGATCGCCTTTTCAGTTTAAAAAAAAGAAAATGATGAAAATGTCAAAAAAATAAAAGAAAATAAGTTTCCCATGTGATATGTGGTCTAGTTGTTGGGAAAATTTGCAAATATGAATTTCGACTTCATTTGCAAAATCTTGCGAGAATTTGTAAAAATGGGCATAACTTTTGCATACTAACTCGGATGAAAAAGTTTTTTATATGAAAAATCATCTACTCGAAAAGTTACATCCAAATTTAACGGGGCAACCCCGTTAAACATTTTCAAAATCCTCAAAAACCTAACAGAAAAAAAGATACGGGGCTTTTAAGATCTGGAGAGGCAAAAAATTCAAAAAAATTCAAACTTACTAATGGCACACCTACCCATGGTGCGCCATTACTATCTTCCCCGCCTTCAAAATTCAAAATAAGTCAAAAAAATATAAAAAAAATTACTAATGGAGCACCTGCCCATGGTGCGCCAGTAGTATCTTCCCGCCTTCAAAATTCAAAATAAATCAAAAAAATAAAAAAAAAAGTTACTAATGGCGCACCTACCCGCGGTGCGCCATTAGTATGGTGTATATATGGCTGGCCGTGGTCCTTTCCTCCTTATCTCTTCATTCCACCTCTCCTACACTCCATCTCCTCCTCTCCTCCACTCCATCTTCCCTTCTCTCCTCCACCATACTACCCTCCTCCTCTCCGGCGACCTCCTCCTCCTCTCCGGCGACCTCCTCCTCCCTCCTCTCCTTCCCTCCCCTCACGGTTTCTTCTCCCTCCTCTCCGGTGAGCTCCTCCTCCCTCCTCTCCGGTGAGCTCCTCCTCCCTTCTCTCCGGTGAGCTCCTCCTCCCTTCTCTCCGGTGAGCTCCTCCTCCCTCCGCTCAGGTGAGCTCCTCCTCCCTCCTCTCCTCCCATCCCCTCATGGTTTCTCCTTCCTCCTCTCCAATGCTCCGGTGAACTCCTCTCCAGCGACCTCCTCCTCCTCCTCTCCAGCGATGTAGGCGAGCGCCTCTCCAGTGACCTCCTCCTCCTCCTCTCCGGCGAACTCCTCTCCGGCGAACTCCTCTCCGGCGAACTCCTCTCCAGCGAACTCCTCTCCGGCAAAAGAACACGGTAAAAGAACGTACAAGATCCAAAAACAAGAACAAAATTTGAAATAATGTCGTGCCAAAAAACGAGCAAAAAAACGAGCAAAAAATGGGCAAAAAATCACGATCCAGATCCAGATTCAAAATTCAAAAAATTCAAAAATACTAATGGCGCACCGGTGGCCTATACTAATGGCGCACCGGTGGCCTATACTAATGGCGCACCGTGGCCTATACTAATGGCGCACCGTGGCCTATAGCCATTAGTATACCAGATACTAATGGCGCACCTTAGGTGCGCCATTAGTAATAAATACTAATGGCGTGGTACTAATGGCGCACCGGTGGTGCGCCATTAGTAGGCAAAACCGGTGCGCCATTAGTAGGCCTTTTTCTAGTAGTGATTGTAGAATGATTGATGGATCCATCAAATCTTTTGGTGACGACGCAGCGAAACTCTCAATGAAAGCACCAATGTCGGTGTCAAAACCGGCGGATCTCGGGTAGGTGGTCCCGAACTGTGCGTCTGAGGCCGATGGTAACAAGAGGCAGGGGACACGATGTTTATCCAGGTTCGAGCCCTCTCTATGGAGGTAATACCTTACTTCCTGCTTGATTGATATTGATGAATATGAGTATTACAAGAGTTGATCTACCACGAGATCGTAATGACTACAACCCTAGAAGTCTAGCCTATGTGATTATGATTGCCCCTACGGACCAAGCCCTCCGATTTATATAGACACTGGAGGGGATTAGGGTTATACAAAGTCGGTTACAGAGAAAGGAATCTACATATCCAAATGCCAAGCTTGCCTTCCATGCCAAGGAGAGTCCCATCTGGACACGGGAAGAAGTCTGCTATCTTGTATCTTCGTAGCCCAACAGTCCGGCCCATATCCATAGTCCGGACGCCCGAGGACCCCTTAATCCAGGACTCCCTCAATGTAGTCGAACGTCTTCGCGATCCAATCGATCCAAGTACCGAACGTACGACACCTCTGCGTTCAGCACACGTTCAGCTCAATTAAGTCCCTCATGCTATTGATCCAGTTGAGGACGAGGGTGAGTTCTGTCAGCACAACGGCGTGGCGATGGTGATGATGAAGTTACCGGCACATGGCTTCGCCTAAGCACTACGGAAATATGATCGAGGTGTGTAACTGTGGAGGGGGCCACCGCACACGGATAAGGCAAAACTTGGTGTGTTCTAGGGTGCCCCCTGTGCCCGTATATAAAGGAGGGAGGGGGAGGTCGGCCAGCCCTTGCTAGGCATGCCGGGAGAGGGGAGTCCTACTAAGACTCCAACTCCTAGTAGGATTCCACCTAAAGGAGAGGGGGAAACGAAGGGAGAGGGGGGGCCAACCCCTTGTCCAATACGGAATAGGCTTGGGGGGCGTGCGCTACCTCTTGGCCGATGCCTCCTCCTTCCCACTAAGGCCCATCAACTCCCCGGGGGGTTTCGGTAACCTCCCGGTACTCCGGATAATACCCGAACTTCTCCGGAACCATCCCGATGTCCGAACATAGCCTTCCAATATATCAATATTTATGTCTCGACCATTTCGAGACTCCTCGTCACGTTCGTGATCTCATCCGGGACTCCGAACAAACTTCGGTCATCAAAAACCATAACTCATAATCAAATCGTCATCGAACGTTAAGCGTGCGGACCCTATGGGTTTGAGACTATGTAGACATGACCGAGACACAGCTCCGATCAATAACCAATAGCGGAACATGGATGCTCATATTTGCTTCTACATATACTATGAAGATATTTATCGGTCAAATCGCATAACAACATACTTTGTTCCCTTTGTCATCGGTATGTTACTTGCCCGAGATTCGATCGTCGGTATCATCATACCTAGTTCAATCTCGTTATCGACAAGTCTCTTTACTCATTCGGTAATGCTTCATCCCGCAACTAACTCATTAGTCACATTGCTTGCAAGGCTTATAGTGATGAGCATTACCGAGAGGGCCCAGAGATACCTCTCCAATACACGGAGTGACAAATCGTAACCTCGATCTATGCCAACCAAACAAACACCTTCGGAGACACCTGTATTGCATCTTTATAATCACCCAGTTACATTGTGACGTTTGATATCACACAAGGTGTTCCTCTGGCATTCAGGAGTTGCATAATCTCATAGTCAGAGGAACATGTATAAGTCATGAAGAAAGCAATAGCAATAAAACTTATTGATCATTATGCTAAGCTAACGGATGGGTCTTGTCCATCACATCATTCTCTAATGATGTGGTCCTGTTCATCAAATGACAACACATGTCTATGGTTAGGAAACATAACCATCTTTGATTAACGATCTAGTCAAGTAGAGGCATACTATGGACACTATGTATTATCTATGTATTCACACATGTACTAAGTTTCCGGTTAATAAAATTCTAGCATAAATAATAAACATTTATCATGATAAAAGGAAATATAAATGACAACTTTATTATTGCCTCTAGGGCATATTTCCTTCAGTAAGCAACTTCACCGAGGTCTTACATTGAAAAATTCTTATTCAAGTATCCTTTTGTGCTATCCAGAAATTCTGTACTATTTCCAATCAACAGTATGTCATCCACATATAATATCAGAAATGCTACAGAGTTCCCACTCACTTTCTTGTAAATACAGGCTTCTCCAAAAGTCTGTATAAAACCAAATGCTTTGATCACACTATCAAAGCGTATATTCCAACTCCGAGAGGCTTGCACCAGTCCATAAATGTATCGCTGGAGCTTGCACACTTTGTTAGCACATTTTGGATCGACAAAACCTTCTGGTTGCATCATATACAACTCTTCATTAAGAAATCCATTAAGGAATGCAGTTTTGACATCCATTTGCCAAATTACATAATCATAAAATGCGGCAATTGCTAACATGATTCGGACAGACTTAAGTGTCGCTACGGGTGAGAAGGTCTCATCATAGTCAACTCCTTGAACTTGTCGAAAACCTTTTAAAACAAGTCGAGCTTTTTAGACAGTAACATTACCGTCAGCGTCAGTCTTCTTCTTGAAGATCCATTTATTTTCTATGGATTCCCGATCATCGGGCAAGTCCACCAAAGTCCATACTTTGTTCTGATACATGGATCCCATCTCAGATTTCATGGCCTCACGCCATTTCGCGGAATCTGGGCTCATCATAGCTTCCTCATAGTTCGTAGGTTCATCATGGTCTAGTAACATGACTTCTAGAACAGGATTATCGTACCACTCTGAAGGAGTCTGGATGAAGTAGTTTATATCCGATCTAGGTGTTATACCTAGTGCATCGGGTCCAACGAAAATCATTTGTGACAATACTGGTGCAATTGCCTTGGCAAAGGACTCCAAATTTCACAAGATAACCAAACACATCAAGAGACGCTTCAATTCCATCCGTTATCAAGTCGCGGAGGGAGTCATAGAGATTTTCAAGATACATATGGATCTGAATGTTGCAGACTCGTTGACTAAGCTTCTTCCACGAGCAAAACATGATCAACACCAAGACTCCATGGGTGTTAGAATCATTACTTTGTAATCTAGATTATTGACTCTAGTGCAAGTGGGAGACTGAAGGAAATATGCCCTAGAGGTAATAATAAAGTTTTTATTTATATTTCCTAATATCATGATAAATGTTTATTATTCATGCTAGAATTTAATTTACCAGAAACTTAGTACATGTGTGAATACATAGACAAAACAAAGTGTCCCCAGTATGCCTCTACTTGACTATCTCGTATGGTTATGTTTCCTGACCATAGACATGTGTTATCATTTGGTGAACGGGATCACATCATTAGAGAATGATGTGATGGACAAGACCCATACATTAGCTTAGCATTATGATCGTTAAAGTTTTATTGCTAAAGCTTTCTTCATGACTTATACATGTTCCTCTGACTATAAGATTATGCAACCCACGAATACCGGAGGAACACCTTATGTGCTATCATACATCACAACGTAACTGGGTGATTATAAAGATGCTCTACAGGTGTCTCCAAAGGTGTTTGTTGAGTTGGCATAGATCAAGATTAGGATTTGTCACTCCATGCATCAGAGAGGTATCTCTGGGCCCTCTCAGTAATGCTCATCACTATAAGCCTTGCAAGCAATATGATTAATGAGTTAGGTACGGGATGAAGCTTTACGAAACGAGTAAAGAGACTTTCCAGTAACGAGATTGTACTAGGTATGGTGATACCACGATCGAATCTCAGGCAAGTAACATACCGATGACAAAGGGAACAACGTATGTTGTTGTGCGGCTTGACCGATAAAGATCTTCATAGAATATGTAGGAGGCAATATGAGCATCCAGGTTCCGCTATTGGTTATTGATCGGAGATGTGTCTCGATCATGTCTACATAGTTCTCAAACCCATAGGGTCCTCATGCTTAACGTTCGATGACGATTTGTATTATGAGTTATGTTGTTTGATGACCGAACTTTGTTCGGAGTCCTGGATGTGATCACAGACATGAAGAGGAGTCTCGAAATGGTCGTGAGGTAAAGATTAATATATTGGAAGGTTTTCGGACACCGGAATGGTTCCGGAGTGATTTGGGTATTTTTCGGAGTACCGGGATGTTACCGGACCCCCCCCCCCCCCCCGGGGAAGTAGTGGGCCTTCATGGGCCTTAGTGGAAAGGAGAGGAGGGCCGCAAGGGTGGCCACCCCCTCCCCTCCATGGCATGTCCAAATTGGACTAGGGAGGGGGCGGTGCCCCCCCTCTTTCCTCCTCCCTCTCTTCCTCCTTCTCTCTCTCCCCCTCCTGGAAAAGGAAGGGGAGTCCAACAAGGATTGGGAATCCTAGTTGGACTCCCCATATGGCGCGCCCCTCCTGGCCACCGGCCTCCTCCTCTTCCTCCTTTATATACGTGGCCAGAGGGCACCCCAAAGACCAACAAACAATCTCTTAGCCTTGTGCGGTGCCCCCATCCACAGTTTAACACCTCGGTCATATCGTTGTAGTGCTTAAGCGAAGCTCTGCGCCGGTAACTTCATCATCACCGTCGCCACGCCGTCATGCTGACATAACTCTCCCTCGTCCTCAACTAGATCAGGAGCACGAGGGACGTCATCGTACTGAACGTGTGCTGAACATGGAGGTGCCGTACTTTTGGTACTTGGATCAGTTGGATCGTGAGACGTTCGACTACATCAACCGCGTTACTAAAATCTTTCACTTTCGGTCTACGAGGGTATGTGGACACACTCTCTCGTCTGTTGCTATGCATCTCCTAGATAGATCTTGCATGATCGTAGGAATTTTTATGAATTACTACGTTCCCTAACAGATTCAACCACACCTGAGAAGTCACTTCCTTGTAGCAATTTATTAGTAGCAAAGTGATACGATAGTTTTGATAGTAGTAGTAACAGTAGCAATAGTAACAGTAACAATATTCTAGCAATAGAAACAATAGTAGCAGTAGTGATTCGAGCAAGAAAATATCATGAAAAGCGTAGTCATGGAATAGCGACGGATATTTGGATGAGATTCATCATCTAATAGTCACGACCTTGAGCGATGCACAATGACTCCAATTCGTTAATGAATGTAGACCTGTATTCCCGGATATTGTCATCATACATGCTTGCGGTAAAAACATGCATGACATCTTTTGTCCTACCCTCCTGTGGCAGTGGGGTCCAATGGAAATCAAGGGTAGTTAAGGCGCTCATTTTAATAGAGAACCGGGACAAAGCATTAACACAAAGTGAATACATGAACTCCTCAAGTTACAGTCATCCCCGTAGAGTATCACAATTATTAATACCTTAGGGTCTATGGTTCAGACCAATATTAGGTGCATATAACTTACATATAGGATCAAGAACTCAAATATGTCCATGAAAGCATAATGGGTTCATATCTGAAATCATTGCACTCAGGCCCTAGTGACAAGCATTGAACATATCAAAGTCATAGTAAGATCAATATCAGAACATTGTTGATACTAGGGGTCAAGCCCTAAAAATGAATCTGATTTATTCCTCGGGAAGACGGTATTTATGGACTTGGAGGTAGGACAACCGAAGGCTCGAGGGCCCTACAAACTTAAGTGGCACACTCGAGGGGGGGGTGGCTCCACCAGAACTTGTGGCTCTTTGATGGGTCTACTTCCGTGGATCTTTGCGCCAACACTTTTTATATATTCTAAAAAAAATCTCCACAAAATTTCGTCTAATTTTGAGAAATTGTGTTTTTCCACAAAAAACAACACCAAGGTAGTTCTGTTGATAACAGTGTCAGTCCGAGTTAGTTTCATTCAAATCATGCAACTTATAGTCAAAAACATGAGCAAAAGTGTTTGGAGAAGTAGATACATTGGAGATGTATCATAAGGTAGCATTTCTCCATAGTTATCAATCTACAAACTAAAAAGGAAGCCTCGAATGATTTGAGTGGTGGATATTTAGTATAATTAGTCATTACTAGATAGACCAACTTTAGCATCTCATAAATTTTAAGAGAATCTCAAGTAGATCCTGTAAACATGTTCATCTGGTAAAATAACCGCCAGTTTACGGGATGGAGACTATTTGGCAGGCCCGAATAGATCACGTACATTCGACAGTCCCATAATTGTTTTGTGGGATCCCAAATTCACCGGCCCATTTCCTCAATATCTACGGGATTTGCACTCTTTTTTACAGGGACCTCAAAAACATAAGACAGTTGGCGGGAGGGAAGTTTCATCTCCTGCCATGAGCTACCGCCACTACCCTAGCCGAAGCCACCGAAACCAGTTGCTGCCTACCAATGCCACGCTAGCCGGAGCCGCCGTCGCCGCCGTGGGCTGCTGCCTCCACGCTAGCCGGAACTTCCGTCATGAGCTACTATTGCCGCTACTGGACGAGATGGTGGCCGGCGAGTGAGCGAGCTGGCTACTGTTGGCCACTGCTGCCGCACAAAGGATCCTATTGCTTTTACTTTTTATGGGTGAGGGTGTTTTGTGTTATTTACATGACCCTTTTGTAAATTCATTTATTTTTTATGGGATCTGTTTTGCCCACATCTAAATCGTACCGTAAATTCGTACAAACTCATTTTAGGGCTTACCATGCATTGTTTTTTAGATGACACAGTTTAGTGTATTTGCTGGAGATTCTCTAACTTGCAAGAAGCCAAGATTGAGCTATACATGAGAAGAGATCTCATGTATGCGATGATTTTTTCAGGTTAACTCGCTCTCTCAGGACACACACTTAGGTTAATGTTGCTCCTATATGTCTCTGTACAACTTGGGGCATGTGGTTAGGTACATGAGGAGAAACTTGAGATGACGAAGATGATTTTTGACTGGTAGGTTTTATTACATAAAGTTTCAGAGTAATATATTCCTTTCACGGAAGTATTGGTAGATATGTTATTCCATGCCAAAGTGGATAAAATAGTGGAGTTTTAAATTTGATATTCCCCTAATTATACTCATATGTCATTAATGCAGGAATTTTGGTTTCATCATTTCTGCATAAGCCAAGATGAGCTTGGTCAGTTACTTAATCTACCCCTATTTATAAAATCCTTCAATTACATACGTCTTGTTAGAGAAACTATTCATGACATCAATCCGTCTGCACGGATTTGCGATGGATGGTCATATAGTTGGGTCACACACTATTCTTCCACAGAATACGACATTTTTTTATTGAAAGACATCATTGTATCAAAACCCTTCAAATGGATTCCGAAATCTAATGTGGTTGAAATTGAAGGTTTTTTCATGGATTGTTTTGTCACAAGAGCTAAATGCTAGAAATGTGTTGCACAAGAGAAATTGCAACATCGGTAACAACCTGAGATGTCTCCTTTGTGTCTTGACCTTGGATGAAACAATTGAACCTCTAATTTTACACTACCCATTTTGTATTATATGTTGGGCAAGTTTCAACATTTGTCGTTGTTCGCACACGAACACGTCACCGTGTACCCTGGACGCCTGGGGTGATGCACCGCAGCTCACGTCGAAGTAGAACCGTCCGGAAGCGCGGTACGCAGGCAATCCGGAGGGCGCTTTTGATGACCCGAAACCCCACACGCCCGGGAGGGACCCCGTCAGGGCGCGCGGCGGCTATGGGATGCCCTAGGTCGGCCTGACCGCCCTTAGGGCCTTGAGGTTCGCCGCCCTGCAATGAAGAAGAACGAACGAAGAACGAGGAAGAAGAAGAACAAGGGAGAAGAAGAAGTAAAGGTAAAAGATGTATATAGATTTGTTCGATTGTGTGTTGTTCAATCGGCCGTCACCCCTTAGGTATATAAGAGGCGGCTGGACGTCCCGTGCAAGGAAAAGGCTTGGATTCACGTCCAAAACCCTAGTCAAATTTGGATTGGTTTTTTCCTAACTTTCCAAAACTGTTCGGTTTAAACTGGCTGCACCTTGCGGGTCTTTTTTGTGGTGGTAAACGATCTCGGATGGAAACGAGCCCAAAAGCAATCTTGACCGTTTCAACGAGGGAACAACTTTTATGTTGAACGTTTTTTGATCAGAGGTCATCTCAAGGGTCAAATCGGTCGCACAAAACAGGCTATCCCTCGCGCTACCCATCAGACAGGTTGTCTGGTGGGGCGCGCCAGTTTTTGCCTCGTGACAGGGCTGTATTCCGATGGCTCTAACTTTTGCATACGAACTCGGATTGGAACGATTTTTATATCAAAATCAATCGTTTCGACGAGACGAAGACAATCCTTGTAGATAATTTTTCCATTTGAGGTCGTCTTGGGGGCTTAATCAGGCAAACTGTACTCTGAATATAAGATCTTAGTACTTTGAGCATAGTTTCGGCCTTCGAGATGAAATTGGACTGCGATGAACCAAACTTCAAAGATGTTCATATTGACAATACAGAACTCTTTCATGAAGATCACTTATCCATTTGAGACCATCTTAAATAAGTTATTGACCGTGCCAAAATCTGGTGTCAACACATGCCCCTGTTTTTCGGCAAAACTTGTGTGCCGAAAAATAACTTGCACGAAGTTTGTTCTAAGCACGATGTGAACAATCCATCGTCCATTTTGTACGTGCTTTGGAAGATAAGTATATATCAGCCATTTAGATTAGCAACAAAAGTGAAGCTAATCGAACATATAATGATTTGGTAATACCCTTTCATGATGTAAGAAATTATATTTTATCCATGGATTAAAATAAACCCATTGAGGGTAACCAATCATACCTGATGAAGAATTCCATGGCATAGGCATCAACGGCATTGTTGAAGAAAATGGATAATGTGTGGACCGAAGATATTGGAACCTTCGGCTTGGTCCTTCGTATCATTCACTCTTTTCCGTCTTCACCTTTGTCACTCCTTGTAAAGGAAGCTCGCACATAATTCTTATTTTGAATATTTCCTTTGGGAACCCATGCCATATTTGTCTTTTCAAGTTCTTCTGCTCTAAGCTTCTGCAGCTCCTTCTTTTGCCAATACGATAAGCCGAGTGGGCAGCCCAGCTGCGATTTTGTTTGAAGTAATGGAAATTCTTGTTTTACCTTGTGCACTCTCAACTTCTTCCCTTCAGATTTTGCACTGGATTGACTTGCCTCATTGCCTTTTGTAGCCAATGTCAACACTTTAATTGGCTCTTTTTCATTTGAGATCATACCTGAAGTGGCACTCTTACGACCATCTCTTTTGACGCGGTAGATTTGCTCAACCACCTCCTTATTCTTCCTTGTGCACCAGACTGATTCTTTATGATTGAAATGGTCTTTGACGCGTGATTGTTCAAATGTTGATCTCCTTGGAGCTGCATAGTATTGGTGAGATGGTCTAGAATAAGATGGAGAATGTCCCCTTGTATCATACCTGTCCCATGATGAATATGTATCTATATGAGCATAGGAAGGCATCCACGGCATTGGCATTGGCGGCCCAAAATAAGGATATGAATATGTTGCATTAAAATAATCACTTTGCCAATACCAATCCTCATATTTGCGCCTTGGGGGCGATCTTGGTTTCTTTGCAGGATTTGGCCGATAAGCATTCTTCTCTTCACTCTTCTTTTGATATTTATCCAATAGTTCAGCGAAGGTGATTTTTGATCTCTTACACTTGCGCTTATTTCGGCATTTGTTTCCTTTGGTTGTGCTTACACCAATCATTGGATTTCCTCGTTGCCCCCCAGTCCTTGGCGTCTCCATTGTAGCTTCGATGGAATTCTCGCCCTCAAAATTATGTTCATTATGCTCTTCAACAACTTCTTTACTTGAAAGCTTGACTGTCGGTGTCAAAACCGGCGGATCTCGGGTAGGGGGTCCCGAACTGTGCGTCTAGGCGGATGGTAACAGGAGACGAGGGACACGATGTTTTACCCAGGTTCGGGCCCTCTCGATGGAGGTAAAACCCTACGTCCTGCTTGATTAATATTGATGATATGGGTAGTACAAGAGTGGATCTACCACGAGATCAAGGAGGCTAAACCCTAGAAGCTAGCCTATGGTATGATTGTTGTAATGTATGTTGTGTCCTACGGACTAAAGCCCTCCGGTTTATATAGACACCGGAGGAGGCTAGGGTTACACAGAGTCGGTTACAATGGTAGGAGATCTACATATCCGTATCGCCAAGCTCGCCTTCCACGCCAACGAAAGTCCCATCCGGACACGGGATGGAGTCTTCAGTCTTGTATCTTCGTAGTCTTGGAGTCCGGCGGACGATGATAGTCCGGCTGTCCGGACACCCCCTAGTCCAGGACTCCCTCAGTAGCCCCTGAACCAGGCTTCAATGACGATAAGTCCGGCGCGCATAATGTTCGGCATTGCAAGGCGGGTTCCTCCCTTGAATAATCCAGAGAAGATCATGAACACCAGGATAGTGTCCGGCTCTGCAAAATAAATTCCACATTCCACCGTAGAGAGAATAAAATGTACACCAGTCCAACCTGCTGACGTATTATGCGGCGTGACATCACACCGCTACCAAGCCTTTGTTTGAATCGTTTTTCACTATACCACCTCAGCACGTTTAGCGAAGCCGTTTCCTTGGCACGTCTTGTCGAAGCAGAGATCGTGTTCCCCTTATTCTGGGATTCTCATCAATACGTGCGTGGGTAACCCAACCGTGCCCGTCGCCACGCCTCCTCCATCGAAGGTGAATCCCGAACGGTCACGGAGACGACCCTTGGTATTTTTCCCCTTTATAAGGGGACCAAGGACCGTTCCTTTTCTTCAATCTCGCATCAAATCTCCTCCTCGCTCCTAGTTCCAGCACCCAGAGCCCCAGATTCGAGCGCTTCGGATTCTCAATCATGTCCGGCTCCGACCTCCAGAGCCGGTGGATGCCCTCCTCCGTCACGGAGGAGGACATATTGAAGTTACGTGAGGCCAAGTACCTGGCCTACGAGGTTTCGCATAGGTTGCCTGCCCAAGGGCAGGCCGTGCCCGCCCCCGAGCCCGGCAAATACGTTGTCTTCGTATCCCACCTCCGTCGGGGTTTAGGCTTCCCGACGGAGCCCTTCGTGAGAGGGCTCATGTTCTACTACGGGCTGGATTTTCACGATTTGGCTCCGGAGTCCATCCTCCATATCTCCGCATTCATTATCGTCTGCGAAGCCTTCCTCCGCATTACTCCCCACTTCGGCCTGTGGCTGAAGACCTTCAATGTGAAGCCGAAGATGATCGGGGGGCGTCAAGCGGAGTGCGGCGGGACGGCCATAAGCAAAAAGGCCGATGCCCCGTGGCCCGAGGGTTCCTTCCAAGAGGAACTCGGACTGTGGCAGCAGGAGTGGTTCTATATCACCGCTTCGAGGGGAAGCAAGCAAAAGCCGCCGCCTTCATTCCGCCCGGGACCTCCACGCCAACTGATGTCGTGGGTCAACCAAGGGCTCGGCCGTCCGAAGACGTGCCCTCACTGCAGGGCCGGATTCGAGACCTCCAAGCGAGGGAGATCAATCTGGTCGTGGTGATGCAGGTTATGCTAATCAGGCATCTTCTGCCCTGCAAACGCCGTCCTCTCCGTTTATGGGAGTTCAACCCGGAGGGACCTCGGATTCTCCAACACTTCATGGGTGCAACACCCGTGGAGATGTACAAGTTGTTCTTCGGACCGCAGGTGGCGTGTCCGGAATTAGCCGAGGACGCAGGCCTAAGCCGCAATCGCCCGGATACTCAGGTAAATAGCTTAGAGTCCGGACATTCTGTTTATCTGCCTTTCTAGAGTTCGCCTCCTGACGCATTACTCTTCACAGGAGTGGGTGGCACGATCAAGGCTGATAAGGTGTCCGGCCCCCCTCCCAGAGACCGCACTGGAGCCCGTGCTGGTCAGAATGTTGGAGGTCGCGCTGACAGAAGGGAGCGATGGGGAAAATAGAGGAGCTAATACTTCGCCCAAAGGGGCGTCTGAAGAGGGGGGGATCAAGAACCCCTCCTTCCAGGGGGAGAAGACGACTGCCTCCGAGGATTCGGAGGCCAAAGCCCCTAAACGGGGGAAGAGATCTTCTCCGGGGGATCCGGCGTCCGGGGAGAATCCGGACGCACAACCATCGCCAAAGGATCGGCCCTCCAGCGAGCCGTGAGTATGAAAAGGGAATTCCATCAGTAAGAAAGTACCTCCATTTATGCTTCTGTGGGTGACCGAAATTTTTATTTTGCAGTTCGGATTTGCAGCCTTCGCAGATGAGTTCGTCTTCGGGGGACCTTCTTCCGGAGATGATCGAGAGCGAAACGCCCCCGTCCGCTGCGCCATCAGACAAGGCAGACGAGCCTGAAGTATCATCACGGAGGGTATCCCCAAGTCCGGAGGGGCCGAAGAGTTCGGCGCCCACTAGTATCCGGCCGGGAGGGCTGAAGAATCTGCTTGAGAGGGTGTCCATCTCAGAAGATCATCATGCGTTAATGCACATGGTGATTGGAAGGATTTCGTCCTCCGAGAGCGGATTGCGTAACGCCGCTATGAGTTTGCTGGCGGGATTTGAGGTACGCGAAAATGACGCACCTTCTATTTTTGACAGTTTTGCACATAAAAGTGTGCTCTGTATAGATAGTAGCCCCTGAGACTCGGTAGGTTGTCGAAGACGACAGCGTGCCGAGGATTGAAATCGCAAGTAATGACTGTCGCCGTTCCTATGCAGGTGGCGGATAGTCCGAGGGCTAGCCGGACAGTGGGGTTGCCGAGTTAATGCGGCAACTTGACGCGGCGGATGCGGACATCGCACTTGTTAACCGGCGACTTGACGAGTCGCAAGGTAAATGAGTTCTGCACGGTCGCTTTATTAATGGGGTCAAAGCCCTGCTCTGATAAATTATATGCTGTTATACAGATGGTGCTGCTGCTGTGGAGAGCCTTCGGGCCGAACTTGCTCAAGCTAAGGAGCAAGCCCGAAGGAGTGACGCGGCTGCCTCGAGGGCGGCCGAGGAGATGAAAGCCGAAAAGGCTGCTCATTGCCTAAGCAGGGAAGAGGTGGCCGAATTGGCCGTAAAAGTGAAAGATTCTGCCGACCGCAATGAGGCTCTTGAAAAGGAGCGCTTATCGGAGCGGGAAGACCTGAAGAAGGCCACCGCCGAGGCCAAGGATGCCCGCTCTGCAATGCGGGCCATGAGGGAGGAGCTGCGCCAGGCCGGAGATATCGTGGCTGGCAAGCCTTATCTGCTGCGTCGCCGGTTTATGGATCAAAAGTATGCTCAATTTGATCGGCTGTGGAGTCCGGAGGATCCGTATATGGACTTAGCGGCAAGTGCGGCTGATGCCATTGAGCACTTCCGGAGCCAGAAGGATCACAAGACAGAAGAGCCATTTTGGTCTCAATTCCATAGTCCGGATCGCTCACTTCCGTTGACTGACCGGTTGGCCGAATGGGCCGAGCTAAATAGGTTGTCCCGACTTGCCATGACTGACATCGTGGCTCATGTCTGGCCAGAGAGGCCCAGGGCGACGAGCTACTTCGGCTTACTGCAGCAATTCCTTGGAGCGGTGCCGCATATCAAGGAGATGAAGCGGTCGGCCTGCATCGAGGGCGCGCGGATGGCACTTGCCCGCGTAAAGGCGCATTGGACAGAGATGGATGCCACCGCTGTTGCCGCCCAGGGCTCGGATGAAGACCGGCTCCCCGCCGAGCACTATTTCGGGGAAGTTATGCGTGGCGCTCGTGTAATAGAGTCGCAGTGCTCAAAAAATGTCACGTTCAACTGAACGTTTTAGCTTGTAAAACGATGATTATGATATAACTTTTTTTTATACTTGTGCGTCCCAAGTAATAAAACTTCTCCTATGCGGCCATTTACGTATACACTTGTATAACCTGAAAGATTGCAGTCTTCGGCTTCAGCCCCCACGCACAAGGTGCGGGGGTGTTCGCAAAAATAGCGCGTGTTCACACTTAATCCGACGTCTCGGTCCTGTTTAGGAGGTGGTAGCGTAGCGAACAAGGCAATCCGGACTATAATGCTTTATCACTTTCACTTAGCCATTGGAGCTCGAGGGTGGGGCTACAATATAGCCCTTGGGGGCACCGCGCTTCTCCGAGTTCGGGGTGCGTGTGTGCCTGACCGGGAAATGGTACTTCGTCAAAGCGGGGAATTCTAAACATTCCGGTAGTCGATCGAGTGATTGACCAGTCTCTCGCTATATCATGATAGTCAGTTTTCGGCTTTCTCTACTGAGGTGCTCACCCAGCCGAACTGGGGCACAATCGCAGTAGTTCTCCTGGTGCCGCGTTAGCCGATGATACGGAACGTAAGGCAGCAAAACACAGGAGCCGGGCAAACCCAACATTTGACCAAAGACATGATTCGGAGCTGATGCATATAATGCCTAACTCGAGACGCCGAACACTCCCTCAGGTGTTCGGTCTTTATGATAATGGGCAGAACAATGCCCTAAGCCCCTAGTGTCCAAGTGCGGGCATGGTCTTCTGACGCGGCCGATGCCAAAACGTCAGGCTCCGCTTTGGCTATAGGAAGAAACCAAGGGAGAATAACAACAAGAGACATTTAAAAAAAGGTCTACGCAGGGTCTTAATCTAAAAAGAATCCTCGCAACGGGTCCCTACTGCACGTCTGCGCCTGTGTCTCCGTTGCGCCGTTATCCTGGACGGGTATGCACGTTGTTCATCTGTAAAAAGAGAGGAACGCTTAGTTTGGAAACAATTTGTGCGAAAAATATATGTGTAAAAGGAGAAATATAAATAAGTAAAGCGGGGTTTGTATGAACCCGCGGTTGTTTGTGCGCGCAGCCCCCTGTGAAGAGGTGTGCGGCTAGGGAGCCCCTAGCCTGCTGAAGCCGGACTCGTCTAACCGAGTCTGGGGTCTTTGAGTGACCCTCGCACTGAAATGATGCCACGCGGACCAGGCACCTTGAGTGTAAGAAACGCGTAATGCGGTATGGCGTTGAAACGGACAAAAGCCTTTTGTCCCAATAGTGCTTGATATCCATTTTTAAATGGGATGATGTGAAAAATTAGTTTTTCGCGCCGAAAATTGTTCCGTGATCCGAACACGACTTCTAGTAATATGGAGCCTGTGCACTTGGCGTAAGGTCCTGGCGTCACTCCTTTGAAGGAAGTGCGGCTGTGTCGAATTTTTGTAGGGTCTATCCCCATATGACGGATTGTGTTTGAATACAGCAGGTTTAAGTCGCTGCCTCCGTCCATTAGGACTTTAGTGAATTGTAGTCCGTCTATTATGGGATTCAATATCAGGGCAGTCCGTCCTGCGCTTCGAACGTTTCTGGAATAGTCCAGGTGGTCGAAAGTGATTGGTTTTGATATCCAATCTCTATGGTCTGCTGGGTTGGACTGTGCGAGGCTCTTTTTAGGAAGTGCCGCACTATTTTTTCGTATTATCACATGAAGTGAGTTTACTGCTTTGACCTCTTGTGGGAAAGTCTTTTGTTTTCCGGTGCTCTGCTGGTGGGGTTTATCTTCTTCGCTTGACGCGTCAAGCCCCTTGTGTTCGGCGTTTAGTCGGCCGGACTGTTTAAAAACCCAACAATCCCTGTGGGTGTGATTTGCAGGCCTTCCGGACTGTTTAGTCGGCCGGACTGTTTAAATCTTGTTTAAGTTGGACAATTCATCGCTGTCATCCTTAAGAGGCTGTGTTTTGTTGTTTGGCCGCGAGCTTTTGAATTCGGCGTTGACTGCCATGCTCTTTGGGCTTTTCTCTTTATTCCGGCGCTGCTCTTTTCTGCACCGTCATTTTCCGTTTCCATCTCTTATCTCGGATGTACTTGGGTCGCTGGTGCTGCATCTTGCTAGCCAGCTATCCTGTCCCGCACAGAAGCAGGTCATGAGGCTTGTTAGCGCAGACATTGTCCTCGGTTTTTCTTGGCCGAGGTGCCTAGCAAGCCATTCGTCTCGGACATTGTGTTTGAAAGCTGCTAAGGCTTCGGCGTCCGGACAGTCGACTATTTGGTTCTTTTTGGTGAGAAACCTGTTCCAGAATTTCCGCGCTGACTCTCTGGGCTGTTGAGTTATATGACTTAGATCATCTGCATCCGGAGGGCGGACATAAGTCCCTTGAAAATTTGCTCTAAACGCGTCCTCGAGCTCCTCCCAACTTCCAACAGTGTTTTCTGGGAGGCTTTTAAGCCAATGACGGGCTGGCCCTTTAAGCTTGAGGGGTAGGTATTTTATGGCGTGGATATCATCTCCTCTGGCCATGTGTATATGCAGTATATAATCTTCTATCCAGACTCCAGGGTCTGTTGTTCCATCGTAGGCCTCTATGTTTATGGGTTTAAATCCTGCTGGGAATTCATGGTCCAGCACCTCATCGGTGAAACATAGTGGGTGTGCGGCGCCCCTGTATTTGTGTGTGCCGCTATCTTCGGACACTTGACGTGTTTCCTTGCTTCCTGGGGCCTTCTTCTTTGGCCCGTAGATGGACCTGGCTGGGCCATCTGTCCTTCCAAGTTCGTTGGTTGGTTTACGTGTGGCGCCGCTTTCAGAATTTGGCCTATCATCTGGCTGTCTATCCAACCAGGCAGCCTCTTTATTTTTTGACAGTGGAGGCTCTATGGCCTCCTCGTCGAATTCTGGTAGCAGCTTACGCTTCGGGTAGCTCTTTGATTGGTGGCCATTGTCGTATTTATCTGCGGTTTTGAGCACTTTGCTCCATCTCATTCTGAGTGTGTCTTCCGCTGTGTTGAGCTTCCGCTTTTCCTTCTTCAGGCTTCTTGCAGTGTTGACGAGTCTTTTCCGAAGGTTTTTGCTCTCTGGCGGCGTGTCCGGCATGAGGTCGTCCGGACTGTCGTTTTCGGCGGGCCTGGACTGATTATCTGACTTGTCATGTTCGGACGGTTGCTTATCTGCATGTTCGTCGTCCACTTGTGAGCCATGCTGTATTACGGGCTCCTAGGGAGCGTTGTTGTCGTCGAGGCGGGACTTAGGGCGGCGTCTGCGTCGCCGTTTTGGTTGTTTATCGGTGGCGTTATCTTCTGCCGCGGCCCGTTGGTCCTCGTCATCGCTCTCCTTTGGGGTATTCACCATGTATATGTCATATGACGAGGTGGTCCTCCCGTGCCTTATAGGCTCTGTTTCTTGTTCGTCTCCGTCATCATCGTCCATAGCGTTGATGTCGTCGGAGTTGTAGTCTAGCATGTCGGTTAGATCGTCGACAGTGGCTACAAAGTGGGTGGTGGGTGGGTTCTGAATTTCTTCGTCGTCTGTACCCCAACCATCCTGGCCATAGTCCGGCCAGGGCTCTCCTGATAATGAGAGGTGCTTTAGTGAATTCAGGATGTCGCCAAAAGGTGAGTATTGGAAGATGTCCGTGGCGGTGAATTCCATAACCGACGCCCAATCCGATTTGGTTGGTAGGGGCGTGGGAGGTTCGGAGTCGGCAAGGGGTCCGGCACCTCGGAATCACGAGTTTCGCGGGGGACAAGATTAATGTTTGGCTCCATTGCCGAGGAAGTTGAAGCCCCTGAGGCGGCGTCTATCCACCGATCCTCGATCTGGGCGATCGGCTCCGGACTGATGGCCGAAGCGGATTCATGTGGGGCCACCAAGGCACTGTTCAGCGGCAGAGCTAGATCATGCCCATCGTCACAGTGCGGCGCGCTCAGCAGTGGCTCGAGTCCGTCGAAGATCAAGTCTCCGCGGACATTGGCCGTGAAGTTTAGGCTTCCGAATCTGACCTGACGGCCAGGGGCGTAGCTTTTGATCCGCTCCAGATGGCCAAGCAAATTAGCCCGCAGTGCAAAGCCACCGAATACGAAGATCTGTCCGGGGAGAAAAGTCTCACCCTGGACAGCGTTGTTGGTTGAAGATGCCATCAAGCCTATCGGTGACGACACAGAGGAACTCTCAATGAAAGCACCAATGTCGGTGTCAAAACCGGCAGATCTCGGGTAGGGGGTCCCGAACTGTGCGTCTAGGCGGATGGTAACAGGAGACGAGGGACACGATGTTTTACCCAGGTTCGGGCCCTCTCGATGGAGGTAAAACCCTACGTCCTGCTTGATTAATATTGATGATATGGGTAGTACAAGAGTGGATCTACCACGAGATCAAGGAGGCTAAACCCTAGAAGCTAGCCTATGGTATGATTGTCGTAATGTATGTTGTGTCCTACGGACTAAAGCCCTCCGGTTTATATAGACACCGGAGGAGGCTAGGGTTACACAGAGTAGGTTACAATGGTAGGAGATCTACATATCCGTATCGCCAAGCTTGCCTTCCACGCCAAGGAAAGTCCCATCTGGACACGGGACAGAGTCTTCAATCTTGTATCTTCATAGTCTTGGAGTCCGGCGGTCCGGACACCCCCTAGTCGAGGACTCCCTCAGTAGCCCCCGAACCAGGCTTCAATGACGATAAGTCCAGCGCGTATATAGTCTTCGGCGTTGCAAGGCGGGTTCTCCCTTCAAGTTCCATGTACCTGCCGAACAGTGTCCGGCTTCACCATAAATACTGTGTTTCTCGGCTTCTACGCCCATAATGGTATTTTTCCACGCATCGCACGAATGCAAAAAGCCAGGGTGTCTTTTACGTTTCACCCCCTAGTCGTGCGAGTCGTTCGCCTACAAAAGAGGCAAAAATCCAGATCCAAATCACACCATCTTCCTTCCGCGAATAGTTCATCGGAGCGCCCTTGACCTAAAAATCCATTCCATCATGGACCGTCGACGCGGCTCCTCTTCTCGCGCTGCCAGCCCACCGCCAGGGGATTGGAGGAGGTGCTCAGTTTCGCACAATGAGCTAGCGAAGCTCCAAGCGGGGGGATATCTCCCTTGAATAAAATCGGCGGATCTCGGGTAGGGGGTCCCGAACTGTGCGTCTAGGCGGATGGTAACAGGAGACGAGGGACACGATGTTTTACCGAGGTTCGGGCCCTCTCGATGGAGGTAAAACCCTACGTCCTGCTTGATTAATATTGATGATATGGGTAGTACAAGAGTGGATCTACCACGAGATCAAGGAGGCTAAACCCTAGAAGCTAGCCTATGGTATGATTGTTGTAATGTATGTTGTGTCCTACGGACTAAAGCCCTCCGGTTTATATAGACACCGGAGGAGGCTAGGGTTACACAGAGTCGGTTACAATGGTAGGAGATCTACATATCCATATCGCCAAGCTTGCCTTCCACGCCAAGGAAAGTCCCATCCGGACACGGGACGGAGTCTTCAATCTTCCGGCAGGCACATCAGGTTCGATGTGCTAAAGCAGGATCTCGAGCGGTCCGAGCGAGAGCTCGGCCATGCGAAGAAGCAGCTCGAGGACAAAGAAGGTGAGTAACACCACTTTGAATAGTTACCTTATAAAAAAGGATTTTGGTTGCAATAAAGTTAACAAGGATAATATGTGTATTGCAGCGGCCACTAACGAGGTGGCAGCCCTGAAGGAGGCTGTGTCCGCGGCCGAACGCAGTGCGGCCGCGGAACGGTCAGAGCGAGAAAAGCAAGAGACACGGGTGGCGGAAGTTCGGCAAGAGCTCCAGGCTCTCATGGAAAAGCATGAGAGTTTGGAGCGTGACTCCAAGACTCGAGAGTCCGAGCTTGCCTCGGCTCTCGAAAGTGCCAAGTCCGCCAAGGCCGAGGTCCATAAGGCCCTTCAGGAGGTTGAAGATGTAAAGAAAATAGCGGCGGGTAAGGCATTTTTCATGCAAAGCAAGCATGTTAATGTAAAATACCTGACACTTACCCGCATTCGGAGCTCTCCAGGGGCGTTTGCAGATCTGCCGCATAGTGCGTCTGATGCCGCCGCATTCTATCGTGGCGAGCAGGGGAGCTCGACGGAAAAAGTCTTCTGGTCTCAGTATGCTGAGGCCGGACACCCGGTGCCCCCAAGCGACCAGCTGAAGCAGCTGGTCGAACTCCACAAGGTAGCTGAAGAGGCCATGAAGGGCCTTATAGTCCGGCTTTGGCCTGGACAGGCCATGCCTGGGAGCTACTTTGGCCTCGTGCGGCGGCTGGTGGATGCATGCCCCTGGGTGGATGTCATAAAGCGCTCCGCCTGTATTGAAGGCGCTCACCGGGCCCTCGCCCGCACAAAGGTGCATTGGGGCAGGTTGGATGCGGAGAAGCTTCTCACGGACCCACCGCCACCGGGCAAGGAGTATCGCACGCCCGAAATGTATTATAAAACTGTCCTGAAGGGAGCCCGTGATATTGCGGATGAGTGCCCCAAAAATGTAATCTTTGAGTGAATTTGCTATGTATTATCCTGTGCGCTGAAACTTTGTTCATGTGCGCTTTGAGCAACGCTTTTTTAATTTAAAATATTACCTTCTATGCGGCCGTTTATAAAATCTGAGAGATGGCAAGTCGTTGGCTTCAGCCCCCAAGCCACGAGTGCTGGGGTGTTCGGGATAAACTTGAGCACTCTTGTTCCCATTGTTGGGTCCATCGAGGGAGGCGCTCAACACAACGAACAAGGCAACCGGACTTATAATGCTTGAACACTCTCACTTAGCCATGGAATTCTATAATTTTAAATTTCGGTGAAGCCCCTGGTATTCGGAAGACCGAATTCGGGGCTCTATCCACGCCTTTGTCGGACATTGTCCGGAACTTCGCTCGAAGCGGCGTGAGTCTTTAAGGACCTGGAAAAACCTCTCGAACAGTGACCAGTCTCTCGCCTTATCATGCCGGTCAGTTTTAGCTTTCTCCACTGAGGCGCTCGCCCGGCTCAACCGGGGCGCAATCGCAGTGGTTCTCCCAGTGCCACCTTAGCCGACAGAACGGAACGTAAGGCACCAAAACGTGGGAGCCGGGCAAACCCAACTATTGACCCAAGACATGATTCGGAGCCGATTCATATCATGCTATAAGTTCGGGGTGCCGCACTTGTGAAAGTGTTCGGACTTATCACACCATAGAGTGGGGAACATAAGCCCCTGGCGTATTAGGCCGTACCAAAATATATGGGCGCAAGATGTCATATAATGAGCATATATATATAAAAGGTAATGCAATTGCAATCAAAAAGGTGCTGCATTATTTATGAAAGAAAGTCTGCTAGGAGAGCGGACTGATACAAATAGTGCGGTAAGCAAGGGATTTGGACTAAATAAACATGTCCCCCTCCAGGGGTGAGCTGCGGACTTGGTGTATATAATCGAATTTAATGCTCGTAATTGAGACCACCTGAGTGTTCGTCGCAGCCTTCTTTAGTCCCTGACTGTTGCATCATGAGTTCGGCAGCTTCGCCGCCGGACAGGGCTTCTGGTTAACGGAGTCCTGTGTACATAAAAGAAGGAAAATAAAAAATATAAAAAAAGGGGGGCAAACTTGCGAGCCCCCGGTGTGGTCGAACCGCACTCTGGGTCCATTGCGATCGTGCCCCCTCCCCTGTGCCCATGGTATCTCCAAAGCGTAATGATGTACGCGGAGTGTTATTATTGCGATCATGCGCGGGCGAGGGTTGGGGCCGCATTGCTACGCATGCTCTGATCACGCCAGGTGGTCTTGGTTGGCATTGCTTCGGGCGCGTTTTGCTGTATCCGGCTATTTAATGGCCGGACTAGAGAATTGCCTTAAGAGGCTACTCTGTACTTCTGCCGCGAGAGCCGCTGTATGTTCCTCCGTTCGGAGGGAGCGTTCCGTATTCCCATTGACCGTGATGACTCCACGAGGGCCTGGCATCTTGAGCTTTAGGTATGCATAATGCGGCACCGCGTTGAATTTTGCAAACGCGGTTCGTCCGAGCAGAGCGTGATAGCCGCTGCAAAACGGGACTATGTCGAAGATTAACTCTTCGCTCCATAAATTATCCGGGGATCTGAAGACCACTTCCAGTGTGACTGAGCCTGTACAGTTGGCTTCCACTCCTGGTATGACACCTTTAAAGGTTGTCTTTGTAGGTTTGATCCTTGAGGGGTCTATGCCCATTTTGCACACTGTATCCTGATAAAGCAGGTTCAGGCTACTGCCGCCGTCCATGAGGACTCTCGTGAGGTGAAATCCATCGACGATTGTGTCTAGAACCAATGCGGCGAATCCGCCATGGCGTATGCTGGTCGGATAGTCTCTTCGATCGAAAGTGATCGGACAAGAGGACCATGGATTAAACTTCGGGGCGACTGGCTCCATCGCATAGACGTCCCTTAGTGCGTGTTTCCTCTCCCTCTTGGGTATATGGGTCGCGTATATCATATTCACCATCCGCACTTGTGGGGGAAAACCCTTCTGTCCTCTATTGTTCGGCGGTCGGGTCTCTTCCTCTTCGTCGCTGTTTAGCCCCTTGTCATTGTTTTCGGCAATTAACTTGCCGGCCTGCTTGAACACCCAGCAATATCTATTAGTGTGGTTAGCTAGCTTTTCAGAGGTGCCATGTATCTAGCATAAGCGGTCGAGTATTTGGTCCAGATTGGACGGACCCGGAGTGGTTCTTTTGAATCGCTTCTTCCGCTGACCGGGTTTAGAGCCTCGGAATCCGGCGTTGACTGCCATATCCTCCTTATCGTCGCCGTTAATGCAGCGTTTGTTTTTGTTTCGACATGACCTGCCGTTGTTGTCCTTAGTATCCGGACTGCCAGAATTTTTACGGAGATTGTTGCTGCGAGCTAGCCAGCTATCCTCTACCACGCAAAAGCGGGTCATTAACGATGTGAGGGCTGCCATGGATTTCGGCTTTTCCTGCCCCAGGTGCCGGGCTAGCCATTCGTCCCGGATGTTATGTTTGAAGGCTGCAAGGGCCTCTGCATCCGGACAATCGACGATTTGATTTTTCTTCGTCAAGAACCGTGTCCAGAATTGTCTGGCCGATTCGTCTGGCTGCTGAATGATGTGGCTTAGGTCATCGGCGTCTGGTGGTCGCACATACGTGCCTTGGAAGTTATCAAGGAATGCGGCCTCCAGGTCTTCCCAACACCCAATTGACTCTGCGGGCAAGCTGTTAAGCCAATGCCGAGGTGGTCCTTTAAGCTTGAGTGGGAGATACTTGATGGCGTGGAGATCGTCGCCGCGGGCCATATGGATGTGGAGAAGATAATCTTCTATCCAAACCGCGGGGTCTGTTGTGCCATCGTAGGATTCAATGTTTACGGGTTTAAACCCTTCAGGGATTTGATGATCCATTACTTCGTCAGTGAAGCATAGCGGGTGTGCGGCGCCTCTGTATTGAGCAATATCGCGACGCAGCTCGAGAGAGCGCTGTCTACTGTGCTCGGCCCGGCCGGGGTTATTGTATCCGGCGCGACGGTATTCGTCGTGGGTCGTGGGGCGCCCACGTGATCCGTAGATGGATCTGGATTGTCTTGCTTTGTCCTCCAATATGTCTCGCAAGTCCGGCGCGTTCCCTCTTGGCTTCGTACTTTTGGAGCGATGCCGGGGTACGGTCTTAGCTGGGGGCCTGGATGCCTCTCTGTCACGACCACGGGGTGGTCGGTCAACCATATCGTGCGCTGGTGATGGAGGTATGTATGCTTCCTCCTCTAATCGGGGGAGCAGCTTGCGTCTTGGGTAGCTTTTGGAGGGGCGTTCGAGTTTATACTCTTCGGCCGCATTGACCTCGGTCCATCGATCGGCCAGCAGGTCCTGATCATCTTGAAGCTGTTGCTGCTTTTTCTTTAGGCTGTTTGCTGTGGCAATAAGCCTGCGCTTGAAACGCTCTTGTTCGACGGGATCCTCAGGTACGACGAATTCGTCATCGTTGAGGCTTGCTTCGTCTTCGTAGGGAGGCATATAGTTATGATCCTCAACCTCTTTGTCTGCCGCCCTCTCGTGAGGGCATGCTTCTGCATCCTCCTGCGCTGAGTCTTGCTAGAGGGGATTGTCTTCAGCACTCTCTGGGGTATTATTATCTCATGTGCCGGAATCTCCATTCTTGCTGTGGCGGGATTTAGAGCGGCGCCGCTGACGCCGGCGTTTGGGCTGCTTCTTTAAAGAGTCTGCCTCCGCTGTTTCTTCGCTGTCCCCATCTTTTGGGGTATCCACCATGTATATGTCATATGACGAGGTGGTCTTCCAGTGCCCTGTAGGCGCTGGTTCCTGTTTGTCTCCGGCATCGTCGTCCATAGCGTCGATGTCGTCGGAGTCGTAGTCTAGCATGTCGGTTAGATCGTCGACAGTGGCTACAAAGTGGGTGGTGGGTGGGCTCTAAATTTCTTCGTCATCCATATCCCAACCAACCTGGCCATAGTCCGGCCAGGGCTCTCCTGATAACGAGAGATGCTTTAGTGAATTCAGGATATCACCAAAAGGCGAGTATTGGAAGATGTCCGCGGCGGTGAATTCCATAACCAGCGCCCAATCCGAATCGATTGGTAGGGGTGCGGGAGGTTCGGAGTCTGGCAAGGAATCCGGCACCTCGGAATCACAAGTTTCGCGGGGGACAAGATTAATGTTCGGCTCCATCGCCGAGGAAGTTGAAGCCCCTGAGGCGGCGTCTATCCACCGATCCTCAATCTGGGCGATCGGCTCCGGACTGATGGCCGAAGCGGATTCATGTGGGGCCACCAAGGCACTGTTCGGCGGCAGAGCTAGATTATGCCCGTCGTCACAGTGCGGCGCGCCCGACTGTGGCTCGAGTCCGTCGAAGATCAAGTCTCCGCGTACATTGGCCGTGAAGTTTAGGCTTCTGAATCTGACCTGACGGCCAGGGGCGTAGCTTTCGATCTGCTCCAGATGGCCAAGCGAATTAGCCTGCAGTGCAAAGCCGCCGAATACGAAGATCTGTCCGGGGAGAAAAGTCTCACCCTGGACAGCGTTGTTGGTTGAAGATGCAATCAAGCCTATCGGTGACGACACAGAGGAACTCCCAATGAAAGCACCAATGTCGGTGTCAAAACCGGCGGATCTCAGGTAGGGGGTCCCGAACTGTGCGTCTAGGCAGATGGTAACAGGAGACGAGGGACACGATGTTTTTACCCAGGTTCGGGCCCTCTCGATGGAGGTAAAACCCTACGTCCTGGTTGATTAATATTGATGATATGGGTAGTACAAGAGTAGATCTACCACGAGATCAAGGAGGCTAAACCCTAGAAGCTAGCCTATGGTATGATTGTTGTAATGTATGTTGTCCTACGGACTAAAGCCCTCCGGTTTATATAGACACCGGAGAGGGCTAGGGTTACACAGAGTCAGTTACAATGGTAGGAGATCTACGTATCCGTATTGCCAAGCTTGCCTTCCACGCCAAGTAAAGTACCATCCGGACACGAGCCGGAGACTTCAATCTTGTATCTTCGTAGTCTTGGAGTCCGGCGGACATTGATAGTCCGGTTGTCCGAACACCCCCTAGTCCAGGACTCCCTTAGTAGCCCCTGAACCAATCTTCAATGACGATAAGTCCGGCGTGCATAATGTTCGGCATTGCAAGGCGGGTTCCTCCCTTGAATAATCCAGAGAAGATCATGAACACCGGGATAGTGTCCGGCTCTGCAAAATAAATTCCACATTCCACCGTAGAGAGAATAAAATGTACACTTAGTACAATCTGCTGACGTATTATGCGGCGTGACATCACACCGTCACCAGGCCTTTGTTTGAATTACTATACCACCTCAGTATGTTTAGCGAAGCGGTTTCCTTGGCACGTCTTGTCGAAGCAGAGATCGTGTTCCCCTTATTCCGGGATTCTCATCAATACGTGCGTGGGTAACCCAACCGCTCCCGTCGCCACACCTCCTCTATCGAAGGGGAATCCCAAACGGTCACGGAGACGGCCCTTGGTATTTCTTCCCCTTTATAAGAGGACCAAGGCTCGCCATTGTTCTTCAATCTCGCATCGAATCTCTTCCCCGCTCCCAGTTCCAACACCTAGAGCCTCAGATTCGAGCGCTTCGGATCCTCAATCATGTCCGGTTCCGACCTCCAGGTCCAGTGGATGCCCTCCTCCGTCACGGAGGAGGACATATTGAAGTTGCATGAGGCCAAGTACCTGGCCTACAAGGTTTCGCACAGGTTGCCTGCCCAAGGGTAGGCCGTGCCAGCCCCCGAGCCCGGTGAATACGTCGTTTTCGTATCCCACCTCCGTCGGGGTTTAGGCTTCCCGACGGATCCCTTCGTGAGAGGGCTCCTGTTCTACTACGGGCTGGACTTTCACGACTTGGCTCCGGAGTCCATCCTCCATATCTCCGCATTCATTATCGTCTGCGAAGCCTTCCTCCGCGTCATTCCCCACTTCGGCTTATGGCTGAAGACCTTCAAGGTGGAGCCGAAGATGATCGGGGGGCGTCAAGCGGAGTGCGGCAGGGCGACCATAAGCAAAAAGGTCGATGCCCCATGGCCCGAGGGTTCCTTCCAAGAGGAACTTGGACCGTGGCAGCAGGAGTGGTTCTACATCACCGCTCCAAGGGGCAACAGGCAAAAGCCGCCGCCCTTATTCCTCCCGGGACCTCCACGCCAACTGATGTCGTGGGTCAACCAAGGGCTCAATTGGGGGCCATCCGAAGACGTGCCTTCGCTGCAGGGCCGTATTCGAGATCTCCAAGCGAGGGAGATTGACCTGATCAAGGTGATGCAGGTTATGCTAATCAGGCATCTTCTGCCCTGCAAACGACGTCCTCTCCGTCTATGGGAGTTCAACCCGGAGGGACCTCGGATTCTCCAACACTTCATGGGTGCGACACCCGTGGAGATGTACAAGTTGTTCTTCGGACCGCAGGTGGCGTGTCCAGATTTAGCCGAGGATGCAGGTCTAAGCCGCGATCGCCCGGATACTCAGGTAAGTAGCTCAAAGTCCGGACATTCTGTTTATGTGCCTTTATGGAGTTCGCCTCCTGACCCTTTGTTCTTTACAGGAATGGGTGGCGCGATCAAGGCTGATAAGGTGTCCGGCCCCCCTCCCAGAGACCGCACTGGAGCCCGTGCTGGTCAGAATGTTGGAGGTTGCACCCACAGAAGGGGGCGACGGGGAAAATAGAGGAGCTAATATTTCGCCCAAAGGGGCGACTGAAGAGGGAGGAAGCAAGAACCCCTCCATTTAGGGGGAGAAGAGGACCGCCTCCGAAGATCCGGAGGCCAAAGCCCCTAAGCGTGGGAAGAGATCTTCCCCGGGGGGTCCGGCGCCCGGAAAGAATCCGGACGCACAATCATCATCAAAGGATCGGCCCTCCAGCGAGACGTGAGTATGAAAGAGGGAGTTAATTAGTAAGGAAATACCTTCATTTGTGCTTCTGTAGATAACCAAAATATTTATATTGCAGTTCAGATCTGCAGCCTTCTCAGATGAGTTCATCTTCGGGGGACCTTCTTCCGGAGATGATGGAGAGCGATACGCCTCCATCCGCAGCACCGCCAGATGAGGCAGGCGAACCCGAAGTGTCATCACGGAGGGTATCCCTGAGTCCGGAGGGGCCAGAGAGTTCGGCACCTACTAGTGTCCGGCCGGGAGAACTGAAGAATCTGCTTGAGAGGGCGTCTATTTCAGAAGATCACCGTGCGTTAATGCGTATGGTGATTGGAAGGATTTCGTACGCTGAGAGCGAATTGCGTAATGCCGCCATGAGTTTGCTGGCGGGATTTGAGGTATGCGATAATGACGCACCCCTTTGTCTTTTAACAGTTTTGCATATAGAAAATGCGCCCTGTATAGATAGTAGCCCCTGAGACTCGGTAGGTTGTCGAAAACGACAGCGTACCGAGGATCGAAATCTAAAGAAATGAATTTCGTTGTTCCTATGCAGGTGGCGGATAGTCCGGGGACTAGCCGGACTGGTGAGTTTGCCGAGTTAAATCGGCAATTGGACTTGGCAGATGCGGACATCGCACTTGTCAACAGGCGACTTGACGAGTCGCAAGGTAAAATAATTCTCCGCAGTCGCTTTATTAAGGGGGTCGAAGCCCTCCTATGATAAATTATATGCTGTTTGTACAGACGGTGCGGCTGCTGTGGAGGGCCTTCGGGCCGAACTTGCTCGAGCTAAGGAGCAAGCCCGAAGGAGTGAAGTGGCTGCCTCGAGGGCGGCCGCGGAGTTGAAAGCCGAAAAGGCTGCGCACTGCCTAAGCAGGGCCGAGGTGGCCGAATTGGCCATAAAAGTAAAGGTTGCTGCCGACCGCAATGAGGCTCTTGAAAAGGAGCGCTTATCGGAGCGGGAAGACCTGAAGAAGGCCACCGCCGAAGCCAAGGATGCACGTTCTGCAATGCGGGCTATGAAGGAGGAACTGTGCCAGGCCGGAGAGATCGTGGCTGGCAAGCCTTTTCTGCTGCGTCGCCGGTTTATGGATGGAAAGTATGCTCAATTTGAGCGGCTGTGGAGTCCGGAGGATCCGTATATGGACTTAGCTGCAAGTGCGGCCGATGCCATTAAGCACTTTCGGAGCCAGAAGGATCACGAGACGGAAGAGCTATATTGGTCTCAATTCCACAGTCCGGATCGCCCACTTCCATTGACAGACCGGTTGGCCGAATGGGCCGAACTAAATAGATTGTCCGTACTTGCCATGACTCACATCGTGGCCCATGTTTGGCCAGAGAGGTCCAAGGCGACGAGCTACTTTGGCTTATTACAGCAATTCCTTGGAGCGGTGCCGCATATAAAGGAGATGAAGCGGTCAGCCTGTATAGAGGGCGCGCGGATGGCTCTTGCCCGTGTAAAGGCGCATTGTCCAGAGATGGACGCCACCGCTGTTGCTGCCCAGGGTTCGGATGAAAACCGGCTCCCTGCCGAGCACTATTTCGGGGAAGTTATGCGTGGCGCTCATGTAATAGAGTCGCAGTGCTCGAAGAATGTAATGTTCAAATGAACGCATTAGCTTATAAATCGATGATTATGTTATAGCCGCTTTTTATACTTGTGCGTCCAAGTAGTAAAACTTCTCCTTTTCGGCCGTTTACGTATACTTGTTTATAACCTGAAAGATGGCAGTCTTCGGCTTCAGCCCCCACGCACAAGGTGCTGGGGTGTTCGCAAAAATAGCGCGTTTTCACACTTAATCCGACGTCTCGGTCCTATTAAAAGGAGGTGGTAGCGTAGCGAATGAGGCAATCCGGACTATAATGCTTTATCACTTTCACTTAGCCAGTGGAGCTCGAGGGTGGGGCTACGATATAGCCCCTGGTGGCATCGCCCTTCTCCGAAGTCGGAGCGCGTGTGCCTGACCGGGAAACGGCCCTTCGTCAAAGCGGGGAATTCTAAACATTCCGATAGTTGATCGAGTGGTTGACCAGTCTCTCGCTGCATCATGACAGTCATTTTTCGGCTTTCTCTACTGAGGTGCTCGCCCAGCCGAACTGGGGCACAATCGCAGTAGTTCTCCTGGTGCCGCGTTAGCCGATGATACGGAACGTAAGGCAGCAAAACACAGGAGCCGGGCAAACCCAACATTTGACCAAAGACATGATTCGGAGCTGATGCATATAATGCCTAACTCGAGACGCCGAACACTCCCTAAGGTGTTCGGTCTTTATAATAATGGGCAGAACGATGCCCTAAGCCCCTAGTGTCCAAGTACGGGCATGGTCTTCTGACGCGGCCGATGCCAAAACGTCAGGCTCCGCTTTGGCTATAGGAAGAAACCAAGGGAGAATAACAACAAGAGACAGTAAAAAAGGTTTACGCAGGGTCTTAATCTGAAAAGAATCCTCGCAACGGGTCCCTACTGCACGTCTGCGCCTGTGTCTCCGTTGCGCCGTTATCCTGGACGGGTATGCACATTGTTCATCTGTAAAAAGAGAGGAACGTTTAGTTTTAAAAACAATTAGTGCGAAAAATATTAGAAATATAAATAATTAAAGCGAGGTTTGTATAAACCCGCGGTGATTTGTGCCCGCAGCCCCCTGTGAAGGGGTATGCGGCTAGGGAGCCCCTAGCCCACTGACGCCGGATTCGTCTATCCAAGTCCGGGGTCTTTAAGTGACCTTCGCACTGAAATTACGCCATGCGGTCCGGGCATCTTGAGTGTAAGAGACGCGTAATGCGGTATGGCGTTGAAGTGGACAAAAGCCTTTCGTCCCAAGAGTGCTTGATATTCACTTTCAAATGGGACGATGCGAAAAATTAATTTTTCGCGTCGAGAATTGTTTGGCGATCCGAACACGACTTCTAGTAATATGGAGCCTGTGCACTTGGCGTAATGGCCTGGAGTCACTCCTCTGAAGGAAGTGCGGTTGTGTTGAATTTTGGTAGGGTCTATCCCCATCCTACGGATTGTGTTTGAATATAGCAGGTTTAAGTCACTGCCTCCGTCCATTAGGACGTTAGTAAATTGCAATCCATCTATTATGGGATTCAATATCAGGGGAGTCCGTCCCGCATTTCGAACGCTTCTGGAATAGTCCAGGTGGTCGAAAGTGATTGGTTTTGATATCCAATCTCTACGGTCTGCAGGGTTGGACCGCGCGAAGCTCTTTTTAGAAAGTGCCGCACTATTTTTCCGTAGTATCACATGAAGTGAGTTTATTGCTTTGACCCCTTGTGGGAAAGTCTTTTGTTTTCCGGTGCTCTGTTGGTGGGGTTTATCTTCTTCGCTTGACGCGTCGAGCCCCTTGCGTTCGGCATTTAGTCGGCCGGACTGTTTTAAAACCCAACAATCCCTGTGGGTGTGATTTGCAGGTCTTCCGGGGGTGCTGTGGATTTGACATATCCGACCCAAAATTTTGTTTAAGTTGGACAATTCGTCACTGTCATCCTTAAGAGGCTGTGTTTTATTATTGGGTCACGAGCTTTTGAATCCGGCGTTGATTGTCGCGCTCTTTGGGCTTTTCTCTTTATTCCGGCGCTGCTCTTTTCTGCGCCGTGATTTTCCATTTCCATCTCTTATCTCTGATGTACTTGGGTCGCTGGTGCTGCATTGTGCTAACCAGCTATCCTCGCCCGCACAAAAGCGGGTCATGAGGCTTGTCAGTGCGAACATTGTCCTCGGTTTCTTGACCGAGGTGCCTGGCGAGCCATTCGTCTCGGACATTGTGCTTGAAAGCTGCTAAGGCTTCGGCGTCCGGACAGTCGACTATTTGGTTCTTTTTTGTAAGGAACCTATTCCAGAATTTCCGCTGACTCTCCGGGCTGTTGATTTATATGAATTAGGTCATCTGCATCCGGAGGGCGGACATAAGTCCCTTGAAAATTTGCTCTAAACGCGTCCTCGAGCTCTTCCCAACTTCCAACAGTATTTTCTGGGAGGCTTTTAAGCCAATGACGGGCTGGCCCTTTGACCTTGAGGGGTAGGTATTTTATGGCGTGGAGATCATCTCCTTTGGCCATATGTATATGTAGTATATAATCTTCTATCCAGACTCCAGGGTCTGTTGTTCCATCGTAAGATTCGATGTTTACGGGTTTAAACCCTTCGGGGATCTGATGATCCATTACTTCGTCAGTGAAGCATAATGGGTGTGCGGTGCCCCTGTATTGAGCGATATCGCGACGCAGCTCGAGAGAGCGCTGTCTGCTGTGTTCGGCCCGGCCGGGGTTATTGTATCCGGCACGACGGTATTTGTCGTGGGTCGTAGGGCGCCCACGTGATCCATAGATGGATCTAGATTGCCTTGCTTTGTCCTCCAATATGTCTCGCAAGTCCGGCGCGTTCCCTCTTGGCTTCGTACTTTTGGAGCGATGCCGGGGTATGGTCTTGGCTGGTGGTCTGGATGCCTCTCTGTCACGACCACGGGGTGGTCGGTCAGCCATATCGTGCGCTGGTGATGGACGTACGTATGCTTCCTCCTCTAATCGGGGGAGCAGCTTGCGTTTTGGGTAACTTTTGGAGGGATGTTCGAGTTTATACTCTTCGGCCCCGAGGACCTCGGTCCATCGATCGGCCAGCCGGTCCTGATCAGCTTGAAGCTGTTGCTGCTTTTTCTTTAGGCTGTTTGCTGTGGCGATGAGCCTGCGCTTGAAGCGCTCTTGTTCGACGGGATCCTCGGGTACGACGAATTCGTCATTGTTGAGGCTTGCTTCGTCTTCGAAGGGAGGCATATAATTATGATCCTCAACCTCTTCGTCTGCCGCCCCCACATGAGGGCTTGCTTCTGCATCCTCCTGCGCTGAGTCTTGCTGGAGGGGATTGTCTTCGGCACTCTCTGGAGTATTATTATCTCCTGTGCCGGAATCTCCGTTTTTGCTGTGGCGAGATTTAGAGCGGCGCCGCTAACGCCGGCGCTTGGGCTGTTTCTTTAAGGGATTTGCCTCCGCTATTCCTTCGCCGTCCCCATCTTTTGGGGTATCCACCATGTATACGTCATATGACGAGGTGGCCTTCCAGTGCCCTGTGGGCGCTGGTTCCTTTTCGTCTCCGGCATCGTCGTCCATAGCGTCGATATCTTCGGAGTCGTAGTCTAGCATGTCGGTTAGATCGTCGACAGTGGCTACAAAGTGGGTGGTGGGTGGGCTCTGAATTTCTTCGTCGTCCGCCAGGACTCTCCTGATAACGAGAGATGCTTTAGTGAATTCAAGATATCGCCGAAAGGCGAGCAATAGAAGATGTCCGCGGCGGTGAATTCCATAACCGGTCCCCAATCCGGACCGATTGGTAGGGGCGCGGGAGGTTCAGAGTCCGGCGAGGAGTCTGGCACCTCGGAATCATGAGTTTCGCAGGGGACAAGATTAGTGTTCGGCTCCATCCCGTGGATGTTGAAGCCCCCGGGGCGGCGTCTATCCACCGGCCCCCGATCTGGGCGATCGGCTCCGGGTCAATGGCCGGAGCGGATCCGTGTGCGGCCACCAAGGCACTGTTCGGCGGCAGAGCTAGATCATGCCCATGGTCACAGTGTGGCGCACTTGGCTGTGGCTCGAGTCCGTCGAGGATCAAGTCTCCGCGGACATCGGCCGTGAAGTTTAAGCTTCCAAATCTGACCTGACGGCCAGGAGCGTAGCTTTCGATCTGCTCCAGATGGGAAAGTGAATTGGCCCGCAGGGCGAAGCAGCCGAATACGAAGATCTGTCCGGGGAAAAAAATCTCACCCTGGACAGGGTTGATGGTTGAAGATGCCATCAAGCCTATCGGTGACGACACAGAGGAACTCTCAATGAAAGCACCAATGTCGGTGTCAAAACCGGCGGATCTCAGGTAGGGGGTCCCGAACTGTGCGTCTAGGCGGATGGTAACAGGAGACGAGGGACACGATGTTTTAACCCAGGTTCGGGCCCTCTCGATGGAGGTAAAACCCTACGTCATGCTTGATTAATATTGATGATATGGGTAGTACAAGAGTAGATCTACCACGAGATCAAGGAGGCTAAACCCTAGAAGCTAGCCTATGGTATGATTGTTGTAATGTATGTTGTCCTACGGACTAAAGCCCTCCGGTTTATATAGACACCGGAGAGGGCTAGGGTTACACAGAGTCGGTTACAATGGTAGGAGATCTACGTATCCGTATTGCCAAGCTTGCCTTCCACGCCAAGTAAAGTACCATCCGGACACGAGCCGGAGTCTTCAATCTTGTATCTTCGTAGTCTTGGAGTCCGGCGGACATTGATAGTCCGGCTGTCCGAACACCCCCTAGTCCAGGACTCCCTCAGCCCCCTTCCACCATATTCCACCTCGGTCATATCGTCGCGGAGTTTAGGTGAAGCTCTGCGCCGGTAGAACATCATCATCGTCACCACGCCGTCATGCTGACGGAACTCATCTCCGGAGCTCGGCTGGATCGGAGGCCGGAGATCGTCATCGAGCTAAACGTGTGCTGAACTCGGAGGCTCTGTATGTTCGGTGCTTGGATCGGTCGATCGTGAAGACGTACGACTACATCAACCACGTTCTGCTAATGCTTCCGCTTACGGTCTACGAGGGTACGTGGACGAACACTCTCCCCTCTCGTTGCTATGCCATCACCATGATCTTGCGTGTGCGTAGGAAATTTTTTGAAATTACTACGTTCCCCAACAAGCCCTCCTCTGATAAATTATATTCTGTTATACAGACGGTGCTGCTGCTGTGGAGAGCCTTCGGGCCAAACTTGCTCAAGATAAGGAGCAAGCCCGAAGGAGTGACGCGGCTGCCTCGAGGGTGGCCGAGGAGTTGAAAGCCGAAAGGCTGCTCACTGCCTAAGCAGGGAAGAGGTGGCCGAATTGGCCGTAAAAGTTAAAGATGCTGCCGACCGCAATGAGGCTCTTGAAAAGGAGCGCTTATCGGAGCGGGAAGACCTGAAGAAGGCCACCGCCGAGGCCAAGGATGCCCGCTCTGCAATGCGGGCCATGAGGGAGGAGCTGCGCCAGGCCGGAGATATCATGGCTGGCAAGCCTTATCTGCTGCGTCGCCGGTTTATGGATCAAAAGTATGCTCAATTTGATCGGCTGTGGAGTCCGGAGGATCCGTATATGGACTTAGCGGCAAGTGCGGCTGATGCCGTTGAGCACTTTCGGAGCCAGAAGGATCACAAGACGGAAGAGCTATTTTGGTCTCAATTCCATAGTCCGGATCGCTCACTTCCGTTGACCGACCGGTTGGCCGAATGGGCCGAGCTGAATAGATTATCCGGACTTGTCATGACTGACATCGTGGGTCATGTTTGGCCAGAGAGGCCCAAGGCGACGAGCTACTTCGGCTTACTGCAGCAATTCCTTGGAGCGGTGCCGCATATCAAGGAGATGAAGCGGTCGGCCTGCATCGAGGGTGCGCGAATGGCTCTTGCCCGCGTGAAGACGCATTGGACGGAGATGGATGCCACCGCTATTGCCGCCCAGGGGTCTGATGAAGACCGGCTCCCCGCCGAGCACTATTTCGGGGAAGTTATGCGTGGCACTCGTGTAATAGAGTCGCACTGCTCAAAAAATGTCACGTTCAAATGAACGTTTTAGCTTCTAAAACGATGATTATGCTATAACTGCTTTTTATACTTGTGCGTCCCAAGTAGTAAAACTGCTCCTATGTGTCCGTTTACGTATACACTTGTATAACCTGAAAGATTGCAGTCTTCGGCTTCATCCCCCACGCACAAGGTGCGGGGGTGTTCGCAAAAATAGCGTGTTTTCACACTTAATCCGACGTCTCGGTCCTGTTAAGGAGGTGGTAGCGTAGCAAATGAGGCAATCCGGACTATAATGCTTTATCACTTTCACTTAGCCAGTGGAGTTCGAGGGTGGGGCTACGATATAGCCCCTTGGGGGCACCGCGCTTCTCCGATTGCGGGGCGCGTGTGTGCCTGACTGGGAAACGGTCCTTCATCAAAGCGGGGAATTCTAAACATTCCGATAGTCGATCGAGTGGTTGACCAGTCTCTCGCTATATCATGACGGTCAGTTTTTGGCTTTCTCTACTGAGGTGCTCGCCCAGCCGAACTGGGGCACAATCGCAGTAGTTCTCCTGGTGCCGCGTTAGCCGATGATATGGAACGTAAGGCAGCAAAGCACAGGAGCCGGGCAAACCCAACATTTTACCAAAGACATGATTCGGAGCTGATGCATATAATGCCTAACTCGAGACGCCGAACACTCCCTGAGGGGTTCGGTCTTTATAATAATGGGCAGAACAATGCCCTAAGCCCCTGGTGTCCAGGTACAGGCATGGTCTTCTGACGCGGCCGATGCCAAAACGTCAGGCTCCGCTTTGGCTATAGGAAGAAACCAAGGGATAATAACAACAAGAGACAGTAAAAAAAAGGTCTACGCAGGGTCTTAATCTGAAAAGAATCCTCACAACGGGTCCCTACTACACGTCTGCGCCTGTGTCTCCGTTGCGTCGTTATCCTGGATGGGTATGCACGTTGTTCATCTGTAAAAAGAGAGGAACGCTCACTTTGAAAACAGTTTGTGCGAAAAATATATGTGTAAAAGAAGAAATATAAATAAGTAAAGCGGGGTTTGTATGAACCCGCGGTTGTGAAGAGGTGTGCGACTAGGGAGCCCCTAGCCTGCTGAAGACGGACTCGTCTATCCGAGTCCGGGGTCTTTGAGTGACCCTCGCACTGAAATGATGCCACGCAGACCGGGCATCTTGAGTGTAAGAGACGCGTAATGCGGTATGGCGTTGAAACGGACAAAAGCCTTTTGTCCCAATAGTGCTTGATATCCACTTTTAAATGGGACGATGTGAAAAATTAGTTTTTCGCGCCGAAAATTGTTCGGTGATCCGAACACGACTTCTAGTAATATGGAGCCTGTGCACTTGGCGTAAGGTCCTGGCATCACTCCTTTGAAGGAAGTGCGGCTGTGTCGAATTTTTGTAGGTCTATCCCCATCTGACGGATTGTGCTTGAATACAGCAGGTTTAGGTCGCTACCTCCGTCCATTAGGACTTTAGTAAATTGTAATCCGTCGATTATGGGATTCAATATCAGGGCAGTCCGCCCCGCGCTTCGAACGCTTCTGGAATAGTCCAGGTGGTCGAAGGTGATTGGTTTTGACATCCAATCTCTATGGTCTGCTGGGTTGGACCGTGCAAGGCTCTTTTTAGGAAGTGCCGCACTATTTTTCTGTATTATCACATGAAGTGAGTTTACTGCTTTGACCTCTTGTGGGAAAGTCTTTTGTTTTCCAGTGCTCTGCTGGTCGGGTTTATCTTCTTCGCTTGATGCATAGAGCCCCTTGTGTTCGGCGTTTAGTCGGCCGGACTGTTTAAAAACCCAACAATCCCTGTGGGTGTGATTTGCAGGCCTTCCGGGGGTACTGTGGATTTGACATATCCGACCCAAAATCTTGTTTAAGTTGGACAATTCATCGCTGTCATCCTTAAGAGGTTGTGTTTTGGTGTTTGGCCGTGAGCTTTTGAATCCGGCGTTCACTGCCGTGCTCTTTGGGCTTTTCTCTTTTTTCCGGCGCTCCTCTTTTCTGCGCCGTGATTTTCCGTTTCCATCTCTTATCTCGGATGTACTTGGGTCGCTGGCGCTGCATCTTGCTAGCCAGCTATCCTCTCCCGCATAGAAGCGGGTCATGAGGCCTGTTAGTGCGGACATTGTCCTCGGTTTTTCTTGGCCGAGGTGCCTTGCAAGCCATTCGTCTCGGACATTGTGTTTGAAAGCTGCTAAGGCTTAGGCATCCGGACAGTCGACTATTTGGTTCTTTTTGGTGAGAAACCTGTTCCAGAATTTCCGCGCTGACTCTCTGGGCTGTTGAGTTATATGACTTAGATCATCTGCATCCGGAGGGCGGACATAAGTCCCTTGAAAATTTGCTCTAAACGTGTCCTCGAGCTCTTCCCAACTTCCAACAGTGTTTTCTGGGAGGCTTTTAAGCCAATGACGGGCTGGCCCTTTGATCTTGAGGGGTAGGTATTTTATGGCGTGGAGATCGTCTCCTCTGGCCATGTGTATATGAAGTATATAATCTTCTATCCAGACTCCAGGGTCTGTTGTTCCATCGTAGGCCTCTATGTTTATGGGTTTAAATCCTGCTGGGAATTCATGCTCCAGCACCTCATCGGTGAAACATAGTGGGTGTGCGGCGCCCCTGTATTTGTGTGTGCCGCTATCTTCGGACACTTGACGTGTTGCCTTGCTTCTTGGGACCTTCTTCTTTGGCCCGTAGATGGACCTGGCTGAGCCATCTGTCCTTCCAAGTTCGTTGGTTGGTTTATGTGTGGCGCCGCTTTCAGAATTTGGCCTATCATCTGGCCGTCTATCCAACCAGGCAGCCTCTTTATTTTTTGACGGTGGAGGCTCTATGGCCTCCTCGTCGAATTCTGGTAGCAGCTTACGCTTCGGGTAGCTCTTTGATTGGTGGCCATTGCCGTATTTATCTGCGGTTTTGAGCACTTTCCTCCATCTCATTCTGAGTGTGTCTTCCGCTGTTTTGAGCTTCCGCTTTTCTTTCTTCAAGCTTCTTGCAGTGTTGATGAGTCTTTTCCGAAGGTTTTGCTCTCCCGTGGCGTGTCCGGCATGAGATCGTCCGGACTGTCGTTTTTGCCGGGCCTGGACTAATTACCTGACTCGTCATGTTTGGACGGTTGCTTATATGCATGTTCGTCGTCCGCTTGTGAGCCCTGCTGTATTACGAGCTCATTGGGAGCGTTGTTGTCGTCGAGGCGGGACTTAGGGCAGCGTCTGCGTCGCCGTTTTGGTTGTTTATCGGCGGGGTTATCTTCTGCTGTGGCCCGTTGGTCCTCGTCATCGCTCTCCTTTGGGGTATCCACCATGTATATGTCATATGACGAGGTGGTCCTCCCGTGCCTTGTAGGCTCTGCTTCTTGTTCGTCTCCGGCATCGTCGTCTATTCTGTCGATGTCTTCGGAGTCATGGTCTAGCATGTCGGTTAGATCGTCGATAGTGGCTACAAAGTGGGTGGTGGGTGGGTTCTGAATTTTTTCGTCGTCCGTACCCCAACCAACCTGGCCATAGTCCGGCCAGGACTCTCCCGATAACGAGAGGTGCTTTAGCGAATTCAGGATGTCGCCAAAAGGCGAGTATTGTAAGATGTCCGTGGCGGTGAATTCCATAACCGGCGCCCGATCCGATTTGATTGGTAGGGGCGCGGGAGGTTCGGAGTCCGGCAAGGAGTCCGGCACCTCGGAATCATGGGTTTTGCGAGGGACAAGATTAATGTTTGGCTCCATCGCCGAGGAAGTTGAAGCCCCCGAGGCGGCGTCTATCCACCAATCCTCGATCTGGGCGATCCGCTCCGGACTGATGGCCGAAGCGGATTCATGTGGGGCCACCAAGGCACTGCTCGGCGGCAGAGCTAGATCATGCCCATCGTCACAGTGCGGCGCGCTCGGCTGTGGCTCGAGTCCGTCGAAAATCAAGTCTCCGCGGACATTGGCCGTGAAGTTTAGGCTTCCGAATCTGACCTGATGGCCAGGGGCGTAGCTTTCGATCTGCTCCAGATGGCCAAGCGAATTAGCCCGCAGTGCGAAGCCGCCGAATACGAAGATCTGTCCAGGGAGAAAAGTCTCACCCTGGACAGCGTTGTTGGTTGAAGATGCCATCAAGCCTATCGGTGACGATACAGAGGAACTCTCAATGAAAGCACCAATGTCAGTGCCAAAACCAGCGGATCTCGGGTAGGGGGTCCTGAACTGTGCGTCTAGGCGGATGGTAACACTACAGGAAACAAGTAATTTGCCGTCTGTTGATTACAGACGGCAAAGACGTAAATCCAGACGGCAAAGAATTTGCCGCCAGGAAGTAGACGGCAAAGTCAGACGGCAAAGATAAATCGGCAAAGAATACTTTGTCGTCTGCTATTTTTTTAGGATGACGGCAAAGACTTTGCCGTCAGTCTATACTGTTTGCCGTCAACAGGTAAACCAGACGGCAAAAAAATGGCAACAAACGGAACGGACGACGTTAAGTGTTTTGCCGTCAGCCAGACTCCTTCTTTGCCGTAAGCCAGATACATCCAGACGGCAAAGTAATTTTTTTTATTAAAATAAACAGGACAAACAGTCCAATTGGAGTGGCCAGAGATGTTCGAAAGCGTTGGCAAAATCATCACTTGCGTTTTTTATATTCTGATAATAGTTCACGTGTGCCATGTTCTAGTAGCCTGCCAATCTTCTCTGAATAAAAAACAAAATCCTTTGCCATTCGGAGCACAAAATCCTTGCCGTTCCCAGCACGAATGGAACAACAGAATCGCATACTCAAATCACCACATACTAGATCATACAGATAGGAAATATGACAATATCTATGGAGAATTTGACTTAAAAAATATGGAGCACTACTAGAACCGGATTGACCCCATGGCCGGCACGGCTAGCGGTGGCCGGTGCAGCACGGCATGCGAGGCGGCGGGGGGTGGGGTCGGGGCCGACGGGGGCGATGTCGTCGGGGCCGGGGCCAGCTAGGGCCATGCGGTCGGGGTCGGGGCAGGGACCGGTGACGGCGATGGGGTCGGGGCCGGCGAGGCGCGCGCGGAGATGGGGCCGGCGAGGTGCGCGCGGAGACGGGGCCGGCGAGGCGCGCGAGGAGACGGGGCCGGCGAGGTGTGGCTGGCCTAGTCTCCAAGGCGACGGGGATGGGACCGGGGCCGGGGAGGTGCGGCTGGCCTGGTCGCCGGCTTCCTCCAGCGAGCTCCGGCTGAGCAGCAAGCCAGCCATCCAGGGCGCGGGCGTGGAGGAGAGGAGCTTGGGAACGGGGCGCCATGGGTGGATCCGATGAAGTGGTGGCCGGCGAGGTCGGGGCAAGGGCGCCGGCAAGATGTGGATCGGATCGGGAGCAAAAAGAGATAAGAGAGAGAGATAGCAGGTGTGAGAGACAGAGGGGATCGTGAGAAGAGAGAGAGGATCGTGGGGATAAGGGAGGGGTGGGCTGCGGGTGGTCGGGGTGGGCCCCAGCAACGGGCAGAGAGAGAGATAGCGGGATGGGGCGCGCGTGGTGAGAGACACGGGAGGGTGCGGGCGGTGCAGATCACGCCATGTCATCAATCCGTGGGTTCGATCCGCGTGTTATGCTTTCTCTTTGCCGTCTGCGATTTTTTTTACAGACGGCAAAGAGCTCTCTTTGCCGTCTGTAAAAAAATCACAGACGGCAAAGACTTTTCACCGTCTGTAAAAAATATCACAGACGGCAAAGATTCTTTGCCGTCTGTGGTTTTTTTTACAGACGGCAAAGTATGGATTTGCCGTCAGTTATTCTTTGCCGTCAGCCACTGTAGGCAAAATTAGTCTTTGCCGTCTGGCCCGACGAAATGCTGACGGCAAAGAACAGTACTGACGGCAAATCTCCTGTTTCCCGTAGTGTAACAGGAGACGAGGGACACGATGTTTTACCTAGGTTTGGGCCCTCTCGATGGAGGTAAAACCCTACGTCCTTCTTGATTAATGTTGATGATATGGGTAGTACAAGAGTGGATCTACCACGAGATCAAGGAGGCTAAACCCTAGAAGCTAGCCTATGGTATGATTGTTGTAATGTATGTTGTGTCCTACGGACTAAAGCCCTCTGGTTTATATAGACACCGTAGGAGGCTAGGGTTACACAGAGTCGGTTACAATGGTAGGAGATCTACATATCCGTATCGCCAAGCTTGCCTTCCAGGCCAAGGAAAGTCCCATCCGGACATGAGACGGAGTCTTCAATCTTGTATCTTCGTAGTCTTGGAGTCCGGCGGACGATGATAGTCCGGCTGTCCGGACACCCCCTAGTCCAGGACTCCCTCAGTAGCCCCTGAACCAGGCTTCAATGACGATAAGTCCGGCGCGCATAATGTTCGGCATTGCAAGGCGGGTTCCTCCCTTGAATAATCCAGAGAAGATCATGAACACCAGGATAGTGTCCGGCTCTGCAAAATAAATTCCACATTCCACCGTAGAGATAATAAAATGTACACTAGTCCAATCTGCTGACGTATTATGCGGCGTGACATCACACCGCTACCAAGCCTTTGTTTGAATCGTTTTTCACTATACCACCTCAGCACGTTTAGCGAAGCGGTTTCCTTGGCACGTCTTGTCGAAGCAGAGATCGTGTTCCCCTCATTCCGGGATTCTCATCAATAGGTGCGTGGGTAACCCAACCGTGCCCGTCGCCACGCCTCCTCCATCGAAGGTGAATCCCGAACGGTCACGGAGACGACCCTCGGTATTTTTCCCCTTTATAAGGGGACCAAGGACCGTTCCTCTTCTTCAATCTCGCATGGAATCTCCTCCTAGAGCCCCATATTCGAGCGCTTCGGATTCTCAATCATGTCCGGCTCTGACCTCCAGGGCCGGTGGATGCCCTCCTCCATCACGGAGGAGGACATATTGAAGTTACGTGAGGCCAAGTACCTGGCCTACGAGGTTTCGCACAGGTTGCCTGCCCAAGGGCAGGCCGTGCCCGCCCCCGAGCCCGGCGAATACGTCGTCTTCGTATCCCACCTCCGTCGGGGTTTAGGCTTCCCAACGGACCCCTTCGTGAGAGGGCTCATGTTCTACTATGGGCTGGATTTTCACGATTTGGCTCCGGAGTCCATCCTCCATATCTCCGCATTCATTATCGTCTGCGAAGCCTTCCTCCGCGTCACTCCCCACTTTGGCCTGTGGCTGAAGACCTTCAATTTGAAGCCGAAGATGATCGGGGGGCGTCAAGCGGAGTGCGGTGGGGCGGCCATAAGCAAAAAGGCCGATGCCCCGTGGCCCGAGGGTTCCTTCCAAGAGGAACTCGGACTGTGGCAGCAGGAGTGGTTCTATATCACCGCTCCGAGGGGCAGCAAGCAAAAGCCGCCGCCTTCATTCCGCCCGGGACCTCCACGCCAACTGATGTCGTGGGTCAACCAAGGGCTCAATTGGGGGCCGTCCGAAGATGTGCCCTCACTGCAGAGCCGGATTCAAGACCTCCAAGCGAGGGAGATCAATCTGGTCGTGGTGATGCAGGTTATGCTAATCAGGCATCTTCTGCCCTGCAAATGCCGTCCTCTCCGTTTATGGGAGTTCAACCCGGAGGGACCTCGGATTCTCCAACACTTCATGGGTGCAACACCCGTGGCGATGTACAAGTTGTTCTTCGGACCGCAGGTGGCGTGTTTGGAATTAGCCGAGGACGCAGGCCTAAGCCGCAATCGCCCGGATACTCAGGTAAATAGCTCAGAGTCCGGACATTCTGTTTATCTGCCTTTCTAGAGTTCGCCTCCTGACGCATTACTCTTCACAGGAGTGGGTGGCGCGATCAAGGCTGATAAGGTGTCCGGCCCCCCTCCCAGAGACCGCACTGGAGCCCGTGCTGGTCAGAATGTTGGAGGTCGCGCCCACAGAAGGGAGCGATGGGGAAAACAGAGGAGCTAATATTTCGCCCAAAGGGGCGTCTGAAGAGGGGGGAATCAAGAACCCCTCCTTCCAGGGGGAGAAGAGGACCGCCTCCGAGGATCCGGAGGCCAAAGCCCCTAAACGGGGGAAGAGATCTTCCCCGGGGGATCCGGCGTCCGGGGAGAATCCGGACGCACAACCATCGCCAAAGGATCGGCCCTCGAGCGAACCGTGAGTATGAAAAGGGAATTCCATCAGTAAGAAAGTACCTCCATTTATGCTTCTGTGGGTGACCGAAATTTTTATTTTGCAGTTCGGATTTGCAACCTTCGCAGATGAGTTCATCTTCGGGGGACCTTCTTACGGAGATGATGGAGAGCGAAACGCCCCGTCTACTGCGCCATCAGACAAGGCAGACGAGCCTGAAGTATCGTCACGGAGGGTATCCCCAAGTCCGGAGGGGCCGGAGAGTTCGGCGCCCACTAGTATCCGGCCGGGAGGACTAAAGAATCTGCTTGAGAGGGCGTCCATCTCAGAAGATCATCGTGCGCTAATGCACATGGTGATTGGAAGGATTTCGTCCGCCGAGAGCGGATTGCGTAACGACGCTATGAGTTTGCTGGCGGGATTTGAGGTACGCGAAAATGACGCACCTTCTATTTTTGGCAGTTTTGCACATAAAAGTGTGCTCTGTATAGATAGTAGCCCCTGAGACTCGGTAGGTTGTCGAAGACGACAGCGTGCCGAGGATCGAAATCGCAAGTAATGAATGTCGCCGTTCCTATGGAGGTGGCCGATAGTCCGAGGGCTAGCCGGACTAGTGGGGTTACCGAGTTAATGCGGCAACTTGACGCGGCGGATGCGGACATCACACTTGTCAACCGGCGACTTGACGAGTCGCAAGGTAAATGAGTTCTCCACAGTTGCTTTATTAATGGGGTCAAAGCCCTCCTCTGATAAATTATATGCTGTTATACAGACGGTGATGCTGCTGTGGAGAGCCTTCGGGCCAAACTTGCTCAAGCCCGAAGGAGTGACGCGGCTGCCTCGAGGGCGGCCGAGGAGTAGAAAGCCGAAAAGGCTGCTCACTGCCTAAGCAGGGAAGAGGTGGCCGAATTGGCCGTAAAAGTGAAAGATGCTGCCGACCGCAATGAGGCTCTTGAAAAGGAGCGCTTATCGGAGCGGGAAGACCTGAAGAAGGCCACCGCCGAGGCCAAGGATGCCCGCTCTACAATGCGGGCCATGAGGGAGGAGCTGCGCCAGGCCGGAGATATCGTGGCTGGCAAGCCTTATCTGCTGCGTCGCCGGTTTATGGATCAAAAGTATGCTCAATTTGATCGGCTGTGGAGTCCGGAGGATCCGTATATGGACTTAGCGGCAAGTGCTGCTGATGCCGTTGAGCACTTCCGGAGCCAGAAGGATCACAAGACGGAAGAGCTATTTTGGTCTCAATTCCATAGTCCGGATCGCTCACTTCCATTGACCGACCGGTTGGCCGAATGGGCCGCGCTAAATAGGTTGTCCGGACTTGCCATGACTGAAATCGTGGCTCATGTCTGGCCAGAGAGGCCCAGGGCGACGAGCTACTTCGGCTTACTGCAGCAATTCCTTGGAGCGGTGCCGCATATCAAGGAGATGAAGCGGTCGGCCTGCATCGAGGGCGCGCGGATGGCACTTGCCCGCGTAAAGGCGCATTGGACAGAGATGGATGACACCGCTGTTGCCGCTCAGGGCTCGGATGAAGACCGGCTCCCCGCTGACCACTATTTCGGGGAAGTTATGCGTGGCGCTCGTGTAATAGAGTCGCAGTGCTCAAAAAATGTCACGTTCGAATGAACGTTTTAGCTTGTAAAACGATGATTATGATATAACTGCTTTTTATACTTGTGCGTCCCAAGTAATAAAACTTCTCCTATGCGGCCGTTTACGTATACACTTGTATAACCTGAAAGATTGCAGTCTTCGGCTTCAGCCCCCACGCACAAGGTGCGGGGGTGTTCGCAAAAATAGCGCATGTTCACACTTAATCCGACGTCTCGGTCCTGTTTAGGAGGTGGTAGCGTAGCGAACGAGGCAATCCGGACTATAATGCTTTATCACTTTCACTTAGCCATTGGAGCTCGAGGGTGGGGCTACGATATAGCCCCTGGGGGCACCGCGCTTCTCCAAGTTCGGGGCGCGTGTGTGCCTGACCGGGAAACCGTCCTTCGTCAAAGCGGGGAATTCTAAACATTCCGGTAGTCGATCGAGTGGTTGACCAGTCTCTCGCTATATCATGACAGTCAGTTTTCGGCTTTCTCTACTGAGGTGCTCGCCCAGCCGAACTGGGGCACAATCGCAGTAGTTCTCCTGGTGCCGCGTTAGCCGATGATACGGAACGTAAGGCAGCAAAACACAGGAGCCGGGCAAACCCAACATTTGACCAAAGACATGATTCGGAGCTGATGCATATAATGCCTAACTCGAGACGCCGAACACTCCCTCAGGTGTTCGGTCTTTATGATAATGGGCAGAACAATGCCCTAAGCCCCTAGTGTCCAAGTGCGGGCATGGTCTTCTGACGCGGCCGATGCCAAAACGTCAGGCTCCGCTTTGGCTATAGGAAGAAACCAAGGGAGAATAACAACAAGAGACATTTAAAAAAAGGTCTACGCAGGGTCTTAATCTAAAAAGAATCCTCGCAACGGGTCCCTACTGCACGTCTGCGCCTGTGTCTCCGTTGCGCCGTTATCCTGGACGGGTATGCACGTTGTTCATCTGTAAAAAGAGAGGAACGCTTAGTTTGGAAACAATTTGTGCGAAAAATATATGTGTAAAAGGAGAAATATAAATAAGTAAAGCGGGGTTTGTATGAACCCGCGGTTGTTTGTGCGCGCAGCCCCCTGTGAAGAGGTGTGCGGCTAGGGAGCCCCTAGCCTGCTGAAGCCAGACTCGTCTAACCGAGTCCGGGGTCTTTGAGTGACCCTCGCACTGAAATGATGCCACGCAGACCAGGCATCTTGAGTGTAAGAGATGCGTAATGCGGTATGGCGTTGAAACGGACAAAAGCCTTTCGTCCCAATAGTGCCTGATATCCACTTTTAAATGGGACGATGTGAAAAATTAGTTTTTCGCGCCGAAAATTGTTCGGTGATCCGAACACGACTTCTAGTAATATGGAGCCTGTGCACTTGGCGTAAGGTCCTGGCGTCACTCCTTTGAAGGAAGTGTGGCTGTGTCGAATTTTTGTAGGGTCTATCCCCATCTGACGGATTGTGTTTGAATACAGCAGGTTTAAGTCGCTGCCTCCGTCCATTAGGACTTTAGTGAATTGTAGTCCGTCTATTATGGGATTCAATATCAGGGCAGTCCGTCCTTCGCTTCGAACATTTCTGGAATAGTCCAGGTGGTCGAAAGTGATTGGTTTTGATATCCAATCTCTATGGTCTGCTGGGTTGGACCGTGCGAGGCTCTTTTTAGGAAGTGCCGCACTATTTTTCCGTATTATCACATGAAGTGAGTTTACTGCTTTGACCTCTTGTGGGAAAGTCTTTTGTTTTCCGGTGCTCTGCTGGTGGGGTTTATCTTCTTCGCTTGACGCGTCGAGCCCCTTGTGTTCGGCGTTTAGTCGGCCGGACTGTTTAAAAACCCAACAATCCCTGTGGGTGTGATTTGGAGGCCTTCCGAGGGTACTGTGGATTTGACATATCCGACCCAAAATCTTGTTTAATTCGGACAATTCATCGCTGTCATCCTTAAGAGGCTGTGTTTTGTTGTTTGGCCGCGAGCTTTTGAATTCGGCGTTGACTGCCGTGCTCTTTGGGCTTTTCTCTTTATTCCGGCGTTGCTCTTTTCTGCGCCGTGATTTTCTGTTTCCATCTCTTATCTCGGATGTACTTGGGTCGCTGGTGCTGCATCTTGCTAGCCAGCTATCCTCTCCCGCACAGAAGCGGGTCATGAGGCTTGTTAGCACGGACATTGTCCTCGGTTTTTGTTGGGCGAGGTGCCTGGCAATACATTCGTCTCGGACATTGTGTTTGAAAGCTGCTAAGGCTTCGGCGTCCGGACAGTCGACTATTTGGTTCTTTTTGGTGAGAAACCTGTTCCAGAATTTCCGCGCTGACTCTCCGGGCTGTTGAGTTATATGACTTAGATCATCTGCATCCGGAGGGCGGACATAAGTCCCTTGAAAATTTGCTCTAAACGCGTCCTCGAGCTCCTCCCAACTTACAACAGTGTTTTCTGGGAGGATTTTAAGCCAATGACGGGCTGGCCCTTTAAGCTTGAGGGGTAGGTATTTTATGGCGTGGAGATCATCTCCTCTGGCCATGTGTATATGCAGTATATAATCTTCTATCCAGACTCCAGGGTCTGTTGTTCCATCGTAGGCCTCTATGTTTATGGGTTTAAATCCTGCGGGGAATTCATGGTCCAGCACCTCATCGGTGAAACATAGTGGGTCTGCGGCGCCCCTGTATTTGTGTGTGCCGCTATCTTCGGACACTTGACGTGTTGCATTGCTTCCTGGGGCCTTCTTCTTTGGCCCGTAGATGGACCTGGCTGGGCCATCTGTCCTTCCAAGTTCGTTGGTTGGTTTACGTATGGCGCCGCTTTCAGAATTTGGCCTATCATCTGGCCGTCTATCCGACCAGGTAGCCTCTTTATTTTTTGACGGTGGAGGCTCTATGGCCTCCTCGTCGAATTCTGGTAGCAGCTTACGCTTCGGGTAGCTCTTTGATTGGTGGCCATTGCCGTATTTATCTGCGGTTTTGAGCACTTTGCTCCATCTCATTCTGAGTGTGTCTACCGCTGTTTTGAGCTTCTGCTTTTCCTTCTTCAGGCTTCTTGCAGTGTTGACGAGTCTTTTCCGAAGGTTTTTGCTCTCCGGCGGCGTGTCCGGCATGAGGTCGTCTGGACTGTCGTTTTCGCCGGGCCTGGACTGATTATCTGACTCGTCATGTTCGGACGGTTGCTTATCTGCATGTTCGTCGTCCACTTGTGAGCCCTGCTGTATTACGGGCTCCTTGGGAGCATTGTTGTCGTCGAGGCGGGACTTAGGGCGGCGTCTGCGTTGCCGTTTTGGTTGTTTATCGGCGGTGTTATCTTCTGCCGCGGCCCGTTGGTCCTCGTCATCGCTCTCCTTTGGGGTATCCACCATGTATATGTCATATGACGAGGTGGTCCTCCTGTGCCTTATAGGCTCTGTTTCTTGTTCGTCTCCGTCATCGTCGTCCATAGCGTCGATGTCGTCGGAGTCGTAGCCTAGCATGTCGGTTAGATCGTCGACAGTGGCTACAAAGTGGGTGGTCGGTGGGTTCTGAATTTCTTCGTCGTCCGTACCCCAACCATCCTGGCCATAGTCCGGCCAGGGCTCTCCTGATAATGAGAGGTGCTTTAGTGAATTCAGGATGTCGCCAAAAGGCGAGTATTGGAAGATGTCCGCGGCGGTGAATTCCATAACCGACGCCCAATCCGATTTGGTTGGTAGGGGCGTGGGAGGTTCGGAGTCCGGCAAGGGGTCTGGCACCTCGGAATCACGAGTTTCGCAGGGGACAAGATTAATGTTCGCCTCCATTGCCGAGGAAGTTGAAGCCCCTAAGGCGGCGTCTATCCACCGATCCTCGATCTGGGCGATCGGCTCCGGACTGGTGGCCGAAGCGGATTCATGTGGGGCCACCAAGGCACTGTTCGGCGGCAGAGCTAGATCATGCCCATCGTCACAGTGCGGCGTGCTCGGCAGTGGCTCGAGTCCGTCGAAGATCAAGTCTCTGCGGACATTGGCCGTGAAGTTTAGGCTTCCGAATCTGACCTGACGGCCAGGGGCATAGCTTTCGATCTGCTCCAAATGGCCAAGCGAATTAGCCCGCAGTGCGAAGCCGCCGAATACGAAGATCTGTCCGGGGAGAAAAGTCTCACCCTGGACAGCGTTGTTGGTTGAAGATGCCATCAAGCCTATCGGTGACGACACAGAGGAACTCTCAATGAAAGCACCAATGTCTAAAACACCGGGTCCATTTTATTCTCTCTATGATCAGAGCGTGGAACCTGATGTGCCTGCCGGAGAACTACCAGATGAAGTACTACTTCTACCACATGCTGTCGTGGCCGCAGCTGTTGTTCGTCGCCGAGGACTACGGCGGCCGCATCGTCGGCTACGTGCTCGCCAAGATGGAGGAGGACCCCTCGGAGCCCTGCCACGGCCACATCACCTCGCTCGTGGTCCTCCGATCCCATCGCAAGCTCGGGCTCGCCACCAAGCTCATGTCGGCCGCCCAGGCCGCCATGGACCAGGTCTTCGGCGCCGAGTACGTGTCTCTCCACGTCCGCCGCTCCAACCGTGCCGCCTTCAACCTCTACACCTCCACCCTCGGCTACCAGATCCATGATATCAAGGCCAAGTACTACGCCGACGGCGTGGACGCCTACGACATGCGCAAGATGCTTCGCCAGCCCGTGCCCAAGAAGCATCACCACCACCACCACGCCGGCGGGGGCTGCTGCTCCCACGACGCCCCTGCTGCCGCCGCAGCCGGTTCGTCCCCAACTACCACTTCGCCGGAGAAGAAGGCCGACTCATGAGAGGATGAACAACATGCATACCCGTCCAGGATAACGGCGCAACGGAGACACAGGCGCAGACGTGCAGTAGGGACCCGTTGCGAGGATTCTTTTCAGATTAAGACCCTGCGTAGACCTTTTTTAAATGTCTCTTGTTGTTATTCTCCCTTGGTTTCTTCCTATAGACAAAGCGGAGCCTGACGTTTTGGCATCGGCCGCGTCAGAAGACCATGCCCGTACTTGGACACTAGGGGCTTAGGGCATTGTTCTGCCCATTATCATAAAGACCGAACACCTCAGGGAGTGTTCGGCGTCTCGAGTTAGGCATTATATGCATCAGCTCCGAATCATGTCTTTGGTCAAATGTTGGGTTTGCCCGGCTCCTGTGTTTTGCTGCCTTACGTTCCGTATCATCGGCTAACGTGGCACCAGGAGAACTACTGCGATTGTGCCCCAGTTCGGCTGGGCAAGCACCTCAGTAGAGAAAGCCGAAAACTGACTGTCATGATATAGCGAGAGACTGGTCAACCACTCGATCGACTACCGGAATGTTTAGAATTCCCCGCTTTGACGAAGGACCGTTTCCCGGTCAGGCACACACGCGCCCCGAACTCGGAGAAGCGCGGTGCCCCCAGGGGCTATATCGTAGCCCCACCCTCGAGCTCCAATGGCTAAGTGAAAGTGATAAAGCATTATAGTCCGGATTGCCTCGTTCGCTACGCTACCACCTCCTAAACAGGACCGAGACGTCGGATTAAGTGTGAACACGCGCTATTTTTGCGAACACCCCCGCACCTTGTGCGTGGGGGCTGAAGCCGAAGACTGCAATCTTTCAGGTTATACAAGTGTATACATAAACAGCCGCATAGGAGAAGTTTTATTACTTGGGACGCACAAGTATAAAAAGCAGTTATATCATAATCATCGTTTTACAAGCTAAAACGTTCATTTGAACGTGACATTTTTTGAGCACTGCGACTCTATTACACGAGCGCCACGCATAACTTCCCCGAAATAGTGCTCGGCGGGGAGCCGGTCCTTATCCGAGCCTTGGGCGGCAACAGCGGTGGCATCCATCTCTGTCCAATGCGCCTTTACACGGGCAAGTGCCATCCGCGCGCCCTCGATGCAGGCCGACCGCTTCATCTCCTTGATATGCGGCACCGCTCCAAGGAATTGCTGCAGTAAGCCGAAGTAGCTCGTCGCCCTGGGCCTCTCTGGCCAGACATGAGCCACGATGTCAGTCATGGCAAGTCCGGACAACCTATTTAGCTCGGCCCATTCGGCCAACCGGTCGGTCAACGGAAGTGAGCGATCCGGACTATGGAATTGAGACCAAAATAGCTCTTCCGTATTGTGATCCTTCTGGCTCCGGAAGTGCTCAACGGCATCAGCCGCACTTGCCGCTAAGTCCATATACGGAACCTCCGGACTCCACAGCCGATCAAATTGAGCATACTTTTGATCCATAAACCGGCGACGCAGCAGATAAGGCTTGCCAGCCACGATATCTCTGGCCTGGCGCAGCTCCTCCCTCATGGCCCGCATTGCAGAGCGGGCATCCTTGGCCTCGGCGGTGGCCTTCTTCAGGTCTTCCCACTCCGATAAGCGCTCCTTTTGAAGAGCCTCATTGCGGTCGGCAGCATCTTTCACTTTTACGGCCAATTCGGCCACCTCTTCCCTGCTTAGGCAGTGAGCAGCCTTTTCGGCTTTCAACTCCTCGGCCGCCCTCGAGGCAGCCGCGTCACTCCTTCGGGCTTGAGCAAGTTCGGCCCGAAGGCTCTCCACAGTAGCAGCACCGTCTGTATAACAGCATATAATTTATCAGAGGAGGGCTTTGACCCCATTAATAAAGCGACCGTGGAGAACTCATTTACCTTGCGACTCGTCAAGTCGCCGGTTGACAAGTGCGATGTCCGCATCCGCCGCGTCAAGTTGCCGCATTAACTCGGCAACCCCACTAGTCCGGCTAGCCCTCGGACTATCCGCCACCTGCATAGGAACGGAGACATTAATTACTTGCGATTTCGATCCTCGGCACGCTGTCGTCTTCGACAACCTACCGAGTCTCAGGGGCTACTATCTATACAAAGCACACTTTTATGTGCAAAACTGTCAAAAATAGAAGGTGCGTCATTTTCACGTACCTCAAATCCCGCCAGCAAACTCATAGCGGTGTTACGCAATCCGCTCTCGGCGGACGAAATCCTTCCAATCACCATGTGCATTAGCGCACGATGATCTTCTGAGATGGACGCCCTCTCAAGCAGATTCTTCAGTCCTCCCGGCCGGATACTAGTGGGCGCCGAACTCTTCGGCCCCTCCGGACTTGGGGATACCCTCCGTGATGATACTTCAGGCTCGTCTTCCTTGTCTGATGGCGCAGTAGACGGGGGCGTTTCGCTCTCCATCATCTCCGGAAGAAGGTCCCCCGAAGACGAACTCATCTGCGAAGGCTGCAAATCCGAACTGCAAAATAAAAATTTCGGTCACCCACAGAAGCATAAATGGAGGTACTTTCTTACTGATGGAATTCCCTTTTCATACTCACGGCTCGCTGGAGGGCCGATCCTTTGGCGATGGTTGTGCGTCCGGATTCTCCCCGGACGCTGGATCCCCTGGGGAAGATCTCTTCCCCCGTTTAGGGGCTTTGGCCTCCGGATCCTCGGAGGCGGTCCTCTTCTCCCCTGGAAGGAGGAGTTCTTGATTCCCCCCTCTTCAGACGCCCCTTTGGGCGAAATATTAGCTCCTCTATTTTCCCCATCGCTCCCTTCTGTGGGCGCGACCTCCAACATTCTGACCAGCACGGGCTCCAGTGCGGTCTCTGGGAGGGGGGGCGGACACCTTATCAGCCTTGATCGCGCCACCCACTCCTTGTAAGAGTAATGCGTCAGGAGGCGAACTCTAGAAAGGCAGATAAACAGAATGTCCGGACTCTGAGCTATTTACCTGAGTATCCGAGCGATTGCGGCTTAGGCCTGCGTCCTCGGCTAATTCCGGACATGCCACCTGCGGTCCGAAGAACAACTTGTACATCTCCACGGGTGTTGCACCCATGAAGTGTTGGAGAATCCGAGGTCCCTCCGGGTTGAACTCCCATAAACGGAGAGGACGGCATTTGCAGGGCAGAAGATGCCTGATTAGCATAACCTGCATCACCACGACCAGATTGATCTCCCTCGCTTGGAGGTCTCGAATCCGGCCTTGCAGTGAGGGCCATCCGACCAATTGAGCCCTTGGTTGACCCACGACATCAGTTGGCGTGGAGGTCCTGGGCGGAATGAAGGCAGCGGCTTTTGCTTGCTGCCCCTCGGAGCGGTGATATAGAACCACTCCTGCTGCCACAGTCTGAGTTCCTCTTGGAAGGAACCCTCGGGCCACGGGGCATCGGCCTTTTTGCTTATGGCCGCCCCGCCGCACTCCGCTTGACGCCCCCCGATCATCTTCGGCTTCACATTGAAGGTCTTCAGCCACAGGCCGAAGTGGGGAGTCACGCGGAGGAAGGCTTCGCAGATGATAATGAATGCGGAAATATGGAGGATGGACTCCGGAGCCAAATCGTGAAAATCCAGCCCGTAGTAGAACATGAGCCCTCTCACGAAGGGGTCCGTCGGGAAGCCTAAACCCCGACGGAGGTGGGATACAAAGACGACGTATTCGCCGGGCTCGGGGGCGGGCACGGCCTGCCCTTGGGCAGGCAACCTGTGCGAAACCTCGTAGGCCAGGTACTTGGCCTCACGTAACTTCAATATGTCCTCCTCCGTCATCCACCGGCCCTGGAGGTCGGAGCCGGACATGATTGAGAATCCGAAGCGCTCGAATCTGGGGCTCTGGGTGCTGGAACTAGGAGCGAGGAGGAGATTCAATGCGAGATTGAAGAAAAGGAACGGTCCTTGGTCCCCTTATAAAGGGGAAAAATACCAAGGGTCGTCTCCGTGACCGTTCGGGATTCGCCTTCGATGGAGGAGGCGTGGCGACGGGCACGGTTGGGTTACCCACGCACGTATTAATGAGAATCCCGGAATAAGGGGAACACGATCTCTGCTTCGACAAGACGTGCCAAGGAAACCGCTTCGCTAAACGTGCTGAGGTGGTATAGTAAAAAACGATTCAAACAATGGCTTGGTAGCGGTGTGATGTCACGCCGCATAATACGTCAGCAGATTGAACTAGTGTACATTTTATTCTCTCTACGGTGGAATGTGGAATTTATTTTGCAGAGCCGGACACTATCCTGGTGTTCATGATCTTCTCTGGATTATTCAAGGGAGGAACCCGCCTTGCAATGCCGAACATTATGCGCACCGGACTTATCGTCATTGAAGCCTGGTTCAGGGGCTACTGAGGGAGTCCTGGACTAGGGGGTGTCCTGACAGCCCCTAGTCACTTTCGAGAGCCGAGGCAAGCTCGGACTCTCGAGTCTTGGAGTCACGCTCCAAACTCTCATGCTTTTCCATGAGAGCCTGGAGCTCTTGCTGAACTTCCGCCACCCGTGCCTCTTGCTTTTCTCGCTCTGACCGTTCCACGGCCGCACTGCGTTCGGCCGCGGACACAGCCTCCTTCAGGGCTACCACCTCGTTAGTGGCCCCTGCAATACACATATTATCCTTGATAACTTTATTGCAACCAAAATCCTTTTTTATAAGGTAACTATTCAAAGTGGTGTTACTCACCTTCTTTGTCCTCGAGCTGCTTCTTCGCATGGCCGAGCTCTCGCTCGGACCGCTCGAGATCCTACTTTAGCACATCGAACCTGATGTGCCTGCATAATGAACATAATCATTGGATTTGCTTGTTGCCCCCCAGTCCTTGGCGTCTCCATTGTAGCTTCGATGGAATTCTCGCCCTCAAAATTATGTTCATTATGCTCTTCAACAACTTCTTTACTTGAAAGCTTGACCCCATCACCTGCAGTTTTTACCTCCTCTTTAAATGGATCGGCTTGAAGCAGCCGATGCAAAAACTCCCTGCCATCGAGACCAATCGGAATAGACTGGTCATCTCTTGGTGTCTCAACAAATTTCAATCGTCCTTTATCAATGGCCGATTTAACAATTTGACGAAACATATTGCAATCCTCAAAATTATGTTTGAACGAATGATGCAACCTAGAATACATTCGTCCTTGAATTGATGGCTTGACATGGTGATCAAGAATTCTTATGTAATTATTTTTCAGCAATAAATCAAATATTTGGTCACACATGCTTGAATTGAAGGTAAACTTCTTGCTTTCTAGCCGATCTTGCTGTGTGAACGGCTTTGAAGATAAGCAAACGAATGGTTCAGATTTAGAATCTTCCCATTCGGCTATACATTGTGTTTTCCACTCTATCTCCAGTGTCTTTGGATAAGATATTATACTAGCATCGGATTTCTCAAAAGAAATTAACCTTGGCTTTAAACTTCCGATACGAAAATATTTAGAACACACATGTCTCAATTGAGACAAAGTGCAAGCCAAGTAAGAAATAAGCAAAGCTACCCAACTAGATATGAACTTTAGATAAAGCAATGGAGAAAGCTTTGGCCACAACAATAAGTCATTATCGGTCTTTATAAATGGTGCAATGGGTTGACCGATATAGTCTATAACAATTTTGTTGCTAACAAGTAAATTACTCTTCTTCATTGGCCTTTCAAAATTACTTATGAGAATTTTTCTTACAGAAGCATCGACAATAAAGTTGCGACCAAATCGGAAGATAGGCAAGTCACTTGCTAGACATACCTCTTCAATTACGTTGGGAGAGCATGATGGTTGTATCACTTGAATAATACTTTGTTCCACTTTTGAATGACTCTCCAATGCCTTGGCATCCTCTTTTTATTTGATAGATTCGGTACACATACTATTTGATTCGGCTTTTTTAATAACCGAATTAACTTTGTTATCCGAATCACCACTCTTTCTTTCTTTGATTCGCAAGGTTGCTTGTTCTTGTCTAAATTCTGCAAACATTGCAGCTAGTCTATCTTTAAGCTTTTTTCGACCAATTTCAGCCCAATCTTCATCAAATTGCCCCCGAATACTTTGAGACGCTTTCGGCAATGGTGTGTTGCCAAAATTCTGTAATTGTGCAGGGGCAACATGATATGCTACGTTACTAGGTAAAGACACATGCGCTCTGGTAGAATTCTCACTTATTCGGCCATGAGCATGAAGGTGTGGAGCCGAATCACGAATATCTACAACTGCGTATGGTGCCAAAAAATTCGTAGCATGAGGTGTAGCATACGATGTTTGAGGGTAATTGGCTGAATAACTAGTAGTGGCATGGCCAATTCCCCTATCCACCGGCACGTTTGGATTAACATACTGCAAGTTATTTGCCGATGAATAAAAAGTTGAAACACTTTGTTGCATACTATTGGAAGTTCCTACATGGGGTGTCTCAACATGATTAACCGAACTCATCATTTTTTTCATCGGCATATGGATTTGTGGGGTTGCCGATGCATGGGAGTTGGCATACATATGTTGCATGCTGCTAAAATTATTTGAAGTTGAAGCATGAATATTATTCTGAATCGGCTGTTGCACATAATTAGATGCATGATTGATAAAACTAGGGCTAGCCGATACAATATGCTCATTAGACGATCTAGCAACAACATATGTATTATTTGCATCTACATAAGTGAATGGGTATTCATGTTACCTTTGTAGATTGCAAACCCTAGATGACGAGCTCTTCGTAGCAAGAACGGGCTGGAGACCGTTCAAAGCTTCGTCCCCAGCGGAGTCGCCAAAAAGTGTGTTCGCACACGAACACGTCACCGTGTACCCTCGACGCCGGGGGTGATGCACCGCAGCTCACGTCGAAGGAGACCCGTCCGGAAGCGCGGTACGCAGGCAATCCGGAGGGCGCTTTTGATGACCCAAAACCCCACACGCCTGGGAGGGACCCCGTCAGGGCGCGCGGCGGCTATGGGATGCCCTAGGTTGGCCTGACCGCCCCTAGGGCCTCGAGGTTCGCCGCCCTGCAATGAAGAAGAACGAGGAAGAAGAAGAACAAGGGAGAAGAAGAAGTAAAGGTAAAAGATGTATATAGATTTGTTCGATTGTGTGTTGTTCAATCGGCCGTCACCCCTTAGGTATATAAGAGGCGGCTGGACTTCCCGTGCAAGGAAAAGGCTTGGATTCACGTCCAAAACCCTAGTAAAATTCGGATTGGTTTTGTCCGAACTTTCCAAAACTGTTTGGTTTAAACTGGCTGCACCTTGAGGGTCTTTTTTGTGGTGGTAAACGATCTCGGATGGAAACGACCCCAAAAGCAATCTTGACCGTTTCGACGAGGCGAACAACTTTTATGTTGAACGTTTTTTGATCAGAGGTCATCTCGAGGGACAAATCGGTCGCGCAAAACAGGTTATCCCTCGCGCTACCCATCAGACAGGGTGTCTGGTGGGGCGCGCCAGTTTTGGCCTCGTGACAGGGCTGTATTACGATGGTTCTAACTTTTGCATACGAACTCGGATTGGAACGATTTCTATATAAAAATCGATCGTTTCGACGAGACGAAGACAATCCGTGTAGATAATTTTTCCATTTGAGGTCGTCTTGGGGGCTTAATCAGCCAAACTATACTCTGAATATAAGATCTTAGTACTTTGAGCATAGCTTCGGCCTTCGAGATGAAATCGGACTGCGATGAACCAAACTTCAAAGATGTTCATATCGACAATAAGGAACTCTTTCATGAAGATCACTTCTCTATTTGAGGCCATCTTAAATAAGTTATTGACCATGCCAAAATCTGGTGTCAACAGCCGTACTTCCAATCTGGATCGTATTGGCTCAATATGTTTTCTACAACTAGTTTCTATGAGGAGCTTTTCTTGAACATTTGAATTGTGGGCGCTTGGTATATTTGGAAAGGAACGATACTATTGTATTTAAAGGGATTTGTCATACGCGAGCAGACCGTAGAGAGTTAGTTTTATGGTTGACATCTCTCTTTTACGGTATAGATTGCCAAAAAACCTTAACTATAATATTCCCACTCTAGAGTACCCCTCGTAATTCCTATTTTCTCCATTTGTTGTAGTGAAACAGCTTACCATGTCAATATCACTGTAACAACTATTTCCCCCTTGATATTATACCACCGTAGTCTATTGTTCACTAGTAAAGCATTCATGAGGTGGGCAATCGTAATCCACTAGAAAGCTTGTTGTGGTGAGGTGCAATTCATGTATCTGTGAGTTATTAGACAACACTAATAGATGACGTCATGTCTTCTTATTCCTAACAGCCCACCACACTCATTTAAATTTGGTTTCAAATTTCATGTGTTTCTCGTATGAAAAAGGCGTATATTTCCAAGTTAACTACTTGACTTGACTAGTATTCTTTAATATAAATAGAAGCAAGTTTTTATGTTTTTAAATGCATGGGTTGAACAGCGCCAACGAGTTAGATATGATGTAAATAGAAAAAGGGGAAAGAAAAAACCATGGTGGCAAAACACTAGCTATATAAAAGAAGGGCCATATATATCATGTGGGGAGAAATAATGAATCCCATATATCTTGATGTCAAGTCAATCAAAGACATTAACTGTGACCCTCAAATCCTACTCCTATATTATGCATTACATGAATCTGAGATGATATGTGACAGTCGGGATAGTAATTTAAATAGCACACCTAATAGGAAATGAAGGCATTAATGAATGTGTAGCTAATACACACTCAACAGGGTTGCCATCAAATTATGTGGCATTTCCTACACATTTATGTACTCCCTCCGTCCCGAAATTCTTGTCTAAGATTTTTCTAAATATGGATGTATCAAGTCATGTTTTAGTATTAGATACATCTGTATCTAGGCAATTCTAAGACAAGAATTTTGGGACAGAGGGAGTACCTAAAAAATGAAATGAAACTTGTGAAGAATCATGTAATGAACATCCCAATTGACTGTATAATGATGCATTAATCACCATTAGGCATCAAAATTATTCAACTAGCAAGAACTAACTACGCATGACAAGATATTTCATGCATGTCATGTCCTTTTCAGGCTCTCTCGCTCGTCCAGGACACACACTTAGGTTCATGTTGCTCAAATATGCCTCTCTAAAACTTGGGGCATGAGCTTAACTTTGCAAGGAGAAAGTTGAGATCAGGAAGATAAGTTTTGAATGTGAGAACTATTACTATCATTTTCAAAAGTATCTCTTCCTATCATGTGCGTAATAGTAGAAATGTTACTATCCGGCAATATGAATGAAACAATGGAGTTTCGGATGAGATATTCCCCTATTTATACACATAGGTCATTGATGCAAACATATTGTTTCATCATTTATCCATCAGCCAATATGTGCTTGATAAGTTATTTCATCTACTCCTATTGCTAGAAGCTTCCAGTGAAATGCATCTTGTGTGGGAAATTATTCATGTCATCCATCTGATAAAACAACACCACGATGAATTGTCATATAACAGGGGTCCACGCTATTCTTCCAAAGGATATTACATATTATTATTCAAATATATCAGCGATCGGAATCCTTAAAATTGTTCTAATTTGGCTTCTTCTATAAGTTTGGGTAAACGTTGGAAATATATTTAATAGGAGAAATTACAACATTGGTAATAACCTGGCTTGTCTCCATTGTGGCTCGAGCATAGATAAAATATTTGAACATCTAATTTTCCACTATCTATTTAATCTATGGCTGGATACATCACAACATTGGTTGGACCGCGAATTCGGATCAGATTGCCTTAGTATCAACTGCTAGGGCAAGTTTAAATGTAGATCTTCTCTTCAATAATTTCATCATAGTTTCTAGGAATCTATGGAAACGAATAAATCTATAAAGGTATTCAACCTACTAGAGCAACCTTGGGAGTTTGGTCTAAGGTTGACCTCTCTCTTTTTATGGTACTGTTTTGTAATTCTCCCTAAAATACTCTTCGTAATTCTCTCTTTGTCCGTTGGTGGTGGCGAAGCACCCTACCACATATATATTATTGTAACTACTTTATTCTCTTAATAGTGTACCAAGATAGGAGCCTCCATCCAGCAATCGACTAAAAACCTAGATATGCGTGAAGCGGGATCCATGTACTCCCTCCGTACGGAAATACTTGTCATCAAAATGGATAAAAGGGGATGTATCTAGACATATTTTAGTTCTAGATACATCTCTTTTTATCCATTTTGATGACAAGTATTTTCGGATGGAGGGAGTATGTGATTAGCTATAAGGTACAAGGTGAGATGAGCTCATATCTTCTTATACCTGACAACTCACCATGGCTCTGAACTCTTTTCTCAAGCATAGCTACTTCTTGCAAGTGGATTAACAACAATGGACAGTTAAGTGCAAACAAGCTAGCTCATTTCCAATGGAAAAATTGGTGGATCATTGCCCTCTATCAAGTTCGTCCTTGTCTAGACTTTACATTTGGAAACCTCGGTACCTATCATCCTGGCCAGTCTTTTGACAATGTTGAGACGAGCTTACATAGATTATCAATATTATAGAAAATGCATGAAAATTATATCAAAACTTCACTGAAACACTAAAGATTGTTCAGTTATTATCATATGCATGATCACTATCATCTGAGAGGAGTGCTTAAATCGTATGGCCATGTGCAAATGAGATACAATCTACCTTTTAATGTACTGTCTAGTAGTGCATTGGCTCCTAGAATCTCAGTGGATATATAAGCTAGAGGGCCTCACCCCGAGAAATTCATCTACCTCCTCTGCTCTATTTCCTTTCTCCGAGCAACTGAGCGAGCACATGTGGTTATGTGGCCAATCATGGCGCGACACAAGATCCAGATCCAGTGGTTCGAGCGCAAGGAGGTGCGCTAGGTTTGCTTAAACAAGCATTGGGCCGAGTTGTTCATGCAGGTGGGCGGGCTGGCCGTTCTGTGTGGCTCCTAGGTGTCCATCGTTGCATTCTCCCCAGGCATCAACACCTTCTTTTGAAGCCAGAACCATAGAAAAGTTGTTCTATGGTATTTTTATTGCGTATAAAGACTATATATACAAAACTTAAAAGGAATAATACAAAGAGAGTGGTTTTTCTACACCCACCCTTCGTGCACCCATGGTGCACCTACGCAAGAAAACGTAAAAAAACATGTGAAGAAATCTGAAACTTTATGGGAATGATCATCAACAAATGTTTGAGAGGCTTGGAAATTTTCATGGTCAAATGATATCCAGGGATCTCTATACAAAAAGATAAAATTACTCAAAATGTATGTGCACTGTTTGACCGAATTTTGTAATTTTATCTTTTTGTACAGTTCTCCTCGCATGTCATTCGACCACCACACTTGGCAAGCCTCTCTAACATTTGTTGATGATCATTTCCATAAAGTTTCTGTTTTTTTCAGAATGTTTTGATATGTTTTCTTGAGTTGGTGCACCGAGGTGGGGTTCAACTACTACTTTCCCTAATACAAAAGAAAGCATGAGGCTCAACCAATTCAAGTTCTAGGGAAATCCATTGTGTTAAATAATGGTTTTAGCTGATATGGAGATCAATCCAGTTCTTGAATTATGTGACATGCCTGCTCATAATTCTATGATATATTAGTCGCAAGTTATTCTTCAGAAGAAATCTCCAGGAAGTGACACTGTGTGATCCATTCTTGATTATTTTTGAATTTATTTGTATCCAGATATTCCAGTATCCCTGATAATAGTAAGAAAAAAGTTACAGGGTAGTGTAGTCCTGGTCAAAAGGACATCATCAGACATACGTAGGCCTCTGTTTCTGGAGAAGCAATCGGGCTACCAGAAGGCTAGAGCAAACGTGTAGTCCTAGAAAAGGTGTAGTGTAGTCTCTTGAGAGCTCACGGTTATAGGAAGGAACATGATTTTGTTCATATAAAGCAAATTTCTTTAATTGAGTCAGTCATGCAATAGAAGCCACAAATTTTTTATTTCCGAGCAAGCGAGCACTCATGGTCTGTGAGATCATGATTAGGACCTTGTATATCTGAATAGACTAGCTAATTGCACGTGTGTTGCAACTGGTATGTACCCTAGTGGTTCACTATCAATCTTGTGAAACATATACCTAACATCAATTTTCATATCATTTAATTTGGTGAGAGTATGGGTAGGAGAAGGCAAGAATATTTTTGATTTACTTGAGATTTTGGTAAGATTGATTTGATTTGATTTGATTGAATTAATACATGATGGGTTTTAGGAAAGTATATATTTGATTTAGATTATTCCGATTAATATGGTTTTTTTTGTTGTATCAATTGGGATTAAAATAAAACCAACAGGAAACCAACGGGGGGGATGACAACGTGGGAGAAAAAAAATCGGGTCGGAGGTGGAGGTGACGGAACGAACTCCCCTTCAATTTTTTTTTTATTTCGTGCCGCATCAGTTGGGTTTAACAAAAACAGATAGGAAACCAAGGGGGAGAGCAACGTAGAAATGAAAGAATTGAGTAGGAGGTGGAGGCGACCGAACGAACTCCCCTTCGATAATTGTTTTTATTATTATTTTGTGCCGCAATAGTTGGGATTAGGAAAAACCCAGCAAGAAACCAAAGGGTGGAGGAGAACATGGGAGGAAATACCGGGTGGGAGGGGGCGACGGAACAAACTCCTTGTAATAGTAGAGATGAATGACTAGGTGATTTCCATGGGTATGCCCATTTATCAGATTTCACATTGAGTTGGTATGGTTCGAGCAATAACATCAACTTTTGTTATTCCCGGTAGACTTGTGTGACAAAGACTTCTTCTTGAATAGCAGAAGAGAACAACTCAGGAAATTTATCTTTGAGAATGGTCTCTCCCCAATTATTTTGCCATAACATGACAGTGCTACTCTGCCATCTGTGGTTTGATGATTATCTGGATGTTCAATCTGAATGCATGTTTCCGGTGCTCCATTTATAACAATATAAAAAGTGATTCATCACCTCGGTTTGTTTTCACATAGCCAAACATTTAGCATAGTGTAATTGTCTTAATATATTTGAAAGTGTTCACCTAGACAAATAGGAAATAATTAATGGGAAATAGTACCACGCTAACATACACATGAGGGTGATTGATGTGGCGAGCGCGTAGACGTGCCGCCATGTATGCCATTTTCTTTATCGTGATCGGAGGCACGTATATTTATTTTTCGTGTTGTAACAAATGTGCCCCGAACTGTACATTGTTTTTTTTAGAATCCCAACTGTACATGGTCAGGAACGCAAGCTTTTGTGCGGCAAACAATATATACATGGACATTTTGTTGTCACGTCCCGATCAATTCAATCACGTGCGAAGGAATAGTTACTAATGTACGTCACGGAGTACGTAGTTTTCCTTTTCCTTTTTTGCATGGTTACGTAGTTATCCTTCGACGCGTCAATTTTAATATACAGCTCAGCGCATCACGAGATTTAATGTACGTAGCCCAGCGATGCGATTCCACTCCGGCCACCAGCTATATAAAGCCCCCCGCGACCCCGAGACGTAGCCAGAGCCACTCCTCTACCTCCCTTCTCTGAGCCTATACACCGAGAGAGCGAGCAATGGCGGCGCCCAACCGGAGGGGTGGCAGCGGCCGAAAGAAGACCCTCATCCGCCGGATCGAGCAGGAGGATGCCCGGCAGGTCTGCTATTCCAAGCGCCGCCAGGGGTTCTTCAGAAAGGCCAGCGATCTGGCGGTCCTCACCAGCGCCCAGGTGGCCGCCCTCACCTTCTCGCCCGGCGGCAACGTCTTCTCCTTCGGCCATCCCTCCGTCGACTCCGTCGTGGATCGCTTCCTCGCACGGGAGGGTTTGGGGGCTGGCGCGCGGGCCGGCGCTGCGGACAAAGACAGCAAGATGCAGAAGCTGTCCGAGGAGCTCGACGAGCTGCGCACGCAGCTGATGGAGATGAACAAGCGGACTGAGCGCACGGAGGAGGCCATGGCGAAGGAGCGCGCGGCGGGGGACAAGATTGCGGCGTGGGTAGGCCCCGACGCGCGCGACATGGGGGACGAAGACATGGCGGCCTTCTTTGCCGCCCTGATGCAGCCATGCAGGTGAAGGACGTGGTCTCCGACCGCGCCAACCAGATTCTCGTTGAGGCGTTTCAGTTCGACCTCAGCCGCAAGGTTGAAATGGCCCCGCCGCCGCCGCCCCAGATCTTCAGTGGCAGCACCTTCGAGATCGGTAGCAGCAGCGGCAGCGCCAGCACCTTCGAGGCCGGGATGGATGTGCAGCAGATGGTGATGCCTCTGCTTCCGCCGCATTTACTTATGGAGATGCCTCCGGCGCCGGGGTTGGCCGACGAGCTGGATGTAGAGCAGATGCAGATGACGATTCCTCCGCCACCGGGGTGCGACGCCGGGCTGGATATGGAGCAGATGCAGATAACGATTCCTCCTTCACCGTGGTTCGACGCCGGGATGGAGATGGAGCAGTTTCTTATGGACCTGCCGCCGCCGGAGTTCCCTGCCGGGACGGAGACGGTGCAGCAGGGGCTCGATAAACCGAACGCCCGCTTCCCGTACTGAGATCCAAACCCAGTCAGAGTCCGAGTCCAGTGCATGATGATGCATGCATCTTCTATTTAAGTCTCCGTGTCAATCTTTTTGTTTTGTTTTGGAATGAAGTCGTCGCGTCAATCTTTGGTATATGCTGTGCATCTACCCTGGATCTGGACGAAATTACATATTTCGTCAATATTTTTATTTGGTCATTCCTTTTCATATCATGCATTAATGGGTTGTAATCTGTATTGCACCGATATGATGCTGGCTGGAATTTAATGAAATACAATGGTCGATCTGTGCTGGATACATCTATCTGTTAATTACTGCATATATTATTAGTAAAACAAGGGACAGACGAGCCATCACATGCATTCACATAATCTACAATTTGGACATCGTTTATCAATTTTTTAACGGCTGAGATTTAAAAGATTGAAAGGTTACATACAACTATATTTTGTACGAACAAGTCATGTTGGAGGAGGTACACGCCATATGACATGTATTCATACAGAGCTGGACACACACTACAAATAGATACAGACGTGCAACATGCACTAGTAAAAAACAGGAAATTAGACCCGGTTCTGGAACCAGGACAAAAGGGTCAGGATTAAAGCCCAAAATCTTTAGTCCCGGCTTGCTTACGAACTGGGACAGAAGGGGCTCCATGTGGCCGCTGCGTGGCGCCCAGGCAGGAGGATCTTTAGTCCCGGTTGGTAACACCAAGCGGGACCAAAAGGCAGCCACGTGTCAGCAACTCGAAAAGCGCTGGATTTTTTGTTTTTTTACGCGCGGGGGATGGGGGGGGGGGGAGGGGGTTGGGGGTTTTGCAAGGTTAATTTACCGGTTTGATCATATTGTATTATCTAGCTAATAGAGAGAGCTGACTCTCTCTTTTTCCGTGCTTGGTCGACGCTAGCTACTATACGTATAGAGATAACTCGACACGCTAGCTAGTAAGGAAATGAAGGACCAATTAATTACACAAGATCGTCATGAACATATACGTACAGAGAGAAGTGACCTCTCTTTCTCCGAGATTGGTCAAACAACAAGTTTTCGTATATCTATCCGACGCTACAGTAGTAGAAAACGGAGCTTTATTACCGGTTCGTAAGGGCCTTTAGTGCCAGTTCGGCAACCGGCACTAACGGGTGGGGACTAATGGTCCCCCCCTTTAGTGCCGGTTCAGCATGAACCGCCACTAAACGGCCATCACGTGGCACGAGCCCGCGCCGGGGGCCGGGAGACCTTTAGTACCGGTTGGACAGACCAACCAGTACTAAAGGTTTAGGTGGGTTTTGGGTTTATGATTTTTTTTCCTTTAATTTCGTTTTTTCCATTTAATTATTTTTCATTTGCTGGTATTTTACGATATTACATATTGTACAAGTTATGCATATATATAAATAGAATTTCTCGTAGAACGAACGATCATATATATGAGCGCCGAATGGTCTCCCGCACGTCCTCAGGCTTGATCAAAGGATCACCGCGGGCATATTTCCGTTTTATTTCCACCTCTGTAACCAGTGGTGTGGGCTCGAGCTCTAGGAGTTGTTCCATAGCGACACCGGCCTCTTCAGTCATCCTTCTATGATCGTCGGTTATTATCGGCAGATCATAGCCAGTACTCACATGTGTTGATGGTACAATGTGCGGGAGGATCGATTGCACCGCCTCTTCTCCCAGCTGGGGGACAGTTTTCCCGCTTTTCTTGACAGCTGCTTGGCTGGAGCTCGAGCTCGACTCCTTCTTTCGACGCTCATGTGCCTTCCTGATTTGGTGCTCATAGTCTGAGTCAATAGGCTTGGGAGCTGGTGCCTTAGCCATATGAATAAAGTGCTCAATGGAATGCTCAGGCACTTTCTCCTTTGGCGACAATGGCGGTTTCGGTCCAAAATGGGCGTCCAATTGTCTCCTGACTTCGGCTGCGTTTTCCTCTTCGCTCTTGTTGTAAGGCTTCTGCGGAAGAGGCGCGAGGCTTGGACCATATTGGAATCTCTTGCCTCCTTTACTTGTACCGCCAGCCGCCATAGTTGCGGCGGCTCTCTTCCGCTGTTGCTTAGGCAGCGGAGCCGGCTTGCGTGATGCCTGACTTGGAGGAGGAGGCCTGGGCTGATGTGGTGCCGGACGACTTGGAAGAGGAGGAGTGGGCTCATGCGGTGCCGGACTTGGAGGAGGAGGAGTGGCCTCACGAGTTGGCAGACTTGGAGGAGCAGGAGTCTGCAGAGGCGGTGCCTGACTTGGAGGACCCGGAGTCGACTGCTGCCGCGGCAGCAGACTTGGAGGAGGAGCCGGCTGACGCTGTGTTGGTGGCCTTGGAAAGATGATGCAATCATTTCTCCATAGAACGATACGATGTAATGCCTCTCCCAGTGTGCGCCCGTCCTCACCTCCAGGAATGTCAAGCTGTTGCCCCCTATATTCTGCCACCACTTCATCCACCCCGACACGAGCATAGCCAGCTGGAATCGGATTGCAATGGAAGGTTGCTTCAGGGGGGGTTGTATAAGCAACGCCATCCGCCACCTTGTTGGATATGTTCTTCACTAATGTATGTACCTCACAATTAGTGTTCTCGGTGATGTCATCCACAGGGTATGTATCCAGCAGTGCCTCATGGCCCGGTGCGGAACCCACGCTGCTTCTTGGCATGGATGGGATGGTGCTATCCAATGCTGGATCCGCTACCTCCTGCCACTGCAGAGACCCCCTTCCCTGGCTGGTGATTTCGTCAATCTATTGTTGCTGCCGCTGCAATATGAGTGCCAACTCCGCATGCGAAAGTTGTACGCCTTTAAGCCGTTCTTCTTCCTGTTTCCTCTGCTCGTCCTCCAGCTTCCTCTTCTTCTCCTCCTCCATCTTCCTTCTAGCATGACTTCTATAGTCGGTGTTCCAGTCTGAAAACCCCTCATACCACGGAACAACGCCTACGCCTCGCGTTCTTCCCTGGTGTTCAGGATTTCCCAGGGCACGCGTAAGCTCGTCGTTCTCTCTGTTGGGCGTGAACAACCCCGTTCGAGCCTCTTCTACAAGTATTTTTTCCTCGACTCCTTTAAGACTTGCCTTCTTCAAAACCTGGCCTGTCTTTGGGTCCAACGCCCCCCATGCGCATAGAACCAAGTCCTGCACCTGGGGGGCCAGCTCAATGTAATTGGAACAACCCCTACAGCCTTCATCTCTTCCTCAGACTTATCCCACTTAGGCCATGCCACCGCGTAGCCACCTGGCCCCAGCCTATGGAACTGCTCCTTTTTCGCGGCATTGATCGTGTTTATTCTCGACCGTTCTTAGCTAGTTCCGATTCCTTGAATTTCACGAAATCTGCCCAGTGATCTTTTTGCTTCTTCAGTGTTCCCGTGAATTCTGGAGTCTTCTTTCCTCCTTTGACGTACGCGGCCCATACAGTTTTCTTCTGGTTGTTGAATGCAACCGCCATCTTCCTAAGAGCAGCGTTCTTGACTTTCTCCACATCTTCAGCTGTGAAATGATCTGGTAGCGTGAAATGTGAAATGAGAGCTTCCAAAGCAGTTTTTTGGCTCTATCGTCAATAAAAGTAAGATTTGGACGTGGCTTTTGCTGGCTTTTTCCATTCTTGAATGGAGATCGAGAGTTGGTCCTTCACAAGAACTCCGCACTGACGAACGAACAAGTCCGCATTCTTCTTAGGCTTGCTTGGTTCGCCATTATCTTTGATAGCGTCGATGTTGTACTTTATGACTTCCTTCAACTTTTTGGCCGGGCATCGCACTCTCCCTGCAGAAGATTTGCTCGATCCAGAGGGCTAAAATAAGAAACATCTCGATTCGTTAATATATATATATATATATATATATATATATATATATATATATATATATATATATATATATATATAATCATTTAAAAACACGTGATGATCACTAGATGTCTGCTTCTATAAAGATGTACCTTGCCGGTATTTGCTATTTCAAGATCACCATCATAGTTCTGCACTTCATCAATTCGGTCGTCACGATCGAATATCATATCATCCTCCCCGGTATTGTTCAGATATTGGGAGCCGTCAACTTCTTCATTTAGATCATCTGGCTGGCTCGTCGAGCGTATGAGATCGAACATAGCCTCTTCTCCTTCGTCTCTGCCGGTATTGTCCGCCATAGCTTTTATTTAACTAATCCAGAAGAAATATAAAACAGTTTGGTATGCATCTCAAATAATAGTAGATAATTGATATGCATCTCGAATAATAGTAGATAATATATATGCATCTCGAAAGAAAAAACAGAATCATAGTAGATAATTAATATGCATCATCGAATATAGTCTTGAATAATACATCATCGTCTCGAATATTATCGAATAATATATATAATCTTGAATACACATCGTCTCGAATATTATCGAATACATCACTATCTAGCTAATATAGATCGAATACTATCGAATTATCTAGTTCACTCGCGGTTCCTGAGGCGTGGGCGGTGGACACCCAAAGAGAAGGAACCACCACAGGATCATAGCTTGGGGAAGATCCCCGAAGAACCTGCAAGGTATTGGAGAACCTGGCGTCCATAGAAGCCATGCAGCGACGGACGTGCTCGTCCTCCTCCCTGACACCGCGACGTACCACCTCCGGCGGGGTCGGCTCCCTCCGCATCGAATGTGGCCCACGCGAACGCCACCATAGGAGCTCCGGGTCGACAAAAGGTCCCGGGGTCGGGTTCCTCACCAAGTGGCGCGCCCCTGAAGGTAGCACCTCCCAGTGCCAGCCCGGCAGAGCCCAGTCCCGGACATGGCTCCTCTGAAGTAGGACGTCGTCGCGAACGGGTCGACGTCGAGGATGCGGCCGAGCATCGTTGACGTCGAGAACAAATACTATATGCAAATTTAAATGTAACATTTTGAATGTTTGGATTGTGATTTAGCTAATTCATCTAACTAAAACTAACATTTCTATATAACTAACGTTTCTATAACATTTCTAACATTTCTATAACTAAAAAACAGAAAAATTTCTATCATTTCAATGACTAAAAAACATAAAAATTACTAACATTTCTATAACTAAAAAATAGAAAAATTTCTAACGTTTCTATATATATATATAACTAACATTTCTCTATAAACATTTCTATATATAAAACTTCTAGCATTTCTATATATAACTAAAATTTCTATAAACATTTGATTTCTATAACTAAAATTACTGAGTGTGTGTGTGTGTGTGCGCGCGTGCGCCTGTGCATGTGTGTAGCCATGGCGGTCGGGGCGCAGAAGCTCACAGCGGCGACGGGGCGGTGGCGAGACGGCGAATGGCGGCGACGGGGTGGCGGCGTACGGGGCGACGGCGAGACGGTGACGACGGGGACGGCGACGACGGGCCGGGGCGTCGACAGGGACGGGGGCGGCGGCGACGGGGACGGTGACGGCGACGGCGCGGGACGGCGGCAATGTCGAAACAGCAGAGAGAAGTGTAGATGTAAAACTGAAATTTTTTGAAGGGTTTCTTATATAGGATGCACCTTTAGTACCTGTTGGAGCTACCAACAGGTACTAAAGGCCTGTTTTGGCCATGCCAAGCGACGGGAAGGTCCACCCCTTTAGTACCGGGTGGTGGCTCGAACTGGTACTAAAGGGCCCCCCTTTAGCACCGGTTGGAGTCACGACCCGGTACTAAAGGGGGTGCGCTGCCACCCGCAGTGCACAATGTTTAGTCCCACCTCGCTAGTTGAGAGGAGCTCGCACCGGTTTATAAGCCCCGCTACGGCTACCGTGGCGAGCTCCTCTCTAAGCAGGCCTTCTGGGCCTACCTCTCCTACTCTACCATGTTGGGCCTACTAGGCTAGCGGGCCTGCATCCTGGCCCAACTACAAGTTGGGTTTCTAGTCGGCCGCTGTGGCCCAGCAGGCCAGCTTTTTTTATTTTCGTTTTTTTCTTTTCTGCTTGATTTATTTTCTTTTATTTATTTCTGAGTTGTTTTTTGCTGTATTTAGAATTTCTTTGTGAATATTTTTGGTTTAGGTACCAAAACATACAAACTTTCTGTTAGTGCCAGTAGTTTTCAAATTTGAAGAGTTTAAATTTGAATTATTTGAAATTTGTGTGAATCACTAGTTGGGGAATAACTTTACTTTAAAAATAGATTTTTCAGTGATTCTTTTTTCTTATGTTTAATATTATTGTGTTTTATCATTATATTTAATTTGGTAATACTTAGGTTATTTAAGAAATGTAATGCCTTTGTAATAGGTGGGCGGGCTTTTTTTAATTTGTTTTTTCTTTTTTCTTTTTTGCTTGATTTATTTTGTTTTATTTATTTCCGAGTTGTTTTTTTGTTGTATTTAGAATTTCTTTGTGAATATTTTTGCTTTAGGTACCAAAACTTACAAACTCTCTGTTAGTGCTAGTAGTTTTCAAATTTGAATAGTTTAAATATGAATTATTTGAAATTTGTGTGAATCTCTAGTTTGGGAATAACTTTACTTTAAAAATAGATTTTTCAGTGATTCTTTTTTCTTATGTTTAACATTAGTGTGTTTTATCATTATATTCAATTTGGTAATACATAGGCTATTTAAAAAATGAAATGTCTTTGTAACGGATGAATTTTCGTTCAAAACCCTGATACTTCGAAAGAGATTGTCCATTTTGAACACGAAGTGGATCCAGTTTTTGCCGTAACCCTCTATAATTTTTTGCACATGCTATGTGAGTGAAACGATGATACCATGCCAACGTTTAACCTTTTCAGAGTTCATTTGTAGTGATTTTCAATTTTAGGGTCATTTAGCTGAAAAAATCAGAAAATGCATGAAAAATAGCAAATCATGTCAGAAAGGGTTGAAAGTTGATGACTTGGCTTTGAATGGTGCATGTTTGTCCTAAGCACAAAAGTACACGTTTCAAATGCAAAACACATAAGCACCCTAACTATTACAAAGATTCCCTATTGTCTTTGGGTGTGAAACTTTTTCTTCGCGTGTGTCCCTTTGCGCCGTAACCATGGACAATCTTCATCATTTAACTGGATGCTCAGGTCAATTTTCACTCTGAAGGGAGCAATTTCATGTCTGTCTTCTGACATGTCTGTCTTGTCATCCACTCCCACGATGTTTCTTTTCCCCGGATTAACTATGTACCGCTTTGGCTCATCGTATGATGTATTCGCTTCCTTATCTTTTCTTTTTCTTGGCTTGGTAGACATGTCCTTCACATAGAAAACATATGCCATATCATTGGCTAGGACGAATGGTTTGTCTGCGTACACAAGATTGTTGAGATCCACTGTTGTCACTCCGTACTGTGGGTCTTCCTTTATGCCGCCACCTGTCATATTGACCCATTTGCACCAAAACAAAGGGACCTTCAAATCAGGTCCATAGTCAAGTTCCCATATCTCCTCTATGTAACCAAAATATGTGTCCCTTCACATACTGGTTGCTGCATCAAAGTGGACACCACTGTTTTGGTTGGTGCTCTTTTTATCTTGGGCGATCGTGTAAAATGTATTCCCATTTATCTCGTACCCTTTGAAAGTCATTATATTCAAAGATGGTAACTAGGACAGCAAGTATATGTCATCTTCAATATCAGTGTCATGCATGGCACGTGTCTGCAACCAACAGGCGAAAGTCCTCGTTTGTTCACATGTAATCTAGTCTTTAGACTGCTCCGGGTAATTTGAGCTTAGAATACTCTTGTGTTCCTCCATATACAGAGCCACCAAGGCGGAATTTTGTATAACTGTGTAGTGTGCTTCAGTGAGAGAATGCACGTCCATACATATTATTTGATCCGGTCCTAGCATGCCATTTCCACCCAATCTGCCCTTATGCCGCGATTCACGAACACCAATTGGCTTAAGGTCAGGAATAAAGTCAACGCAAAACTCAATGACCTCCTCATTTTCATGGCCCTTGGTGATCCTTCCTTCTGTCCTAGCACGGTTATGAACATATTTCTTCAAGACTCCCATGAACCTCTCAAAGGGGAACATATTATGTATAAATACAGGTCCCAGAACGGCAATCTCTTCGCATAGGTGAACTAGGACGTGCGTCATGATATTGAAGAAGGATGGTGGAAACACCAACTCGAAACTAACAAGACATTGCATCGAATCATTCTCCAACCTTGGTATGATTTCTGGATCGATTACCTTCTAAGAAATTGCATTGAGGAATGCACATAGCTTCACAATGGCTAATCGAACATTTTCCGGTAGAAGCCCCCTCAATGCAACCGGAAGCAGCTGCGTCATAATCACGTGGCAGTCATGAGACTTTAGGTGCTGAAACTTTTTCTGTGCCATATTTATTATTCCCTTTATATTCGATGAGAAGCCAGACGGTACCTTCATACTGAGAAGGCATTCAAAGAAGATTTCCTTCTCTTATTTGGTAAGAGCGTAGCTGGCATGATCCTTATGTATGTTGTCCTTTCCGTGAAAACATTGCTGGTCCTCCCGTGCCTCCGGTGTATCTTTCGTCTTCCCATACACGCCCAAGAAGCCAAGCATGGTCACGCAAAGATTCTTTGTCACGTGCATCACATCAATTGCAGAGCGAACCTCTAGGTCTTTCTAATAGGGCAGGTCCTAAAATATAGATTTCTTCTTCCACATGGGTGCGCGTCCGTCAGCGTCATTCAGAACAGATTGTCCGCCAGGACCCTTTCCAAAGATTACCTTCAAATCCTTGACAATATCATGACATCATCACTGGTACGGTGATGAAGCTTCGGCCGGTGATCTGCCTCACCTTTGTAATGCTTGCGTTTCTTTCTTATGGGATGCCTGCTCGGAAGAAATCAATGATGTCCCAGGTACACATTCTTCTTACAATTATCCAAATATATACTGTCGGTATCATCAAATAGTGTGTGCATGCGTGGTATCCCTTGTTTTTCTGTTCTGAAAGGTTACTGAGAGTAGGCCAATCATTGATGATCACAAACAACAACGCATGTAGGTCAAATTCTTCATGTTTGTTCTCATCCCATGCACGTACACCTTTTTCACTCCATAGCTGTAGGAGTTTTTCAACTAATGGCCTTAGGAACACATCAAAGTTCATACATAATTCTCATTGAACAACATACAGCTCTCTAGAGCATCTAATTAAACCAAGTAAAACATTTCAATGCAACAACAAATGTGATCCTAATCGCAACTAAGGTAATAATTGATCCGACGGCATAATGATACCAAGCCTCAGTATGAATGACATTGTTTCTAATCTTTCTAATCTTCAAGCGTATTGCATCCATATTGATCTTGTGATCATCGGCGACATCCGCAACATGCAACTCCAATTTCATCTTCTCCTTAATTCTTTTAAACTTTTTCTTCAAGTAATTGTTTTTTTTTCAATTAAATTTAACCTCTCAACAATAGGGTCGGTTGGAATTTCCGGTTCACATACCTCCTAGATAAAAACATCTATGTCACGTTGGTCGGCATAATTGTCATAAACACTAAATGAAACAAACAGTTATAAAATATAATATATACCATATCCAAATCATAGACAGGACGAGGGCCGACGGAGAAGGATACACAGAGGCATAGTAGTCAGAAAGAAAGGGCCAACACGTAGGTATTAATCCATCGTCATTAGTATTGTACATTCAGTTTGACAGACTACACATGGTTCAGAGGAAAACATACTACTACAAAACTCTGGAGTAAAAATCGCGCAACATTTTTTTCGAGTGAAGTAATTTTCTCTTTGATTGTCCATATGATCCAAATTTCAACTGCTGCTTTCATTGACCATATTTTTGGTAGCGTTTTGATCAAACTTCCTATTTTTAATGAATATATTCTGCTTTTTGAAGCAGCGTATACAACATTTTTTTTCAATGGATACATACTGCATTCCTGAAGGAGTATATACATCATTTTTCCCGACGGCTACATACTTCATGTTTAAGAGGTACATACAACAATTTTTGTAATGTGTACATACTGCATTCTATGATGTATATACTGCGTGTTCTTAAATAGTACTATGATCAGTGTGCATATATGTGCTTCATAGCAACCAAGCTGCAGCTAGGTAAGGTTGCATGCAGCCATGCATGTGGCTGCGTCCGCGAGGGTGGACGTCAGCAAGAATGGAACGCATGCGCCCAGTCTGATGACGATCGAAACAGGTAGTTTCGGCTGGCATCTCCATCTTGGTCGACCGCCTTCGCATGGGTACATGCCACTGCATGCCATAGATTATCACTCGATGAGATTCGATTATGAAGAATGCCTAGAAACACAATAACCAAAAAATGTAATTCCGCGGATACCTTGACGATAAGACGAGCACGGATGCTACCAGATGAGAAAGTAAGGTCGTCGTTGTCGTCCCTTCCGATTTTCGATCAGACAAGGTAGCAACATCCAGTCCCCATCCCCGTCGCGTCCACTCGCCGTGTTAGGTCACCACCGCATCGACTGGCTTTTCTGAAGTTGAAACAAGCTAGTACGAAGTACGTCTGTACGTGAGTGATGCATCAAGAAAACTGTAGGTGTGTCCATTCCAAATAATCCGGAGTTAGTTTGAGAATTCACTTCCGTTTGGTGGGATTTACACCATTATTAATTGATTATTTTATTAGATGCTAAACCGGCTGGTTAGTTGCAATCCAATAACGCTCCTGAAGGACCTGAACAATGACACATGGCTAGGAGTATGTACTCCTAGGAGGTTCCAAATCGCTTAATTCTTTAACCTCTGAGTGTTGAAAAGGTATTAATTAACTAGACTGAACTGCAATGTCTGTTGATATGACTATGACTGAATCTGAAACTGAAACATGCTCTCTGTGGAATCTCAAACTGCACATGCTCGACACTAATATCACATACAAAACAAATCATTATTTACATGAGCTGCTTCACCTTCGTACTTGCTGCTACAAGCTAGTGTTGATTTCTGAATTTGAACAACAACACAAGATGAGCAGAGAGGGCGAGGATGGACCTGAACTCCTGCTAATGTGATGAAGCTCATCCTCCTACTAGGCGAGGACGATTGCTGCAATTGCTCAGCTTATTCCCTCCAAATCGCTTCTCACTGCTACATAGGAAGGATACACATACACGTTTGACATCCTTGTTTATCTCCACATGGCTCTATTTGAGCGATAAACAAAAACATAAGATGTGTGATGCTATGACATCTTAATGACTCATGAACTAAGCTGAATAAGCCTCGGTCCGATTTCAGAATGCATGAGCGATTCATGCCAGCTTTTCCATTACCAAATTTAAAGTTTTCATCACAGCTAAAATGCTATGGAATCATCTTATCATTGGTCTGAGAATTAGTGCTAGCCACATGACACTGTCTGGATACCTGTCTGTTAATCTATATACTCCATATATAGATTAGGCAAATTCAGACAAATTCATATATATACTCCATATATACACCTCTCTGTAATGAGCAACACTCTCAGGCAAATTCAGACAAAAGCATGGCTGGCTAGCCTCACTTTACACATTACACACACAGCTAGCAAGTGGCGGCGCCTGGGCCAGAAACGAGAGAGAGGCCCAAGGTTAGGTTTCTGCCGTTCTGGACTGCAGCTACTGAATTCAGAACATGTTCGCAATTCAGAGAAGCTAATTGCAGGCATTATCAACCAGAAAAACAACTTGTATCATGATTCCTCACCTTAATAATAACAATGATTTCAGCTTCTATAGTTGTGCTATTTCAACGACTACAAACCCAAATTACAAACCTAAATATCACCAAATGTGGCAAATCAAATCAATCGACGAGTGGGATCTGTAAGAAGCTAGTACCTTAGTGTAACTCCATCTCGGCGGCGCGCATGGCCGTTACGGCGACGGGGCATGCCACCGCATCGACTTCTTGCCTTCGTCCCCTTCCCCCCTCCCCCTCAGCCACCAGCTCCAGAACACGAATTACAGGGCTATCTCGCCGACGACGACTGCGACACCATGGGTACCTACGATAATAACTTTGTAAGACACAAAACACATCTCAGGCCTGCCCAGCATGGGGAGGGACTATGTCCCTCCTGGGTTCCAAGAAGTGCAGGACCTCTGGCTTGAGTTAATGGATCCTGAATGAAACAAACTGACCTTAAAAGGTATATGATATTTTCCAAACTATTTTTATGTTTCAAGAATGAAAAAAAAATCATAATTACAAGACGTGACAATTCTGGAGAAACATCTTTTTCAGGTCTATGTAAGAAGATGAAAGGCGACGAGAGCCCAAGGTTTGTGAAGCCTTACGTCTTGTACACATTGACAAGTTGGTTTTCCCAACGACACAACCCTATGTTGATCCGAAATATTTGGGAATTGTTGTGGACATACATACTATAAACTCCATAAATTATGCTAAACTATCTCTCGACCACTTAATGTCGAGTGTGAGAAAGTTTGTGAACAGTGCCGAAAACTTGGAGGGGAACCTCCCACTACTACAGGTAGTTCGAACTCATCATTTCCTATGATATTATTTTTAATTGGTCACTTAAGTATTCTTTTTATTCTCTTTGCAGACTTGGTTCTTTGAGAAATTCCGAGTAGACCATATTGATGGTACCATTTCCTATCTTCAACAAGATAAACCGTTGATCCAATACTGGAACGACACAAAGGCAGGAAAGGTAGACAAAATAATCTCACAGAACTATGTGGGAGTCGGACATGTATATGCTTACTGTTACTTGTCATTTGCTCAAAAGTAGACTTTTGAGGTTGATGTGAAACCTTGTGCACTGGCTTCCAAGGTCGCATGAGGTCCTCAACAAGACTTTATTGAACAATAAGCATATACCTGTCCGACTCCTACGTAGTTCTACGAGATTATTTTGTCGACCTTTCTTGCCTTTACGTCGTTCCAATATTGGATCTGCGATTTATCTCATTGAAGATAGAAAATGGTATGATCAATATGGTGTACTCGGAATTTCTTGTAGAACCAAGTCAGCAAGAGAATAAAAAGAATACTTAAGTGACGAATTAAAAATAATATCATAGGAAATAATGAGTTCATACTACCTGTAGTAGTGGGAGGTTCCCCTCCAAGTTCACGACACCGTTAACAAACTTCCTCACAATTGACATTAAGTGGTCGAGAGATAGTTTAGCATAATTTATGGAGTTTATTGTACGTATGTCCACAACAATTCCCAAATATTTGGGATCAACCTAGGGCTGTGTCGTTGGGAAACAACTTGCCATTGGTGTACAAGACGTAAGGCTTCACAAACTGTGGGCTCTGGTCGCCTTTCATCTTCATATTACGCAGACCTGAAAAAAAGATGTTTCTCAACAATTGTAAGTCTTGTAATTATGAATTTGTTCCATTGTTGGAACGAAAAAATAGTTATGAAAATATCATATACCTTTCCAGGTCAGTTTGTTTTCTTCAGGATCCTTTAACTCAAGCCAGAGGTCCTGCACTTCTTTGAACCGAGGAGGGACATAGTCCCTCCCCATGCTGGGCTGGTCTAAGATGTGTTCTATATCTTGCAAAGTTATTCTCATAGGTACCCACCACATAGGGGTCGACCCTCTCCTCCGGCTTCATCTCCTCGTCTAGCATCCGCCGCCACTCATCGAGCCACCCTGGCGGGACGACCCCGGTGGGAGGGTGGTCCTGTACGGTGGATGTCCCGAACCACTTGGCGAAGTGGAAGGTCTTTCTGATGCATTCATCGTTGAAGCGACCTATTCCTTGAGCGGTCGGTGTCGCGGTGGAGGGGGAGGACTCCCTGATGACCTTGCCGACGACATCATCCTGCTGACGTGCGTCTAGCACCTCCGCCTCCGGGAAGGTTAGCAGATCGGACTTGATTTTCTCCAGCAGCATAGCCAGGTCGGCCGGCGAAGGGAACATGTCGACCGGCAAAGGGAACTCGCCGCCCTCGGGTGCATACTCGTCGCCAGAGTCGGAGTCGGCGGCCCTCCTTTTGACAGCCATCGGTGTATCTAATGGTCAGCCCCGGAACGATTGCGATTGCGGTGGATATTTGTGGTTGGGTTGCGGATTGATGCGGCGGCCGTGGTGCCGTCTCGATGTATATATAAAGACAGGTGGCCAGAGGCGAGGAACCCAGAGACAGAGAACCCTAAAAAAGAGAATCAATTAACTACGAGTGTCCGAAAACAAGTACTACTAGAAATTAACTACAATGCCTCGGGCGCTTACAGGCTGGAAAAACAACGTCTAGCGCTGCTTTTTGGGGGCGCCCGACGCGTCTGGTCATGTGTCGACGCAAACCAAAATCGAGCAGGAATCTGATCCTGACGCGTGTGCCAAGGGCCCGAGTTGGACATGTAGCGATCACGTGACTGAAATTAAAATTTCAGTCAAACTCGATATCATGCATGTGTGCGTGAGTAGCAAAACACAATCATTAACAACAAAACTGATCACATGCAACACTGATCACATGTATTTCGTGCGTGTGCGCGTCAGTACACTTCGAGCGAGCAGACATGCATGCATATTCATATGCTTCCAGGGAACGGCCATGCCCTGCCTCACTGTATGCGGGCATGCGTGTATAGACAAATCTATACATATGTCATACATATTTTTGACTTATCTGGATCTCTGTGACTGACAGAAGCCGTCAAAAATTGTACTATCATTAACAACAAAGCTGATCAAATTATTTTAAGAAAAAAATTAGTGGCATTGGCATTACAGTTAAAGAGAAATGAAAATATTTAAAGACAAATAAAATGAAAAGTAAGAAACAAATGATGACAAAAATTGCACATAATTTACATAGAAATTGCACTTTTAATAATATGCAAGGGTAATTATATTAGTAGAAATTTCACAGAGGGGGAATTTCCTAAGAAGGAATGAATTAGTGAAATAAAAAACAAAGTCAAAGGAATGATGTTTTATATGAAAGAATAAATTAATCGTTTTAGTATTATCCTTTGAGTAGAAATCTAATCAAATAAAAACTAAAACAAAATCAAAACAACGATGTTTTCTAAGAAAGAATGAATTAGTGGCATTGTCATTACCCTTGAATAAGAAATAAAATGAAAAATACAAATTTACACAAACAACAAAACATTTGCACATAATATACAAATAAATTGTACTTTTTTATAATATGCAAGAATAAACATATAATTGTGAAATTTTCACAAAAAGGGAAATTTCCTAAAAAAAGCGATGAATTAATGAACAAAAAAAGAAAATAATGAAGATTTCTATCAAAAGAATGAATTAGCGGTTCGGTATTACTCCCTCCGTCCCAAAATAAGTGTCTCAACTTTGTACTAACTCTAGTACAAATTTGTACTAAGCTCAAGACACATATTTTGGGAAGGAGGGACTACCATTTAAGAGGAAAGAAAATGAAATAAAACTGCAACAAAATCAAAAAAATAAGAAATAAAATAAAAATAAAAACTAAAACAAACAATGACAAAATTTGCACACAATATACTGAAAAAGTACGCTTTTTAAAAATATGCAAGAACCAACATATAATAGAGAAATATTCGCAAAAGGGAAATTTCCTAAGGAGGTATGAATTAATGGAACTAAAAAAACCAGAATAATGAAGATTTCTATGAAAGGAATGAATTAGTGGTATAGGTATTACCCTTTAAGGAAAAAAAGAAATAAAAACGGAAATAACATCAAACCATTGTACTGAATTTGCACTTTTTTGTAGTATGCAAAAATAATCATATACTAGTACAATTTTGATATATATTTTATTTTATTTGTGCATATATATTTTACATTCACCAACACCAACTAATAAAGAAAAAGAAAAGCAGAAAAAAATAAGAAAGATGGCTGGGGCGCACATATAATGGGCTTTATTCCGCTTAGGAATTAATGAAACTAAAAAAATAGACCAAAACAACTCATACAACAAGTCAAAAGAGCACGAATCTTAAAGCAGAATCAACGGCCAAAAGAATTGACTGACCCAAAATCAAATTCTAGGCGACTTACATTAGGCTAAAGTGAAAAATATTTTACAGAATTGCTAAATCTCAGTTGACTGACACTTAACCAAGTGTCAGTCAATGCCATATCTGTGGAATCTTACGTGAAGATCCATGCAAAATTTTCTTTTTTAGCTATTCTTTTTTCTTCCTTCCATATTCTGTCACTTAACTTAGACTTTGTCAAGTCTTTGTATAGACTGAGACCTAGCCACACCCAATATTTTATGTCAGCCAAAAAAAAGGTGTGGGCAAGTAAATAACAGGTAAGCGCTCTTTTGGCGGGTCGACGCGTGGCCGTTGGTTGGGCCTCCTCACATCGTTGGATCTGCCTCTCAAAAAGTCAACTGTCTCTCTCTGTTTTTTCCCGAATAAGATAGCACGTGCACCGTCCTCCGTCGTGCACGTGTAGCGCAGTCACCGTCCCTGGCCACCATTCTCCCCTCCTGTAGCATATCGCCGCGGCTCGCCGTTGCCGTGATGTTGCTCCTTGCAGCAACTCCAATTGCATGTCGCCGCCGCTCGGCGTAGCCACTGTTTTGTGCTTGTAGCACCCTCCACTAGTTGCCGATGGCAACACACATTTCACTAACTCCAGCAAAATTGGTGGCTAATACGTCTCCAACGTATCTATAACTTATAAAGTGTTCATGTCATATTTACCTAAATTCTACATGGTTTTGGTGCACTTTTATATGATTTTGATGGACTAACCTATTGACCTAGTGCCCAGTACCGGTGCGAGTTCCATATTTACCTAATCTTTTATGATGTGGATAAAGAAAACGATTCACTCATATATGTAAAGTTTGATATACTGATTTTTTTTCATAAATCTGATCGTATTTTATCAAGCTGCACATTTTGGCTACAATTTTATTCTATAATTTTGCTGTATAGTATTACCTAATGTAGAAAAATTAAATAGGATAACATTCTCTAGACAAACTACTGTTAGAGAAAACAATGACATGTGCACCACCAAAAAATAACAAGTTATGACGAGTGTGAGTGAGAGAACATTTTACCAATCTCGGCAACCATCAATCATAGTTACATTGATTTAATTGGAAATTAAGATCATGAATTGGAGTAATATGAGAAGACATCGAGCATATGGATCAGTTATGATATGGTACTAAGGAAAATACGGGGGAATGAAAAAAATTGAAGTGTAATAAATAAATGTTTAGATTTTCTCTAAAATTCCAAAACATCTTTGTGGACAAAATTAAGGGATGAGAAGGACTGGAATACCGAAACCTGGAGAGTAGTATGAGAGATACTTGTTTTGCATTATGGCACACATACCACGATCCTTTTTGTCCTTCAAAAAGAATTGAATTTGCGCCAAAGTCTAATCATATTTTCCCAAGATGTAAATGTTGTTCATATTATCTATATCATGACGAAAGCAACAACGAATAATATATCAAATTTATACAAGAAACCTCCTTTTCACCTTTGGCTCAGCATGACATCCAACAACAAAATAATATTATTACCTAAGAAACCACAAGTGAACCATGGGAATGGAACAACTAATATTTGACGTCCCCTATCTTGCTAAGTTAGGTATATGTATCCTTTGGATCGCTCATCCTTACGCAATCGGTCGTTTAGTTACACTAGTAGAAAATAGGGCTTTCGTTCGGGCCAGATAAGCCCATAAGTCCCGGTTCAGTCATGAACCGGGACCCATGGGGGCATTGGTCCCGGGTCATGAGGCCAGGGGGTCTGCCGGGCCTCGTGGGGGGCATTGGTCCCGGTTCGTCTGGCCCCTTTGGTCCCCGTTGGTGGGACGAACCGGGACCAATGGGCCTCGCTCCTGGCCCACCACCATTGGTCCCGGTTGGTGGCTTGAACCGGGACCAAAGAGTGGCCTTTACTTCCGGTTCAAGCCATGAACCGGGACCAATGATGCCCTATATATACCCCCTCGCCGGCGAGCAGAGCACTCCACACTGCTCTGTTTTTTCTGGCCAGGGAGGGGAGGGCTTTGTGGTGCTCTAGCTCACCTCCTATGCACACGAGGTGTTCGATGGTATGCCCGAGCGACAGTACTTAAGCTTTCTCCTCTCCAAGCTCCATTTTCCTCAATAATTATCTTGGTTTAGCGGTCCGTCACGTCCTGTCCCCGTCTTCACCGACATCGATAGCCCACGCGGATCTCGTCGTCAGCACCACCGTGATGAGCCTCTTGTTCTTATCTTCTGTCTGAAAGGAAAAAAAATTCTTACTTGTATGTTTAGATAGATACTTGTATAATTTTCTACAAGAATAAAGTTCTGTAGTAGACATCAGGGACTCTAGTGGTGACTTGAGTGGCGATTGAATAACTGTAGAGGCTTTTTGCTGATGGACCCGACATCTTTGCTTGATCTAGGAGGCGCAATACGGTTTATCTCTGCCAAACTATCCCATCTGGGTACTTAGCTTTTGAGTCTTATGCAACATGACACCGCAATACTCTTGTGTAGTGTTTTAGTTCTTTATGACTAATGCGGGTTCGAAGCCTTTACACTTTTGTTTCTTATTATTTTGCTAGCCTCTACAGTACAATGCATTGCCCACTCTCAGAATGAGATTTGGTGCATACTCTGTAGGTACATCCAAACCCGTGGGAGGACCTTCTCTTGATCTCCAACACATAAAACACCCTGTCTCCTCAAAACAGCCACCATACCTACCTACCATGGCATTTTCATAGCCATTCCAAGTATATTGCTATGCAACTTCCATCGTTACTATTCACATGACTTGAGCGTTCATTCTCATATTGCTTTGTATGATCACATAGAGCTGACATGATATTTGTGGCGCAGCCACCGTTCATCATTGTTATACATGCATGTTACACAATATCATTGCACATCCTTGTACACTGCTAGAGGCATTCATATGTAGTCATCTTTTTCAATTTATCGAGTTGTAAGTAAATAAAAGTGTGATGATCATCATTATTTGAGCATTGCCCTAGTGAGGAAAAGAATGGTGGAGACCTATGAGTCCTCGAAAAAGTGGGGATGAGGTCCATGAGACCGTTCTAGAAAAGAAAAAAATAACAAAAGAAAAAGAATGGTGGTGACTTATGTGTCCTCAAAAATTTGGGGATGAAGTCCATGAGACCGTTATAAAAAAAGTGTGGGTAAAAGAGAGAAGGGGCATGCTACTACCCCTTTACCACATTTGTGCTTAAGAGTAGCACCATCTACTTCATATAGAGAGTTTTTATATATTTCATGACTATGCTAGTGGGATCTTTACATTAACTTGGCTTGTATATTCCCATGACGAGCTTCCTTAAATGCTAAAATTCTTCATGAGCAGGCAAGTTGGATGCACAAACACTTAGCTGCATTAGGAGAGATTTCAGACACTTATAGCTCTAGTTCATCCGTTGCAGGGTGATCACGACAACTCGCATTGACATTGACCATTAGGCTTTCTCCATTGGCTAATGGTCAGCTGCGTTGATGCAAGACTTTCTTTGTTTTTGACTTCTCAAACCCCAATCATTATTCTACTTTCCCTTTAAGTGTGAGGCATAGTTTTGCATTCTGCTCTACAAAGGTAGTTGAGTGGTTTAACAACACAGACGGACGATCTTGCTATTGTACCTGGTATGTAGCAGTAGCAAGATCGTCCATCTCGTGACCCGTAGACCCTGAAGGAGGGGACAACGCCACTACCATGTCCGCAGCCGCTACTCTGGGGGCCTTGCGTCATAGATTTCTATTGAGTCTGTCGTCCCCACACTATCACCGGAGTGACACCACGCAACCAGGAGGAGCAGCCGTTGTAGGAAGATCTTGCGCCGCCGTGCACCGCCCTCCAGGTAGTCGCGCCACGGTTGTGGGACGTGCTATCCATGCCGTCCCCTTTGCTGTTGGAGCACGGGCTATCCCGGCGGCCACCTCTAGGGATGGCGAGGGGACAGGAGAGGGAGGAGGAGGCGGGGGGGGGGGGGGGGGGGGGGGGCTAGGGTTAGCGCTCCCACTTGCCCCTGGAGGAGGCGACGACATGAGTCCTAGACGTGTAGATCGGAGATGCCATAAGTCCAGTCTCTTAGCTTTATTTTCCTCGTCCGACATGGTAATATCTGCGGTCTTCACCAGGCTACACGTCATGTGAGCCAGGTCCTGCATTTCTTGACTAGACATTTTTTTTTTGCGACTGATCTCGACTAGACAGTTGACTTTGTTATAAGTGCAAAACTTTTACAATGCAAATGTTCAAAAGACGCAAGAGATTTTGATGATCCTTGGGCAACATGCACAGACAGTGTGGTAGCACCCTGGGACAATCCATGCACTTGCGCTAGCAAGTAGCCATGATTGCCGAACAAGAACATATGCAGAAAGCTAAGCCAGCTTTCCACCGTATCTAGCAGTAGCACTGGTTTATCTTTCTTTTTTGGGATAATATATTTTTCGTCCTCGAACTCCTCCGAGAGTTTGGAAATCGTCTCTTAACTCTAATCCGGATAGTTTTCGTCCCTCAACTATCAAAACCGGATAGTTTTCATCCCTCGTGCCGATTCGGACGTGAACAGTAAATTGATGAACAGTAAATTCGGAAAAAATAGCAACCAAATCTGAAAATTTGTGGGATCAAAGTTCCTCGGGGGTGCAAGGTGCGTGCAATTTTTCATACTGTTTGGACATTCCAGGAGCTCGTGACAAAGGAAAAACCATAAATATGTACGTTGGTGAACAGTAAAATCAAAAAAAATAAAAAATATGAAAATTGTTGACATCTAAGATGCTCGGGTGCTCAAGATGCCTAAAAAATTTCATGGTGTTTGGACATTGTGGGAGCTCGTGGAAGAAAAAAATTGGCTCGGAAAGAAATTTTGAAAAAGTGCACTACTTTGTTTTTTGCTAGAGCTCCTCTTATGTCATTTGAGCATGAAATTTTGCACGCACCTTGCACAGCTAAGCATCTTTGATGCCAAAAAATGCCATATTTTTTTGCATTTGTTTTCTATTTTCTTTGATTTTACTGTTCATTGACGTACATATTTAAAGTTCTTTCTTTGTCATGAGCACCTGGAATGTCCAAAAAGTATGAAAATTTGCATGCACCTTACGCCCCCAAGGAACTTCGATCCCACAAATTTGCAGACTTTTTGAAAAAAAAGTTGCTATTTTTTTCGAATTTACTGTTCACCGATCTACTGTTTATGACGAACGAAAACCGCCATACGAGGGACGAAAACTATCCGGTTTTGATAGTTGAGGGACAAAAACTCTCCGGATTAGAGTTGAGGGACGATTTCTAAACTCTCGGAAGAGTTCGAGGACGATAAGTATACTTATCCCTTCTTTTTTTGAGACAAACACGTGGTTTATCTAGGCGTTTGCAGTATACGCACCAATATTTTTTGGAAGATTAATAGCGTGAGAAAAGAGGGAATTAAAGCCCACATCAGGATCTAAGTATTTCTAGCAGAATCAGCTTTATTTACGTTGGCCACGTGAAATATTCTTCACGGACTCCCCCAGCAGCACGAGTTGGTCTCTCTCGACGACTAGGAAAGGGAAAGATAAGGTTCGTGTGGCTCTTGCTGGATTTATATAGAAAAATAGAGACGACACCGGCACCGCCGCTGCCGCATCAATCCCCGACACGCAAGATCCATCGCAATATGGGTGTACCGATGGCCGACAAGGAGGGCTCCACCAAAAGGAAGGCGGCCGACTCCGTCGATGTGGCTGCTCCCGAGGCAGGGGAGAGTGAGGCGTCGGACATGTTCCCGGCGCCGGCGGAGAGGGCGTCCGACTCGGACAACGCTCTGCTGCGGGAGACACTCAAAACGGATCTGCTAACCTTCCCCGAGGCGGCGGCGCTTGATGCACGTGAGCTGGACGACGCGGTCGACAGGATCATCAGGGAGTACAATCCATCCACCGCGAACCCGATCGCCCAAGGCATGGTTCGCTTCGACGACAACCGCATCATGGCCGCCCTCTACAACGCCGAGGACCTGGTGAAGATCCCCACGGCCGCGGAGCTCGCGCCCACTGGGGTGTTCCCGCCCGGGTGGCTCGAGGCGCGGAGGCAGGAGCTGGACGAGGAGGTGCAAGCGCACAAGAGGAAGGAACCCCACAGCATGGGAGTCCTGCTCGCCAAGATCCGCGTCGACCTGCTCACCAAGGGCTACGTCGACGTCCCCAAGCTCTACCTTGACTACAGGCTGAACAAATAAGTTACTACTACTATGTTGCTGGCACTTTTAACATCTATCCAAGTTAATTACAGGCGCTACATGTAGAAAACCAAGTTATATATCCAAGTTACTACTTAGTACTGTAATTTGTAGAGATCAAAGTTACGCACGTTATGAGCTCCATCTATATATCGTTGTGTGTTCGTTTTAATTTTGTCTGGCTTAACTGGGCTGACTTCTACTCTTCATCTGTTTGTTTCCCTTTGTTTAGGGTACTGGCCTCTGTTATGGCTTTGCTTGTTGTCACGAATTAAACACTTCGGCTTGGTCCTATGTACCATTCCGTTGAATATGATTACTTAATATATCATTATATAAAGTTTGCATCCTTAAACATCACATTGTTTTACTTAACACACTACAGATGAAGACGCTCATACATACACACATACACTCACACCTCGAAGAAGCTGAGCCGGCACATCATCTTAAGATTACGAAGTCATCACAGTAGCCTTTGTAGTCGACTTGTCCCACTGAACGCACATCGCCGGAAGGACTGCAATAAATGAAGGAAAATGCGACCACCAATGCCAAGTTTAGGACTTGAATCCTAATGGGTTGGTTCCACCACAAGAAAGCTAGCCATCTGAGTTTGAGTTTTCTTGAACATCAACTATTGATGGTAATGATGGTGTGATCACTCTGATGCAATCTCACTACATCGTTTTCAGACTCTTGGTCATTCAAAATTTAAACTTTTTCCAACACCCAATGATCCTAGTGTGCTTCTTTTGAAGAATAAATAGGTAGCAAGGAATAATTGAGATACCCTCGAATTATAGGTTTGCTCTCGTTTGTTGTGACAAAACTAAGCCGTTTTGTCTCAAACCTGGGAGATAACATTAACATGATCACTATTTATTAACTGCAAGGAAATCTCTATGATCGGAGATCTCGTGAAGTAGAATTGGTGAGACAAGCTATTTGTTAACTGCGAGGAAAGTTGTTTCCATGAATACCACACGATGATGTGGCGATTCCCTCTTGACATCTATGGCAGGTTAATATTTCTCTTAATGTGTTACGTGGCTTATTGCCATCTAACATAACATCCTGAAAAACACACCTACGAAAGTCTAACATTTAAACAACAAACTATTTTTCAAGGCTTTGTGCGAAAGTTGTTTGCACAGGATTTGTAATTCAAGCCGCAATATGTTCTCAAGTTGTAAATGAGTGTGGCATAAAGTTCTAGGCGGTAATTTGACTTAAATACTTTCATGGAAATACCAGCATATAAGCAATGCTTTGAAACCATATTAAAACTCCATGCGCCTATGGGATTAGTGGGCATTGTTGGAATGATTTAGGCCTAGCCCATAATTAATATCGAATAATTCCTTGACAAAATTCCAAAGGCCCACTAGCCCATTCATGCATGACAAGCTGTGGAACTTTATTCCATCACCTCTATTAGGGGGTGAATTAGACATAAGAATGAGTCTTGTCAACATCACTAAAAGCGTGAGAAGATTACACATCTGAGCGAGCTCCTACGTCACCCACCTCCCCTCACCTGCGCATCGTGTTTCATGAACAAGTTGACATGGGCTAGCACTTACATGCCTGTAAGACTACTGTTTCTATATTTTGACACTTGTCAAGTACATGTGTGAATCAAGTCTGGGCCACATTTTTAGGATTGCGTAAATCTCCCGGACCCGCGCGAGGTGCAAAATTTGTTGAAAGCATGAATTTACTTTTAAGCTTTTATTACTCTCAAACCACAATTGTAAATTGATTTTCACGATAGCTGACATAGCTATAGGTTGGACCTAACCAAAAAAAGCACGATTTAAAACCTTGGTTGAAAGTCGCCGGAGAATGTTGGCTTTACGGTAGCCTTGCAATAAAATGATCGAAGATGTATACGGAAGCAACTGTCTGCATTTGCATGCATGATCCAGCTTGCAACCTCTATGTACATCAGGCCCTGATGTTTAAAACCTGCCATGTACATGGTAAATGGTTGCAAATGATCTAACCAGAAATTTGACTAGTCGAGGTGCGAGCGGATGAGTCGACAAGGATCAATCGTCAGCAAACCAAGATCAAAGGGCATGGAAGACAAAGTATCAAAATTAGGAGATGATTCTCTGGTAATCTTGTTCTAGGTGTTATACCGCTGGTAGAATAGGAGTCCATGCTAGTTTAGCTGGATGATCAAGTTGTGTCTGCACGTGAATATAATAGTAATAGTAATAGTCCGGCTAGCAATAGTACTTGTCAGATACGTGTAAGTTTAGGTTACATAGTATTGAGTTTGGGTAGCCTTGGCTCGACGTGTGTATCGAGAAACAAAAACCTAAGGGAGAACCGGGCTCTCACAGTGATTAGGGAGATCTGGCCGTCCGTTGAGTTTCTTTGATGGGATTCTGGCCTTTCGGTCTGGTGATGGGAAATCTGGGCCGCCGGATCAAAAACGAGCGTAGTAGCAACGAATAGTTCACTCTTCAGTGTGCCACCGCGTGTAATTACGGTGCCCCGCCGAGAGCATTCTCGTCATTTCACATATAGGGATATAAAAGCCAGTCGCTCCCGTGGAGAGGACCTAGCCGTCCATCTCCTCCCTCACTTGCGCCGCCTCTCTCCTCTTCCTTACGCCACACACCTCTGTCTCTCCTTCCAAACCGTAGAACCAAGCCCGCCTCCCTCTCTCCGACCCGAGCCGCTACCCTCCTCTGCGCCCCCGGCCATGTCCGCCCACCCCCTCCTCTGCTCCTCCCCTCATCACGAGCCAGGACAAGAAGGAGGGCCACCGTTGTTGGCGCCGCCTCTCGCAGCACTGCTCTTCTTCTACCTCTTGCTGCCTCTCACAGCTCAACCTTCTCTCTTTGTCTCACAAGAACACACGCACACATGGTTGGAAACTCACACGCACACACACTAGCCAAAGAAAAGAACAAAAGCTTCGCTGAGACTCTCTCCTTTGGCAGCCACAAGTGCTACATTTTCTCTCTTCTCATTGATTCAACCAAACGGGGTTACACTGTTTAAATAGACTCACACACGTACTGCCCAGCAGCCACTCTCGGCCACTAACATCACGTACCAACTAATCTCTAACAAACTGACCCACTCACGCCACTCCACATGCACCCATCTAATCTTATCTTGACCACTTCTTCCTCCTAGAATCACTCTAGGCACACGACCCTCACGCAGCTAACAAACTAACTGACTCTCTCAGCTCGGCTAGACAAGATTAATCCTAACAACCATGACCGAGCAGGGGAGCCGCCCCCAGATCAGACATGGAGCGACCGAGCAGAGCAGGTGAGGAGGGAGTTGCTGCTACTGCCGCCACCACCGTCCGCATCGTCGTCCTATGAGACATGGGACCTCTCTGACAATGAGGCGGCGGCCGCCGCATCCTGGGCCACCCTGCCCAACACGGCATTGTTCTGCTGCCCACTGCCACCGAACGTCTGGAGGTGCACCTGCATCGTCATGAGGGAGAAGGCCATCGGTGCTAGAGGGGTGGCGCTCTACTCGCTCTACACCAACGTGAGCTAATCCCCACATCCTCCCTCCTTCGCTTCCTCGGCTTCAAAAATCCAAATCCAGGGGAGAGTAGTGTGATTGCTAGGTTGGATAGGGTTTTGGTTTAGGTAGGCCATGTTTGCTTGGGCGCATGCTACTCATTCGAACGAACTCACAGTAAATTCGAATCGAGTTGAAATGTTTGTTAAATTTGTTGCAGAAAACCATTAATTAATGTCTTGCACATGTGTTTCCTGAATGAATGAAGGCAGTCCAATGTAAAGCACATCTAGTGGCATGACCTTTTTTTGTTTTATACATCTTCAGCTAGACATGTGGTTTCAGCTGGTCCATCATGGAGCACACCAAATCTACCATGCAAAGGTTATTTTGCTGGTATGAGGAGACATGGCCGGAAGCACCAGCGAAGCACACCAATAGTATCTCTGGTTAGCTCACAAACATCTTTGTAAAGTACTACCTCCGTGGTATACTCTACTTTCAATCTTGTATCTCCATTGATCTGGTAACCTATTTTGTCCTTTCCTTCTTCGCAGTTTGGGAGAGAGACCGCAGAGAAGACCACCAGAGAAACGTTCGTCCCGGACCCAGATTATCATCGCTATACTTGGTGAGCTCTAGAGGTAGTAAGTATATAGAACATCTCTGTTCTCTGGAAATGTACTTCTATGTCAAACTGAAACAAGATATATGTTGTCTGGTAAGACGATAATATGTCCATCCATTAACCACTATTTTGTCGTAATACAGGGATATCTGGTGTGTTTGCATATGCAACAAATCTTCTTGCCGCTGCACCTGTACGCCTACTGGGGCTGCTTCTCTTGTTTCAGGTCAGTCTACCCAGACTTGCTCTACTTTTAGACTCTCTTTTTTAGTTATAGCTGAAAAATATGTACGATTGTACTATATTCTATGTGTTTTTTTTGTCTACTGTGCATATTTAACTAAACAGTGTAAGGTCTAGCGAGTACCTGGATACTGTTGTCTACACTATTTTGTCTATAGGCAGAAACTTCGTGACAGGGCTGATACTGTTGTTAGGACCTATAACATGAAGCCTAACGAATACCTGGATGATATTAAATCAAGTCGTCCATATGGCCCTATAAACGCCGGTAATACTTTTGTTCCCTGGAGCTACTATACTATGTATACGCCACTTACCATTTTTCTCTCTACAATTTTATATGCATTTAGTTTAAAATGGTTATCCCGCTTCATTTCAGAAGATGTTTTCTACAGATTTAGCTGTATTGTGCTTTATAATATGGTAGCTTATAAAGCATAACGAGTTTTTTCTTTGTTTGAATTTAGTTGATCCGCTGCTACTGAAGAGATCTAATTTTTTGTAGAGCGTTGTGATATTTGTACTATAAAGATATGACACGATGGCCTTTGTGCTCACTATCAAAACTGTAACTTGATTCAGCAAAGTGAAGATATATACTCAAATAATGATGCCTTTTCCACAGGCATCTCGCCATTGACTTTATTACTGATGGAAGGATCTCCATGTTGATTGTTGTTGGGAATCATTTGCCTCTACACCGATGACTCTCTCATGTTGTATTATACCATGAGCTACCATGACGTCCTCCACCCACCGTTATTTGGATCATATTATGTGTTATTCCTTTCTTTGAGATATATAAATGGTCATGGATTTCCTTTTATCCGTCACCGCCTTCATACCTTTCTATCCAGGAATTTATATGGTCTACTACTGAGCTACATTATGTAGAATATCAGTTTGTACTATTACTTCTAATGAATGGTATAAAAGATTTAGAAAATCAGCCTACACTATTGCTTTATGGGAAACAATATGGTGAACACCCAGTTTATGTCATAAGAATTGGCTATTTAGAGAAGCTACAATATTTTTTGAAAGGGCGAGACTAGAATTTATGCGGTAGATATGTGTTATCCATCTCTTTTGTTTTGTAATTTATGATTTGACGGAGAGCTCTGTAGGTAGTTTCATCGTTTTGTCAGCTCATTTCATGTTTTGGATCTTGCCAGGTTTGATTAGGTCTTGGATTGGAGCAGAAACACAAGTAGGGAGAGGTCGTTGCCTGGACCGCTACTCCTCTCATCATCTTGGTTTGCAGGTCGCCACCGTCAGAGATGTTACTTTTCATTTATATTCACATGCTGTTGTAGTGTTCCAAGCTTGAAAATGATAAAATATTGTGGCCGGCAGCCACCGACCGACTCGAGCTCGCGGCCTCCTCTTACGATCCTGCATCTACTACCTCCACAAGCAAAGTCAACCTAAAGCAACAAGGTGTGCCTCCTACCCTGTAGTTTAGGGAACAAGAACTATCTCGGATAATAGGACATGGTACAATCACAAGAAGATCCATACGTCAAACTTAAATTCAAGTGTCATACTGGATGCCTCTTTTGATTTGGAGGTCTGAACCAACTATTCTGAAATTCCTCAGTTGTAGAGGTCGCATGATACTAGCAAGAGCCCTTTGTCGTATGAAGTATGAAGCGAGGGAGGGAGGGAGGGAGGGAGAGAGAGAGAGAGAGAGAGAGAGAGAGAGAGAGAGAGAGATGTTTTTATACAAGATGACACAGAGTGAACATTTGTGCTGAGCAAATGCAAGGCCCTGTAGGTTGTCCTGGTGGACAATACTAGAAATAAGTAAATTTTCTTAATTTGTTATTGGCAATGGACAATGCTAAAGATTTTAAGGATGTCTCAATTTATGAAAATGTTTAATGCAGAAATAGGTTTATATCTTATATCTTAATGCTTATATAGTTGTAGTAGCACAATATTTCTCATTCAGTTTTTTACCGTTTTCTTCAGGATATCCCGTCTTTAGCAGCAGAAGCCTCTAAAGAGCACTCTAATGTGGCTTACATTGTCACTCCTCCTCTTGGATTGCATTAGCTTATGGTGGTATGTGCTCATTGATTCCCCTATAGTTCTACCACACTAGAGAATGTGCATTCAGTACACATTATGGTCGTTGTCAAGAAATAGGTAACTAGTTGTCTAGTGAAGTTCGGATAAATATGTTCACTTGATCCATTTGTTAGTTCCTCGGTCCTTCTGACCACAACCGAATAGTCTTCTGTTATTTTTGTTTGTAGCTCAGCTGTATGCTCCTATTTTTCAAGTGGGAGTAGTGCCGCTTCCAAGAAATAGGTCTCTGTATGATTAACACATGTACCTCGATTCCTTTTTATAATGACAATAATGTTTATGCACTTCTAATTCTACACACAACGTCAAATAATGGAGAGTAATCCATTTTTTTTATGTGTGTCCTCATATTGTACCTAATCTGGAAAAGAAATTAAATGTCAAGATTGCAAAGAGGTGTCGGCTTGAGATTGACCACATATGTTGTATCTACCTGGAGGCTGGCTCTCTGTCAGTTCACCCAAGAGCACCTTTGTTCCGCTGTAGCTCAAAACGTAAGAGGTCAGAGCCACGCTGTGAGTGCTCTGCTTCCGGTTAGGAGGTAATTCTAGGGGGAGGATGTTATATACGCCCACTCTACCATTTTCGTTATCTAACATGTAGAGTTAAACCACTGGTTTCATATGTCCTTTATTCTTATTACTTTTAGTCTCCAAATGATATAGGAGGTTCTGTTGGTGCTCTACTAATTAACATGATTGGATTTTTTTTCTTACTAAGTAATATTGCTGCTGCACCTTGACACATAGTCAGAGAGTAATCCATTCTATTGTATTCTATTGTATATGTGGACTCCTTATTGGCAACGTGGCCAAGAAATAATATTATCTTTAATCATGGTAGTATGAGATGCATTCCTGAAGCGGTACCATATTAAGAAACAGTATAATGGGGCGAGCTAGGAGCCTCCACATCGATTTAGAGCACTCCGCCGTCGGATAGATGTACGTACGCACAGGATCGCAAGTCGAGCACGCTCTCGAGGTCATTTCGCGGGCCGCTGCTCCGTAGAATGAGCCCCGATTTCTCTCTGTAACTGGGCTGCAGAGATCGAACGCCCAGTCACAACCTGCTCATCCTTTTCTTTTCTAATCCAGCCGTATCCTTGACCTACCGACTTGTTCGTCGGTGCTGCGCCGCCACCGTCCCACGTCCCGTCCATCCCAATGGCTCCTCCTCTTCTTCCTCTGAAAATAGCACCTCCATAGCCATTGCTCTTCACCAGGTTGCCCATCCATCTTCAACCTTGCTGCAGATCTAGGACATCCACACTCTTGTTTGGCCCGTCCACTTCCCTCTCTTCTCCCGCAAGCGCTGGGGTAAAATCCTGTGATGACCGAGTGAGAGAGGTAGCGCATCTGTCGGACAACCGATGATGCACCATTTCGGATCGACAATGAAATCATCGTCGTGCGTGCGGCATGCATGGGCCCATTGCTCCCCTAGGTTTGCTCCTTCTTTTCAGTGAGAAAGGCGTCCTTCTCTGCCTGATGTGCTCTGCTCTTTTCAGTAGTTGGTCGTATGATTGTTCTAGCAATAACATAATAAGTATTGCACATATGCAACAGCGAACACACAAGTAATAATGGAGAGGTCCACTTATATCTGCTGAGAGAGGTAGAAGTACAAGAAATATATAGTACTAATTTGTTTAATTATTTTTCAAGAGGAACCTCAAATTCTGTGATCCATCCGTTAACAGTATTCCTGTAGTAGTTCTATTGCAATTGATTGATCGAAGAACTCCCTTTTTTTGATAGGGAAACCGCTATACTATGATTTGGCTCAAATACGGACGTTCTCAAAGGTGGCAGATGGTAGTTCTGCATTTTAGGTAACATTAGTTTCTCGGTGTCTTATAAATAAGTTCCTAAATTTCTTAATAGCACTGAAGGAATTTCATATAAAATTAGTGCTTTTCTATGATCCTTATCGAGATCCTCCAACAGCAGACTTAGATATAATCAAAACTCTGAGTGGCTGAATCAGGCATTTCTGTAACTAGCATACTCCAAATAAGAAAAATTGTCAACTAAAGTTTCAACGTTCTTTCAAAGCCCTTCTCAAGGAATTTGACACGTGCTTATGTTGGTTTTTCATGCCTTACAAATTTCACTTCTTCTTTGTCTCGATGTTATTCTACAACCAGCATATCTGCATGCTATCCTTATGTCCAGATTTGTTAAGGTCATGTTTCTCGTCTCCTTCAAGAGTAGAATTGTTCATCTTAGATCATGCTTGTGAATTTTCATTTACAACAAATTTACTTACTAAAGATATTGCTTGATGCTTTGTTAGTTTCTGAGAATATCTTGTGTGAGATTACGATGGAAATGTGGGTGATTATGGTTTTTGCTGGGTTTGTGAGAGTCTGGTGTGAGATTAGGGCTGATGGTATTCTGAGTTAATACATTTTGGCAACCTGAGTTGGTTGTCCAATTCGTGATGCAATCAAGTGAAGAATAATGGAAATTGATATAGTGGTGAGCTCCCTAATTTTGTTGTAGGTGAAGCAAATCTTATTGGTTGATTGCCTGGTATAAGCAAGTCTGCATCTATCGATTAGAATGAATGGCTTTTACTTGAGTCTATAACATGTGCAAAATATTTGAAGTTGTAACAAAAGCTAAATCCAACTTGTTTCTGCAGATGCATGAGGATATATGATGAAAAAAAAAACAAAGTAAAGAATATCATGGAAAATTACGGTGTGATCTGATCAAGCTAATATAAAGCACGTATAGATAGAAATATGAAGAAAGAAGGTATAGATAGAAAAGCACAGGAGTATCCAAATAATCTCTCAAGAGAGGGTGCATTGCATGAGAAATCTTCCTTGTCCGAACCATTAAAATTGTCATCAAAGATATCTTCTAACAGTCCATCTTAAAAAGCATTTGTCTAGCTAGCTGTGTTGTCTTATGTGTCAGATTCATCACTTTAGTTGATTTGTCCATGCTTGATATTGTTTTTGCAGGAGAAATTTTGATTCAGCTAAGCAGATTTATTTAGTAATCTGTATGAACATGTTTTATTTTTCTCTCATTTCCAGACAAGTGTACATATATTATGATGTTGAATAACATTTTAGCTGATATAATCTAAGACCATAATTCTCATCCTTGTGGCACCTCTGGTTTTCTTTTGTAAGCAACATTGTGGTCATGTTTTTTTTGCTTGCACTTGTCTTGATATGTGAAACTCTCAGGTGTTCCTGAATTTATTTCATTTTTCATACATAAAATACTCTAATTAATTTTTTGTTTCATATGCTGATCCCTATTGAATGTCCCATGTAAATGGAACCAAACATGGGGCGCAAAAACTTCATTTGTCAGCAGATTATTTTTCCGTTATTTTCCATTATGTTGGTTAGTTACGCTTCATAATTTAGACAAAATTTACAGAACTTCTGTTATTTGTCAGAGAAATAGAGGAGTGCAGCAACGCGCACCATCATGATCTAGTGTAGCCCTAGAATTTGAGATGTTGAATGAGCCGACAATTATAAATCACTGTGTCTGAAAGTTCCATTTCTTCGCCTTTTTGAAGAATGATGCAAATAATGTTTTTGTTTTTAACTTCTTTCAACTACATATTGCTTGTTGTCTAGTGTTTAGTTTGTACTGTTGCTTTTCTGCACCATTTTCTTTGCTCATTGCACTATTTTTTATTGTTTTTTTTCTGCACCGATTGCTTGCTCCATGCCTTTTTACTTTGTAGTGTTTCTTTTCTACTAGACCGTGAAATTGGCTTGTATGATTTCTAGAAGCTATCTCTCTTTTATGCACTAATTGACTTTGTGTTAGCATTTGTTTTCAAAAAATGTCATTGTACAACCTGGTCAATTCTTGGTCCTAACTGTTTCATCCTCTTGTATTTAAGTTCGCGAATTTAAGGCTCTACCATCATACAAAGGCAATCAATCATGTGGATTTGGATTATGTGCATATCCTTTTCATTATTTGAATTAATGAGTGCTCACAAAAAAAGGATATGATGCTAAGATTTGCTATAATAGATTCTTGACTTGCCATAAATTCAAATAAGGATTGAATATATTTGTAGTTAAACTATTCTTGCTCAGGTTTCATATTTCTCAATCCATACTTCCATGCAAATATCAATTCTTGACAGGTTACTCAATAACCTCGCACATGTTCGTTTTCTTTATATATCATCAGTATTAAAGTTCACACATGATACCTTATATTCTCAGGTTTAGAATATTAAAGTTCATACATGATAGCTTATCAACAGTATTAAAGTTCATACCATGTTCTCTTGCTTAGTCTAAATCAGATAGGCACTTTGAACATATTCAGTTTAAATAATGATAGGCATCCTCAAGTACATGTAAAACCATGGCATCCTCAAGCCATGGTTGGGGAAGGATAAAATTAGAAAGGGAAAAGAGGATCCTAACTTTTTTAGTACAATCTTATGGGTTGTTTTGAGGCCACGGATATGTAGCATACTAACATCTGTTCTGCTAACTTTCCTACTTTTCTTTCAATTTGTGCTCTGAACATGATCATGTGACCTAACTTCTTCGGTTCATTTACTTCAGATCATGTGACCTGCTTTCTTTTCTTCTCCATACAAGCTACACGTTATTGTTACATACATGTGGGAGGAGATTAAATCTGTCCATTGAATTTTAGTCATACTTTTCTCAAATGGATTTATTTTAAGGCTTATTATGTACTCCCTCCGTTCCTTGATATAAGGTGTATAGATTTTTGAGAAAAAAACCCAAAATATAAGGTGTATTGTGTTGCACCACTCGTTTGGATAATTTTTTAGGGATTTGATTACATTTCTTTATACAAGTCAAGCTCCTCTATTTTCTCATGTCAATTAGTCATGTGAAATCTCGCCCAAAACTTATGAAATTTTCCCTCCACGTGTGTTCTTTAATTTATGTGCCAAAAACTATACACCCTATATTTAGGAATGGAGGGAGTATTGTTCATGTCCTCTGCCTTTCAAGTGTGTGGGTAGCACACCATTAGTTATTAACCAGTACTCCCTCCGTCTGGGTTTATTAGGCCTCTCAGCATCACAAATATGTCCTCTTTTATAAGGCCCCGCTTTGGAAAGGTGCATGCATGCAACCATTTCATTGGTTGCATTGAAGGCCATTGTTGTTTGTGTCATGACTGAAAAATTAATACACTTCATGCGTGCTTTTTCATTGGCTGCATGCATGTGAGAGAGTGCATTGGGAGTGGAATGAAAGAATTAATGTGAGCGAATTACTATGTGTCTTGGTCTAAGAAAAGTTGTCTTTAGGCCTAATAAACCCGGACGGAGGGAGTACATGTATGTTCATGTCTTCTGCATTTTTCATTGTGCACAAAAGTATCACTATTTAGGTAAATTATATGATGGGTTATAGGACTGCGTGAACTGCTACCAACTTATCCTTTTAAGAGAACATGGTCTGATGAAAGGAGGGTGATGGATGCGCCATGGGGCAATTCACCTGGACTGTGTCATGTTCGGAGGGTGATGGATGCGCCATGCGGCAAGTCCATCTGATGAAAGGTGTGGACGGAAGAGCGACAATAACTACGGGGTTGGTCAAAGATTCAAAGAAATCTCTTATGTGTCTTCGGTTTCGACGCCACGCGTAGGTAGCCGTCGTTGATAATCCAAACTTAGAAAAGTTTAGTTCAGGGTTCATAACTCTGTTGCGAATGGGGAAAATGTTATTTGTTTCAAGTGACAGAACAAACTACTCATAGTAGGTTCATGTGATGTGGCGTATGAAAGGTCTAACGTCAAGATGATCAGGTGGATCTATCCAAAAATATGCTTCTGTGGAACTACGTAGGTTCTTTGTCTCACATTGTCGTTGTGGCTTGCTTTTGCTGTATGAAAAGTATGATGTCTCTATCGAACTTGCTGTGGATTGATCGACCTTGCTCGCTTTTGGCACAAGTATATATTTCCATTTCCTGTGAACTTCCAGATGAATTGTTCTACGAACAAAATTCCTCATGTTTTCTTTGCATTTGGTAAATGTGATTGCCTTGCCTTATGCCATGACTTTGACAAATAATCCCATACCAAGTAGCAACAGTACCACGCTTTGTTTAAATGTTGGGACAACACGTTCAGACAGGTACCACGCGCCAAGGCGTGTTTCTGATCTAATATATATAGATGATAGGTTGTGTGCATAGCTTGATGTAGAAGCCGGGGCTTGCTTTTTTTTTGAAAAAAAAATGCATACATGGGAAGGCATAGTTTGTAACGTGAGCTGAGGAAAAAGGAGAAAATTAAGAAAGGACCCGAAAATCCTTTTCTGAGCCCGGGCTCATCTGCACCCGTGTTGAATAAAAAATCAAAATAAATACTAGAAAAATTCAAAAATTTGCAAATTTTTCCCATGGTAGAAAATTTGATGCGTGAGGCCCTTTTCAATTTTCAAATCATTTGGACAAATGAGCAACCGTCGGCAAAAAAGGCAAAATTCAGGGTCCGTAAAATAGTTTACTGTTCATGTATTGTTTTGACCCGATTTGTCTTTTTTTCTCAGAGCTACTCAGATGTCCAAATGAGCTAGAATTTGGAGCAAACCTCATGCATTAAATTTTCTACCATGGAAAAAAATTGGAATTTTTTGAATTTTCTAGTATTTTTTATGGAAAAAAATTCTGGACGGGTGCAGATGAGCCTGGGCACCGAACCGCCGCACTCGAAAGGACCCTCTTATTTGGCAAATGTATGTTGGGAGGGGTCGGCATTGGTGATCGTTTTGATGGCAGTTTTAGTTGTTCGCAGGTGGCAGTTTCTTCACAACCTACGTTTCTTGGAAGACGTAAATTTTAAGCAAAAACAAGCAGAAACTGTCATTATTTGATCTCGTGTCACAACTAAAACCACTGAAAAAAATAGCGCACTATAGCGTCGCTAATAGCTCGCTATAGCGTATTGAGAATTGCCTCGCTAAATATATCGATGTACAACGTCTCGCTAATAGCGCGTTATAGCGCGATATAGCACGCTAATAGCATATTTTGAAGTCGCCGTTATTTTGCTGTAGCGCGCTATTTTTTTAATTGACTAAAACTGCCAGGAAACAACGTTCGTTTGTCATCCCCTTTTCAGTGAATGTCAGTTAGATAGCATTACCGTAAAGAGAAGGCATGACACGAGCCCTTGGCTAAAAGTTTGTTTACATGCGTTTGTTCTATTTATGATGTGATAGATCCATTGACGGATTTCTAACAAACCTACCAATCCGGACTCCAATTCAAATATCACGAAACATGCGGCGCGGGGAAGCTAAAGTTTGTAGTTTTTTTTCAAGGAAGTACAGTAATTAAAAAAAAACATACATAGCCATGCGTGCTTGTACGGACCTGATTCCGTGTTGCGGCATGCTGGGTCGCATTACAGGGTATTCTCAGGACATGTCCGGTGAAAGAAGCAAGTTTGGAATCAAATGGAACAAGTCCGCACCGAACCTGCACTGAAAAGTTTGGTTTGTATTGTCTCCGCATTGAGTTACTTATTTAGATTTGTTTTAGACTTGTCTAGATAGGACGTATGTAGACACATTTGTGAGACTAGGTACATCTATATCTTGACAAATCTAAAACAAGTTAAGATGGAGGGAGTACTGTGTAGTCGGTCCATGGCGATGGCGATCCAAACGCGGATTCCCCAATCTAACTCATAGGGATGAGTCCAGGGCGTAGCCAGGCACAGTCTACCAGGGCCATGGTAGCTTATCTGTTCGTTCACTGTAGTAATCAAAACACTATTTGGAACTCCCTGAAATTACTTGTTGCCAAAATGAATGTATCTCGACTGTCTGTTGTTCGACATGATTGAAAAACAAATTAGCACTGTATGTCAATGATCGCATGCCTGAACAGTCAGGGTTGTAAACGATGGATACTGTTTGTTCTCGGAATATTGTTAGTAGCGGTACTTGCACAGTGTCATATAATTTTTGTATACGCTAAGGGCATCTCCAAGACGGACCCGCAAAACTCTCGTAACCGTCTGGACCACGATGTCTGGAGCGCGGAAGCCATCCAACGTGATCATGTATCGGTCCGCAGGGTGGTATGGACGTGATTTCTCCCGCAAATCTGAGATAAACGTGGTGGGCTTTGCGGGAGTCACGACTGTTTGCAAGCCCGTTTCTGATATCCCTGACCCACCCAAAAACCCCACCCGCCCCTCCCGCGCTTTCCTTAGGATGCACGCGCCGCTTACCACGTCACATTCATGCCGGCCAAGAGCATGCGGTGGCCGGCATTGATGCCGCAATGTGAATGGACAGAAGAAGGGCGGCGCTGACCGACGCGACCCCTCGGCAGCCGCTGCTTCAATGCGGTCACAGACTCCGGCCGTTGAGCCGCATTGAAGAGGACTTACCCTTCGCATGGGCCTCACAGCAGCTATTTACACAGTGCGCTGGCGACGCGCAGAGCTGCACTCCCCCACCAATCTCCCATTTCCATGCCCGTGCCCCTCCTTCCCATTCTTCAACCCAAGCTCAGGCGATACCGATGTTTTGGTCCTCCGTGCCGGCAGGCGGAGTAGGCGGGCAGTTCTTAGCGCCGCTGCCCATGCTCTCAGGGCCCGTCAGTGTCCGGGGATGCCGGTTCCTGCGCCAACGAAGAGATTGTCATCTCCTCCAGTGACGTGGAGGACCAAGCGCTGGTGCAAGCGCTCTGACGAACGAAGATTCCGTCCATCAGATTGAGATAATGACAGAGGGGTCGCTCCGTTATATGGGGCCATCGACGCCATCGCCGGTGCGCATGAAGGAGGAGCCGTTGTCCCCGCCATGCAACCGCGTGAGGCCTGAGCCGGCGTCCACTCTCCTGCCGGTGAAGGAGGAACCGGCCTCGCAGCAGCACAACTGCGGCGTCCAGATCAAAGGCCGCGTGAAGGACGAGCCGACCTCGCCCCCGCACCACCGTGGCGTCTAGATCAGACGCCCGTATCAAGGAGGAGCCTCCGTCCACGCCATGCAGCCAGTACGGCCGCATCAACGGGTTGTTGTCTCCATCGCGCCGCCACCGCCTCGCCGCCAAGGAGGAGCTGCCGCCCGTGATCAAGAAGGTGCGGAGCCGCCTCCTCCACTACATCGGAGGAAGCGGCTACGGCAGTCCCTCGGGCTCAAAGACCGTCGTGTCTGAGGCGGAGCGTGCGGTTTGGCAGCAGGCGAGGTACGGCCGGCGCAATGCCATTAACCGCTTTGCATCCGCCAAGAGCGACATGGCGCCGGACTTGGTCCGCGGCAACCCAGACCTCGACATTGCGTGGGCGCTCGACCGCTCCATAACCACCGTGAAGATGGCCGCCAGGCGCGCCGCCGCCTTGACGGCGAGCTCGCCAAGATCGGCGAGGAGTGGCCACATAGCGACTGCTTTGCCTACACCGGTCACGACAAGGCCGCCGCCAGGGCTTCGAAGGCCACGTCGGCAGTGGCCGCGGCGGCACACCGCACAGCGTAGCTGGAGGGATGACGACGACGACGACGATGAAGGCACAGATAGAGACGGTGGTGCGGCAGGGGAGCGCAGCCACTCATACTAGGTGGTCGTCCGATATAGGGTTTAGGTCCCCCCCCCCCTAGTTTTTTAGTTAAACGGTCGAAATATCGACCTTTTTATGTAAACTGTATCTGAACTTAAATAAAATTCATCCGGTTTGACCGAATTTCGTGAGGCTAATTCAAATTGTTGACCGGATGTATGCGGCTAACGTTGGATGACGTGCTCCCGCATCCATGTGCGCGGACTGATCCCCATGTCCGCGGATGGATGCGGAAGGAAATTTACAGTTTGCCATTGAGGATGCCCTAAGGATACTCATGTAGCTCACACTGACTTTATTACAACCACATAATTAATTCCAAGTCTCCTTGACAGAGAAAAAACATGTAGTTTGCCAGGCATAATATTTTTTGACAAGTTCAAGATTATGCTAGGTAAAACAAGATGATCTATACTTGTAAAATACCCATTCAATCCCATAATATATAAGCGTTTTTTACACTAGAGTACGGACTATAACATTTGTTTACACAGACTGATGTGCAGACGAGAGGTGGGGCCTACCTTGTTATTAATCCTAGGAGCACAGGGAGAGTGCCAAGTCAAGGAGTTCATGGACTGACAGTGCACATAGCAGGAGTTAATGAAAAGAAATCTCTACTCCTAATGGAGCAGTTGGTAGTCTCGCTTCTAGGTTTTTTTTCGTCCCTCCACTTTCGTCCGGTCTTTTTTCGTAGGTTAACCGTCATAAATTTTTTTCGATGCTGGTTTCTTATTCACGGTTTATTTACCCCTCAGCTCTTTCCTTGCAAATCAGCACTTTCCAAACGTGCACGCAATCACGGATCTAAATTTACTAACTTATCCAAATTAACCGATACCTTCCATTATTGCAAATTTCTTTAGGAAACAAATAATAGATTTTAAAGAAACAAATAAAAGATTTTAAAGACGCATCATACTTTACTAACAATCACTAAAAATTAAATATAAATTAATTAACCTTACCTTAAATCACTCAATCACTTTAATTAGAAAACATTTTTCTTTCCTAACTGCAGTTGGTAGTCTCGCTTCCAGGTTTTTTTCGTTCCACCACTTTCGTCCGGGTTTTTTCGTAGGTTAACCGTCGTAGATTTTTTTTCGATGCTGGTTTCTTATTCACCGATTTATTTACCTCTCAGCTCTTTCCTTGCAAATCAGCACTTTCCAAACATGCACGCAATCACGGATCTAAATTACTAACTTATCCAAATCAACCGATACCTTTCATTATTGCAAATTTCTTTAGGAAACAAATAATAGATTTTAAGGAAACAAATAAAAGATTTTAAAGATGCATCATACTACTAACAATCACTAAAAATCAAATCTAAATTAATTAACTTTACCTTAAATCACTCAATCACTTTAATTAGAAAACATTTTCTTTCCTAACTGCACCCCGCTTAGTGTGCACATAACAATCCGAAGTAATTAGAGTCACATGATTGAATCCATTTATTTAGAGCGACATGATTGAATTCATTTATTAACAATAATCCTCACCAAAAGTGCGTTTAGCAATTTTAGAGGGCGGACCAAAACTCTGCCATCCGCTCGCCCGCGTTTGTTTAGGTACAGGAAAAAATGGCATAATATATGGAAACAACACGACCGGGGCGGCGGCGCAATCTTCGGGGATAGGGGATCGGAGGAGAAGGATTGGCCTGGCAGCATGATCGGGGTGCTTCTCCGCGGCCGCGGCCGTCCTCGCGATGCCACCTACCCGAAATCAACGTTGCTCCCTGCCATCAGCCGAGGCGACGCCGCTTGCCCTCCTACCCACGGTCCGCTGCCGTGTGCAGCTACGGCGGGAGGAGTAGCGACGGGGCCGAGGTCCTTCACGTGTTCCGGGATGGAGGCCATGATTTCGTCGAGGTCGTTGCTGCCTCCTACACTCAGGGTGTGTCGCCGAGATCGAGGCGAGCATGAGGAGCTGTGGCCACCGCCATGGTCACCCCATCGCAGGGGATGGAGCACGCCGTCGGCCTACAGCTTGTGGAGATCACTGTTGCTCTTCAGGTCGCGTGGTGACCGGATCTTGCCGATGTGTCCCTCCCCAACGACCTCCTCTTCGCCCGGTTGGCCGGCATGGATCTCGCCACTGCTGCCCTCAACTTCTCTGCCTCGAGCTCGATGGTCAGCCACCATGGATCCCCTAGCTGGAGGGTCACGTGAACCAGTCGTCCTCCCATGCTGCAGCGGCGAGAAGGTGACATGGCTCTCCGTACACGAAGAGTGGAGTTCAGTCAAGTACTTATATACTTGGCCTCTACTGCCGATCCATGTACATGGAGAAGAACAGACAACCGTCCATTCATGCTTCATTCCACTCCTTTGCGCTACATTACTGGAGGTGACATTTTCCTATCTCTATATGTTGTAACAAGCCTGTTGCCTGCATAGTTAATGGATTTTTTATTTAAATTTATCGCTGCTTAGTGCTTTGTTGCAATTGTTCACCCAAGATTCTTATATATAATCTGAGCGTATGTAGGCATACTTAGCTTTGCTATTCCATTTTTTCTGGCGCATAGAAATAAGAGTATTGTCCAGGTTAGGTATTCAATTGAGTATGGTATTTGGATTGCTATCAGAATGTCTTTTCTATGCATGTGATTTCTCACATCTGGTTATAATATTTGTGAAGACGTGCATTGCACGTGCACTTGGAAGCGGGCCGGTGGCCCGCGCTGGACGGCGCCGACGCCGACCCGAGCCACCTCGTCCGCGTATTCTTGGAGTTGTGGCTGGTCGATTTACATGAAATTAATTCCCTCAGTTCTGGTGGCAAATATAATACACATAATCCATATTGTTATGCACTAGCGTGTATGTGTGAAATAGATGGATTATGGTCCCGTACCCAATAAGATGGATATGTGTGTGTGTTAGAGAGAGAGGGGGGATAGAGAGTGAGGAAGAGGGAGGGAGAGTGTGTGTCTCTGTGTGTGTGAGGATTTGATGGTAAAAAGATCGACAATGTCATAATATTAAACTCTTAAAGTTAATGTGGCCCCGTTGCTACGCACGGGCGTTCTTCTAGTCATATTAGAACGTCAGAAATGACAAGCATGCAACCGAGCTGATTTCGAGCCAGCACGGAGTCATCTCTGGTGGGAATCTCTGTTGGCTGATTTTCATAAGTTGTTTATAAATTATAATGCACCACTCTGAGTAACACATTTTAGGCTGTCAAAACTAACACAGTAAAAATCGTGTCACCACTTTATTTCTGACTAGTGCAGCTACAGTACGAGTACCAGATCCCCTGCGTCGATCGCAATAACTTCTCATCGACGGACCTACTTCTTCATGTCCGAATTATTGCGCCATGCATGGCAACAACCACCCGCTTTCCGGCTGCCACCTTCCCTTTAATTACTGTCACGCTCTCGTACCTGTCCATCTCGTCGTCCTCCTCCTCCCTTTAAACTCCCCTGCCACTGCGCTACTCGCCTCAGCCACCTCTCTGAGACCGACCAGCCATGAGCAAGTGGTGGTGCATCGCCTCCCTCCTGCTGTGCCTCGCCGTGGCGGCGGCGGGCAGGGGCATGCCTGCCGGCGACGACTGTGAGACCGTTGCTGTTGCTGACGGTCGCAACAACCAAGACGGTGCTGGTTTCAGTGAAGCCAAGACCGCCTTTGCCGGGAGCACTGGTGGTGACGGCGGCCTCTTCGGCGGTGCCGTCAACGGTCGCCCTCTCGGCGGGGGCATGGCCGGCTTTGGCCCGCACGGCGGGTTTGGGGCCGGCGCCGGGCCCTTCAGTGGGTTCGGTGGCGGCTTCGGAGCTGGTGGCGGAGGTGGAGGAGGGGGAGGCGGAGGCGGCGTGATACCCTGAGGAGGCTGGGACACGATCGCGTATGTGAACGTGCTAGTAGCTGTACGTGTGTCCCTTTAAATGGTACTCCCTCCGTTCCAAAATATAAAAACGTTTTTGACATTAGTATAGTGTCAAAAACGTTCTTATATTTTGGGACAGAGGTAGTAGTAGCTTTCATTTACATGTATCTGTTAGTGTAATAAGAAGTCCTTTGATTAGCTGTTCGTGTCATGTATGGCTGGCTTGTTCGTGTCATGATGCATGTCATTGGCCTCCGCGTGTGCCTATCTGATATTCTGATTAGTTAAGGTACAATGAAAGCAGTGGTGTGTGAGATGGTGTCTTGATCTGACCATGCATTGCATAAAGTTAGCCGTGTTGCAATGTTTGTACCATATTGATGCTAATTAATTAAGCTCCAAAGTCCAAACAATATAGTGTCATTTTCCCTTGAACGTCCTTCATTCTTAAGCGCTGCTGACATGCAAGTCATTTGCATCTGCTAGTGATATACTCCATTTTCTTCTGAATCTTCCGTGATTCATACGCTGTACCTGTACGAGTGTTGCTGGTGAAAAGTTGCAAAACTGTATGTTGTACCACGAGGATCTAAAACCTGGCTCGTACGTTCGGGTGGATTGCCCGGTCACTACCCGGTCATGTTTTTTCGATTCAGACGAACCCCTCAAACGGCCGTTAAATGTCTGGGCTGAACCTCTTATATCCAGCTTAAATATGGCGTGGATATGGGGTGCCCGGGAACGCCGTCACGTCGAATCAGGCCCACGCTGGCCCATCTGATCCCACATAAATTCCTCTGCATCTGCTCATTGGATTAAATCCTAGCCACTTCACACCTCTTCCCTCTGCTTCCCTCCACTCCCCTTCGCCACCCAAACTCATCTCCGGCTCCTTTCGACCGTCTCCGGCATGGCGGGCAGCGGATCCTAGTCCTTCACTTCTAGATCCATCGACCCCGAGCTCATCCCCACGCGGCCCCGAGAAAGGACATGGCCATCAGGCTTGCACTCCGCCGCTCCCGGGAGGAGGCCCGTGCAAGGTAGCGCTCGGACTCCTCCGTCAGGAATCCATTGCATCCGCCAAATGACGCATGGATCCGGCGCTAGGCCAACCATAGCTGCCTCACCGGAGGCCGTGTGGTCCGTCTAGCATCTGAACGCACCCGCGGACGCATAACCCCTCCGTTGGCGCGTGGAGCATGGGGACGCACCATGGGCCTCGTCCGATGAGGCCATGGCACAGCGTTCCCGCCGTGCAAGGCACCGGGCGCGGGAGACGGCGGCAGCCCTCGTGGCAGTGGACGCCGGCGAGGCGGAGTCGCATTCTTCGGCGCCCCGTTGGCGCGCATCAGTCTGGACACAGCAACCGCGTCGTGGTGGACGTCCGCTGCTCGTCCCAGGATGGATTCGTCATCGATCTGACGTCCACCGGCAGCGTTTGGGTTTCGGACTCCATCGAGTAAGAGTAGGGCATGGGAGACGGTTGCGCCTTGAGTCTCGTGAGCCGGGTCGTGTTCCATGCCCTTCTCTACCTCAGTATTCTGAGGAGCACAGCCAGCCGCCGGACATGGGTAAGGCGGAGACGGGCGAGCGGGGAGCGGAACCAGGCGAGCTCCGCTTACATTAGGTTTCACTAAGCCAAGGTGTAACCGGTCACTGTCCGCGCACGGTGTAGATGCTCTAACATCCCACTAAGCCGGGGATGTGACTGCCATACGGGGCCATGGCCCTGACTGCCAGGTGTGCGTCCCACTAGCCTGCACAGTACCACACTGCAGTCTGTCCCATGCATGTGGCCATATCCCGGTCAGAATGCATACTCCGGTCATAGTAGCGATTTTACTTGTTTGAAAATACCTATTTTATGTTGATTTCGCTCATTTCGAAATACTGAGTGTACTTGTCCCAAAAAATTATTTCGCTTTATTGAAAAAACTATTTCACTCATTTCAAAAATCATATCCCACTCATTTCAAACCACTAACTTCAACCAATTAAAAAATCACTCATTTTAAAACAATTCTTTCATTTCAAATAACTGATATCACTCATTTCAACTAACAGGTTTCACTCACCTCAAAAAGATAAAATTCACCCAATTTGAAGTACTGAATTCACTCATTTCAAATATCATATTTCACTCATTTTAACATACTGATTTCAGTCAACTAAAAGAAATCACGCATTTCAAACAAACTGATTTCACTCACTTCAAATAGCAGATTTCATTTCAAAAAACAGTCACTCATCTCAAAATGTTGATTCTACTCATTTCAAAACACTGATTTACTCATTTCAAAAAGCTGATTTCACTTCTTCAAACACATATTTCACTCATTTCAGAACAATGATTTAACGTCAGGAAAACAATTTCTCTCACTTCAAAAAAAGTCACTAGTTTAAAAAAATCATTGATTTCAAAAAACTGATTTCAGTCATAGTGGGGCTTTTATGGGGATATCATCAAAAGAAAGAGTAATGTTTCAGATTATTTATCAGCTATTCATTTCAACATATTCGGTTTGTTCTAAGTTTAAGCTTGGAAAATTAAATGTATGACAAGTGTTGTGCGAGAGAATGTAAGAGCAACTTCATTGCCCCGACCCAAATAGACGCTCGCTTTGTCCATTTTTTGTCCGTTTGGGTCGGCCACCCGCTCGTCGTCCATCCCCTTTTACGTTTGGGCCGGCCGTGCGCCCATTGCGTAGACCTATTTTCACCCTCGTAGCTGGCCTGTCGTGTTTTTTCAAACAAAATACAAACATTTTACATAGTTTCACAACCTAAAAAATATATCATAGTTTATAAGCGAAATAAATATATGGTAGTTTGCTAACCAAATAAAAATTAAATTGTCTCAAATAAATTTAAAGAAAAGATACATCTATTGGTTGCCAACATGAGCCCACATATGCGGGTGCGGACGGCTGGCGAGGGCACTGAAACTGGGCGACGGCAGCAACGGGGTGGGGTGACCGGGTGCTGGCTGTCGACAGAAGGAAGAGAATGGCCTATGTGCCACTGACAGGCAGGCCAGGGGAGGAGTAGGCGGTCGCGTGCGTCCGCCTTGTGTCCGTCGACGCCAACGAGGCCAAATTTGGATCTGAAATGGTTCGATCGGCGGACGAAAAGCAGACACGGGTCTGTTTAGGTCGGCGCGTTGAATCGATTTTTCTGTCCATTTTGATTCAAACGGACACGCGCGAATGAAATGGTTCGACGCGTTAGAGTTGCTCTAACAATTCAAGGGAGAGGAGAGGTAATATTGAAGAAAAAAGTTAGCCAGGATCATGGTCAAAAGGTGTCAATCAAGGTGACGTGCTAGAAGAAATACAAAACATCGATCGGTAGGGACTGACTAGATGACAATTGACTGAATCATACGTATATCTATGAGCAATATTTTGAACATTGCTTATGAGTCATCCCATTATTATATTTATCTTGACATGCAACCTATTCACATCATCAACCAAATCTTCTTGCACATACTTCCACTAACTATTCATGCACGTGCAGTATGCCACAAATAAACATTAATTGTTTTAGTTTGTTTTGCTACATGTATATATCTTGACGCCATACAATCCACTCCAGAGCGCTCTCTCACATACTGCTCAACCGTTGGTTAGACAAAGCTAAGTACGATTTTGAATGTTGCTATTACGTGACCATAAATAACTGAATTCTTGAGAATCAGCTTGCTAAGCGCCAGAAACCTCTAGAATTCAGTTATTTATCTTCACATAATAGCAACATTCAAAATCGTATTTGGCTTTCACAGTATTAAAGATTGTCGACATAGGACTTCCTAAGGCCAGCTCCAGCCCCCCCCCCCCCCCCCCCCCCCCCCCCCCCCCCACCCACCCAGCCCCTTAAATACCGCCTCTTTGGGTTAACCGACGATATATTCGCCGTGGGGGCGCTCGGCTTCCCAACCGTCGTCCCAAGTTGGCACCCCAGACACCTTTTTTCAAATACAAAATTGGCTCAAATATGACGAAAATTACTCGATTTTGGACGAAATTTAGGCGATTTCATTTATATTTGTACGAATTTAAAGACGCCCATAAAAACTAAAAAAAACTACTCCGCCGCCCGGAGCTTTGCTCATGCCGAGGAGCTTGTAGAAGGTGGTGTAGTCACCGCGTTGCCGCCGTCATCACCGCCCGCCATCGTCTTTGCTGCAGCCCTGCCCTGGATCGCCACAGCGGACAGGGTTGGTCGGAGCCGGCGACTCTTCCTCGTCACTGTCAAGGACGATGATGCCGTTCTCCTCGCGGCCGTGGCATCGCTCGGCGATCTCCTACAGAGCGCGTCATTGGCGCTCCATCTCCTCCCGCACTTAGTCATCGCACGCCCAGTCCTAGCCGGTTTCAAGGTCAGCGGCCTTCTCCACGTGCTCCTGCTTGACGCCACGGGCGTCGCCGGCTCCTTCTTCGGCCTAACCAGGCGAAGATTGCCGCGAGTAGGAGAAGGTTGGGGTGGCCCTCGCTTATGACGAGGTTGCCACCGATGCTGCACCGGCGCTCCGGCGTTTCCTGGGGTTCGGGCTTGACGGGGGCTTAGCGGCGTCGGCATACCGGAGGAGCGGGAGCCAGAGGACGAGGAGCTCGTGGCCACCATGCGCCTCGGCAGCCACGAGCTCCCGCTTTGGCACGAGAACGGCGGCGCCGGGTACTCAAACGGCAGCTCGTTGCCGCCCTTGATGTGCTCGAGGACGGCGTGGAGCGTGTGTTCATGCAGCCTTGGCATTGATTCACGCGGGAGCCGAGACGATGATATGAGGATGATGATGCAGTCACTGACTCGGCGGTTGCACGTGGTGGAAATCTGGCACGGGAAGTTTTGGCGCTTTTTTTCTTTCTCCCGGTGCTCCCTATCGGCCCCAGCGCGTTGGGTTCGGCTTGAGTCCACCGGCGTCAATTTTGGCCCTAATCGGTGAAATTTGCGCCTGGGCCGTTTTTTCGAGCCGGCGATAAAAAGGGGCCTGGGGAGGCGGGCGGGGGGGGGGGGGGGGGGGGGGGGGGAGGGGAGGGGGGCGAGTGAAGATGCTCTAACGTGGATGAATGTATTACAAATTAAACAACCCATTGCAAAGCTATCTATCAACAATTTTAGGGATGATAACTGAATGCATGATATGAGCAGGTTGGATCCAACCACATGCTGTCTTGTTTCAGGCCGCCCGCAAGTTGGATCCAACCCATGGAAAGAAAACTCGGAATCACAAAAGCACTACCTATGTTTCCAGCCGCCAGCCAGTCGACCATCATCCCTGTGTCTATCTTCTCGATTTTTCTTGAAACTATGATGATTTTTATAGCAAATTCGGAAACTATACACCCTAATCGAGAAAAATCAAAAGTATCACCCCATCGGCCTCCTGTTGGCCGAAAAGGGGCTTTTCGGCCTCCTGTTGGCCGGAAAGGGACTTTTCGGCCTCGTGTTGGCCGAAGAGGGACTTTTCGGTCAACCGTTGGCCAAAAAGTACTTTTCGGCCAACAGTTGGCCAAAGAGTCCCTCTTCGGCCTACACCTGCTCTACCTTTTAGAAAATTCATATCAAATAGGATTTTTAGTATTTTAATTTGATTCTTTTTGCATTAGATTAGAAATTTTATGAAGTTTCTGTAGATATCAAGTTTGACTAGATTTGAAAGTTTGAATTTGAATTTTCATGAATTTTCTCAAATCACTAGATTGCCTATAATTTGAGCTAGGAGTATTCTTTTTAGATGATTCTTTTTTCTACTGGTTCTTTGTGACTTTGTTTATCGGTAGTAATTAATTGGTGAATTTTAGGATTATTTAAAATTAGGTTTTTACGCCATTCTCTCCCTTCATTTTATTTCCCGCCATTCTCTCCCTCCATTTTCTTTCCCGCCATTCTCTCCCGCCATCTTCTTTCCCGCCATCTTCTTTCTCGCCATCTTCACTTCTCAACTTATAAAACGAGCCTCATGGTGTCCACGATCATAGATAACATCGTCTGACACAGTCTGTGTCTCCTGCGTCGGTGCTGCTGGTGGAGTGTGAAACACTGTCTGAAAGAAGTCATAAGTGTTTGTAGCTTCGTCATCATCATCGAAGAGTGTTTCACACTTATGACTTCTCTCACACAGTGTTTCACACTCCACATGAAGGCATCATCGTAATCCTCCGTCGATGCAGCACTCCTTAGTGTGGCGGAAGAGAATGGCGGGAAAGAAAATAGCGGCAAAGAAAATGGAGGGGAAAAGATTGCGGGAAAGTATTTTTTTTCATGTATAAAACGGCAATGGTTGTACAGGATTTACAAGGCACTTTTAAATATAAACTCCTATGAAGCTCAAAACAAGTTTTCTAGTAGGATAAAAGAAATAAAATACAAAAAAATACTAAAAATAAAATAGCTACTGATAACTAAACAGAAACAAAAAGAATATGTCAAAAAACTAAAGAAAAAAATTTAAAGCAATTAAAATTAAAAGAAATAGCATAAAACCTATAAAACACTAAAACAGAACTGTTTTCATAAAAACCTAATTTTAAATAATTATAAATTCACCAATTAATTACTACTGATAAAAAATTCACAAAGAACCAGTAGCAAAAAGAATCATCTGAAAAAATACTCCTAGCTCAAATTATAGGCAATCTAGTTATTTGAGCAAATTCATGAAAAATTCAAATTCAAACTTTCAAATCTAGTTAAACTTGATATCTACAGAAACTTCATAAAATTTCTAATCTAATGCAAAAAGAATCAAATTAAAATACTAAAAATCCTAATTGATATGAATTTTCTAAAATAGTAGAGCAGGTGTTGGTCGACGAGGGACTCTTTGGCCAACTGTTGGCCGAAAAGTACTTTTTGGCCAACGGTTGGCCGAAAAGTCCCTCTTCGGCCAATCACTCATTGGCCAACGGTTGGCCGAAAAGTCCCTCTTCGGCCAACAGGAGGCCGACGGGGTGATATTTTTGATTTTTCTGCATTAGGGTGTATAGTTTCTGAATTTGCTATAAAAATCATCATAGTTTCAAAAAAAATCCTATCTTCTCTGGGCAACTGTTCATCCCGGTGGTATGAATCGAGATCAGATCTACGCCCGCCGTTTCGCGTGGTTCAGATCTGAGATTTGAAAGGAGGTTGTCATCAGGGGTGAGGATTCGAACAAGAACAAGAACAAGAACATGCAGATGGGAGATCGGACAAGAACGGAAGGTGGACCAAAATACCTGAGACATGAGAACACTTATTCACCCTCCGATCTTTCTAAGTTCTGAGCTTCTTTGCATGTTCGGCAACCTCGGACCTCCCAGCTCCATGGCTGACCACCGCATGCCACCTCCATGACTTCACAGTCGCTATCATGGTAGGAACCTCCGTTTTGTGTCACCATATAGAGCGACGGGAGATAGCAAAGGCGTACCCCCGCGCACTTTCGTCCGGCCCAGTGCCGGAGCAAGTACGCTTGTTATTTTCTTTTCTTCAAAAAATGTGTTTCATTTTACTTTTCATTTTCGTACCCTTTTTTTATTTTCCCTTTTCTTTCTTCAGTTTTAGTGAAATATAAAGAAAATGTTCGTAGATACAAAAGATGTTTGGATTTCAGTAAATGTTTGAGAATTTGACAAAATGTTTGTGAATTAAAAAATGCTCCCAAAATCAAAAAACGTTCCCGGATACAAAAACATTTCATGAATTTTAAAATAGTCCATAAACTTGTAAGCTGTTCACGAATTTTAAAGATTACTTGTAAACATTTTAAACATAAACAAATTAAGGAAAAAGTGCAGAGATATGAAAAATATTTGTGCATACATTCAAAAATCTATGTGTGACTTAAAAAATTATTTACATTTTTACAAAATATTCATGAATTTAACAACCTTTTTTGACTTGACAAATGTTCATGAATTCAGAAACTATTTAAGAATTTCAAAAATATTAATAAATTTGGTAAAAATGTGAATTCAAAATATATTCATGAATTCAACAAAATAATTTTGAGTTTCAAAGTAAAAAATAAATGTCAAATAGAAAATGGAAAGAGAAACAAGAGTAAAACCAAATGATAAAACAGAGAAACAAGAGAAACTTCAATGGGCTGTGCGGACCATCCCACGCTAATTAAAATTGCACCGGCCCATGTATAATCTAACCTGATTATTTTCTATTTTTCCTATTTCTTTTCAGTTTTCCTCTTTTCCTTCTCCTTTTAATTTTTTCAACAATTTTTAATATTCACAAACATTTTTTGAAATGGTGAACATTTGAAGGAATTCCTGAATAATTCTTTAAATCATGATTTTTTTTATGCAACATGTGGAGGGCTGAAACTTTGACCCCTAAAACTGAATCAAGTTTGTGGTGCAACATGTGGAAGGTGGAGATCCCATTCAAGCTCAAAATCTTCCTCTGGCATTTACCAAGACAGTCCTGCCAACATTCGACCTTGTTCATCACCGAAATATTGCAACGGTTAACAACTGTAGGCTTTGTGGAAGTGAGGAGTCATGCGTCACTCTTTGCTCGAGTGCACGATGTCACGGTGTGTATGGGCACTAGCTCATCCAGACCTTGTTCAGGTAATACTCCAAGTGAACGAGCTGGAGGCGAAACGCTGGATCTTTTGTCTTCTCGATGCATTACCGCATGATGACTTTGTTCGAGTCCTCGTTACACTATGGGTGATTTGGCATGCTCGACGGAAAGCAATATACGAACACGATTTTCAGTCTCCTCAAGCAACAAACCAGTTTATCATCAGGTATTTGCATGATATGGATGTTATTAAGCCGAAGAAGCAGGCTGGTGGGAATCATGCAAGTGCACCTTCCTCTTTTATTTAGAAAGGAGGATGACGCCTGGCCTCTGCATCCAGCTGCGGAGCTACGTTAACTCCTGCAGGTGCCATGGCCCCCAGCCGTGATAAAATACACAGGGATTTTTTTTGAGAGGTTAGATTAAGATAATATAGTTTTTCGGCCCCTCCAAACGTCCTTATGTTCTGCTTACCCCCCCCCCCCCCACCCCCCACCCCAAAAAACATCTTGTCTAGCTCCACCAGTGTCTGCATCAATCGATGCATGCGGCCATATTATTAAGTAAAAGCGTAACAAGGTCTTAGGGTCGAAAGAAGCTCATACCCTGAGCAAAAGTCTAGAAAAAGATACATCTGTAAAGCGTTTGTCACATCCTGCGATAAAAAATAGGCTACGATGCCTACACACCTAGCCTATTATTAGCTCATCATCCAAATCGGCTGAAGATAGCCCGTGCCACCGTCTCCCAGTGGTTGCACCCAATAGGCAAAAGCTCCCTAAAGTCCGCATGAATGAGTAACGACCCAATACCGATCCAAGTTGTAGCTCTATATATAACCTGCAAAAAATTAGTGAATTTTATTCCATTAAAATCATATCATTCCTAGTGTTCCATATAGCCCAGAATAGTGCACATATCCCTATCCGAATATGTTTAGCTATGTGTATGTTCACTCTTTTAAGCCACGTCTCAAATAACGTGTTTATGCTCATTGGGGGATGTATATTAAAAGCTATATGAATTTGTCGTCATAATAATTTTGTAAGTGGACACTCGAGAAAGAGGTGTTTAATTGAAACATTTTGATCACAAAAACAGCACTTGGAGTTACCAACCCAATTTCTTTTCACCAAGTTATCCTTGGTCAAAATGACTCATTTGTGGACGAACCACATAAAGGTTTTAATTTGAAGCGGAACTTTAATTTTCCATATGTGCAAAGATCTCGACAATGGCCCGGAATCAATTATGTCCAAATACATGGATTTGACTGAGAAGATTCCTTTCATGGTTAACTTCCAGCTAATTGTATCTGCTTGGTCTATAAGTTGAACATCCATCCAGGGCCGGTCCTGAGATTTCGGGGGCCCGGGGCGAAATTAGAACCGGGGCCCCCTTAATATAAACATTTAACCTCTCCGGCCACATTTACAGGCATCACTACAATTCTTTGTTGATATGTGAAAACCCACAAGTGTAGGGGATCGCAACAGCTTTCGAGGATAGAGTATTCAACCCAAATTTATTGATTCGACACAAGGGGAGCCAAAGAATATTCTTAAGTATTAGCAGTTGGATTGTCAATTCAACCACACCTGGATAACTTAGTATCTGCAGCAAAGTATTTAGTAGCAAAGTAGTATGATAGTAATGGTAACAGTGGCAAAAGTAAAGATAATAGTTTTGTAGTAATTGTAACAGTAGCAACGGAAAAGTAAATAAGCGAAGCACAATATGTGAAAAGCTCGTAGGCATTGGATCAGTGATGGATAATTATGTTGGATGCGATTCCTCATGTAATATCTATAACATAGGGTGACACAGAACTAGCTCCAGTTCATCAATGTCATGTAGCATGTATTCCGAATATAGTCATACGTGCTTATGAAACAGAACTTGCATGACATCTTTTGTCCTACCCTCCCATGGCAGCGGGGTCCTAGTGGAAACTAAGGGATATTAAGGCCTCCTTTTAATAGAGAACCGGAACAAAGCATTAGCACATAGTGAATACATGAACTCCTCAAACTACGGTCATCACCGAGAAGTATCCCGATTATTGTCACTTCGGGGTTGTCGGATCATAACACATAATAGGTGACTATAGACTTGCAAGATAGGATCAAGAACTCACATATATTCATGAAAACATAATAGGTTCAGAGCTGAAATCATGGCACTCGGGCCCTAGTGACAAGCATTAAGCATAGCAAAGTCATAGCAACATAAATCTCAGAACATAGTGGATACTAGGGATCAAACCCTAACAAAACTAACTTGATTACATGGTAAATCCCATCCAACCCATCACCGTCCAGCAAGCCTACGATGGAATTACTCATGCACGACGGTGAGCATCATGAAATTGGTGATGGAGGATGGTTGATGATGACGACGACGACGAATCCCCCTCTCCGGAGCCCCGAACGGACTCCAGATCAGCCCTCCCGAGAGAGATTAGGGCTTGGCGGCGCCTCCGTATCGTAAAACGCGATGAAACTTTCTCTCTGATTTTTTTCTCCGCGAAACAGAATATATAGAGTTGGAGTTCAGGTCGGTGGAGCATCAGGGGGCCCACGAGACAGGGGCGCGCCCAGGGGGAGGGCGCACCCCCCACCCTCGTGGACAGGGTGTGGGCCCCCTGGCCTTGATTCTTTCGCCAGTATTTTTTATATTTTCCAAAATTTATCTCCATGGATTTTCAGGTCATTCCGAGAACTTTTGTTTTCTGCACAATAAACAACACCATGGCAGTTCTACTGAAACAGCGTCAGTCCGGGTTAATTTCATTCAAATGATACAAGCTAGAGTCCAAAACAAGGGCAAAAGTGCTTGGAAAAGTATATACATTGGAGACGTATCAACTCCCCCAAGCTTAAACCTTTTCTTGTCCTCAAGCAATTCAGTTGATAAACTGAAAATGATAAAGAAAAACTTTTACAAACTCTATTTGCTCTTGTTATTGTAAATATGTAAAGCCAGCATTCTTGTTTTCAGCAAAGATTATAAACTAACCATACTCACAATAAAACTTAGGTCTCATATTTACTCATATCAATGGCATAATCAGCTAGCGAGCAATAATAATAAAACTCGGATGACAACACTTTCTCAAAACAATCACAATATGATATAACAAGATGGTATCTTGCTAGCCCTTTCTGAGACCGCAAAACATAAATGCAGAACCCCTTTAAAGATCAAGGACTGACTAAACATTGTAATTCATGGACTGACTAAACATTCTTCCGCGACTTGCCCCGCTGCCGCCACGCGCTGTCCCTTCCGCGCCGCCGCTGCGATGTCGTCCGCCGCTATGTCCGACGCCCAAACTAGCGGCGCGATCGTCTCTTCTCCCGTCGCCTCGATCCCTGCCGCGCTCGCCGTCCCGACGATCTCCGTCCGCCTCGGTCGCCACAACTTCATGCTCTGGGGGGGGGCATCACCAGCACCGTTCTTGCCGGTGCCAACCTCCATGGACACCTCGATGGCACCAAGGCGGCACCGGCCAAAACACTCGTTGTCGGCACCGGCGACGCTGCTACCACCGTCGCCAACCCGGAGTACCACCAATGGTGGGTTCAAGATCAGCGCGTCAAGGGGCTTCTTCTCACCTCCATGGATGAAGATATTGCATGCCAACTTATTGGCTGCGAGTCGGCGCATGCGGTGTGGACAGCCGTCGCCGCCATGTTCGGCGCCCAGAGCCGCGCCAATGTCCGCCACATCCGGCGGCAACTTCAGTCGCTGAGGAAGGACGATCTATCTGCCGCGGAATACATGCACAAGATGAAGGCCCTGGCCGACACTATGGCCGTCGCCGGCTCTCCGATCCGTGATGATGAGCTTATCGATCACATCCTCACTGTCCTCGGCTCCGCCTACAACTCCATTGCCGCCTCCTTGGGCGTGAGTAACGCACCCATGCCCTACTCCAGTTTTTACTCATTGGTTCTGTCCTTCGAGGCGCTGCAGGCACAACAGAGTGCGGTGGAGGGGTGGTCTCCCTCCGCGAACGCCGTGACCCGTTCGGGTTCGTACGGCGCGGGCGGACGAGTGCCCTACTCCGATCCCTATCCCTCCCATGTGGGGGGGCGCCCGGCTGATGGACATGGCCAGCCAGGGCAGGACCGCCAGGGCGGTAATGGCGGCAACACCAGCGGCCGTGACCGCAATGCTGGTTATGCCGGCAATGGCCGGCAAGGTGGAGGAGGCAACGCCGACAACAACAACGGCGGAGGAGGTGGGCATCGGAACCGCTGGCGTCCCCGGTGCCAAATTTGCAAGAACTGGAGCCATGAAGCCGACGACTGTCGCAAGCGCTATGATCAAGATCATAACTCCCGCTCCGCCAACTCGGCCTCCACCAACACCGTCGACTTTCCTTGGGTGTTGGATACCGGGGCTACGGATCACTTGACTAATGATCTTGAGCGCCTCCAGGTTCATGAGCGCTATGACGGCAAGGATCAGGTTCAGGTGGCCAATGGTGCAGGTTTGTCTATTTCACACATTGGTCATTCGCGTTTACCCGGTTCATCTCTTAAACTGCATAACATCCTTCATGTTCCACACATCAGCCAGCATCTTCTCTCTGTTTATCGTCTTCTTTGTGATAATGACGTGTTTGTTGAATTCCACCGTCATTTTTTCCTTGTTAAGGACAAAGCAACCAGGCGCATCATCCTTCACAGTAGAAGTTACGGGGGGGTCTATCCGGTCCCCTTCGCTCGTGTATCATCTTCATCGTCTCACCGTGCCTCCTCCGGTGTTCGAGTTTCGTCGTCGCAATGGCATCAACGTCTTGGTCATCCTACAAATAATGTGGTCACTTCCATTGTTCGGAGTCATGAACTTCCGTGTTCTAGTTCAAATAATTCATCGTTAGTTTGTGATGCCTGTCAGCGTGCTAAGAGTCATCAACTACCTTATTCTACTTCGTTTCACATCACTACTGTACCTCTTGAATTAATACATTCAGATGTTTGGGGTCCCGCTCTTGCTTCGTCGGGAGGGTACAAATATTATGTTAGTTTTATTGATGACTACACGCGCTTCACCTGGATTTATTTGCTTAAACACAAGTCTGATGTTGAGCAAGTTTTCTACAACTTTCAGGCTCATGTCGAACGCCTTCTGGATTATAAAATCAAAGCCGTTCAGTCTGACTGGGGTGGTGAATACCACAAACTCCATCGCTACTTTCAGCGCACGGGCATCTCTCACCGAGTGTCATGTCCGCATACCTCTCAGCAGAACGGCATTGCCGAGCGCAAACACCGACATTTGGTCGAGACCGGTCTTGCCTTGCTTGCGCACTCCTCTCTTCCACTTCGGTTTTGGGATGAGGCTTTTCTTACGGCATGTTACCTCATCAACCGTATGCCCACTCCGGTTCTCAAGAAGGACGCACCTTTGTTTCGTTTGTTTCATGTTCAACCCAACTACTCCTCCCTTCGGATTTTTGGGTGTGCTTGCTGGCCTAGTCTCCGCAAGTACAATGCTCACAAACTTGAGTTTCGGTCCAAGATGTGTGTTTTCCTTGGCTATAGTCCTTTGCATAAGGGCTATAAGTGTCTTGACCGTACCTCCGGTCGGATATACATCTCTCGTGATGTTGTTTTCAACGAGATTGTGTTCCCTTACTCTCAACCCGGCGTTTCGGTTGATCCTGCTTCTCTTGAACATGCACTCACTTTTCCCTCCGATGAACCGGTTCCGGATGTCCATGTGCGCAAATATGACCTGTCCTATTTGTCATCTAACTTGTCTTCTGCAGGTGATATTGCTCTGAGTTCCCCCCAGGTACATGTTGCTGCTCCGACGCCTCCTGATGCGCCAGACGTGCATGTCCCGCCGCCCGAGGCGGGCGTGGCTGCCTCGCCTGATGGCGCGACCGCGGACGTGCATGTCCCGCCGCCCGAGGCGGGCGCGGCTGCCTCGCTTGATGGCGCGACCGCGGACGCGGCTGGGTCGCCACCCTCGCCCGATGCGGCTGGGTTGCCACCCTCGCCTGGTCCGTCGCCCGGGCCGCCGCCCTTGCCTGGGCCGGTCCCGCACACCATCGTCTCTCGGCCCGTGTCGCCTCTTGCTGAGGTCCCCTCAGCCGCGACACCCTCGGCCGAGCCCTCGTCGCCGTCGTCTTCTCTTACTGGCGATGCAGCTCCGGCGCATGCTATGGTTACACGCCATCGTGATCATACACGCAAGGAGAAGTCTTACACTGATGGCACGGTTCGGTACGACTCTCGCCGTCGTGCCTTCTTCGCCGCGCCGGTTTCCCATCGTGATGCTCTGGGTGAACCTGCCTGGCGTGCCGCCATGTCCGAGGAATTTGCTGCTCTCCGTCACACTAACACCTAGGTGTTGGTGCCTCGGCCACCCGGTGTTAATATTGTGAGCTGCAAGTGGATTTTCAAAACCAAGCACCGTCCGGATGGGTCTGTTGATAAGCACAAAGCTCGTCTTGTTGCTCGTGGTTTCACTCAACAGCACGGGATTGACTACGGAGATACTTTTAGCCCAGTGGTGAAGCCTGCCACGGTTCGCTTGGTTTTGTCTCTTGCTGTGTCTCGTGGCTGGAGCCTCCGACAGATTGATGTCAGCAATGCCTTTTTACATGGGTTCTTGGCCGAAGATGTGTACATGCAGCAGCCACCTGGGTTCGAGGATGCCACTTATCCCTCTCATGTCTGCAAACTTCAACGATCTATTTATGGTCTCAAGCAGTCACCCCGTGCCTGGTATGCTCGTTTGAGTCAGCGCCTTTCGCAGCTCGGTTTTGTTGCTTCCAGATCAGATGCATCTCTGTTCATCTTCTCCCAGGGTACTATACAGATATACATGCTGGTGTACGTTGATGATATTGTGATTGCTGGCTCTACCCCCGCCATGGTGGATCGTCTTGTGCAATCGTTGTCTGCTAGCTTTCCCATCAAAGATTTGGGTCGCCTCGAGTACTTTCTTGGTTTGGAAGCGTCCTTTCATTCAGGGGGCATGACCTTGACGCAGAAAAAATATGCTTTAGATCTTCTTCATCGCGTCAACATGGAGAACTGCAAGGCCACTTCCACTCCGCTTGCTACATCCGAGAGTCTCTCACGTCATAGTGGTGCACTACTGGGTAGAGATGACTCCTTTCGGTATCGCAGTGTGGTTGGGGCACTTCAGTATTTGACCCTCACTCGTCCTGATATCTCCTTCGCAGTGAACAACGTGTGTCAATTCTTGTCTCAGCCAACAGTGGATCATTGGGAAGCAGTCAAGCGTATTCTGAGATATGTCAAAGGTACGCTAGACATGGGACTACGGATTCGTAAGTCCAGATTCACTGGAGTGAGTATATTCACCGATGCAGACTGGGCAGGCTGTGTTGATGATAGGCGCTCCACTGGTGGTTTTGCTATATTTGTTGGACCTAACCTTGTATCTTGGAGCTCGAAGAAGCAACCCACAGTCTCGAGATCAAGCACCGAGGCAGAGTATAAGGCATTAGCCAATGGCGCGGCTGAAGCTATTTGGATAGACTCGGTTCTCACAGAACTTGGAGTCCCACGGCAGCGCACTCCTATATTGTGGTGTGATAACTTAGGGGCAACTTACCTGACGGCGAATCCAGTGTTTCATGCTCGGACCAAACACGTTGAGATTGATTTCCACTTTGTGAGAGAACGAGTAGCTGCTTGTGAACTGGAAGTCAGGTTTATTTCTACAGATGATCAGTTAGCGGATGTATTTACTAAACCCGCTACTAGACAGATGCTAGACCGTTTTAGAACCAATCTGAATCTTGTATGTAGTTCAGATTGAGGGGGCATGTAAAGTAGGGTCTAGTATATTGTCCTTGTACACGTATTTGTATACGTATGTAATTGTAATTGTAATCCTCTATATATTGAGACGTGAGGCTGGATGTCAACCACCCATGCAAAACCCTAAACCCTGTGTTTCAACTCATTATGGCCATCTATCAGGGCTAAAGTGGAGAAGAAAATAATCTTAATATCACTAGAACAGTATACGCTTTGATTTTTGAAAGGGATTTTGATCTCGACGGGCTAATTTGTTCCGTCGTGCCACTAGCTAGAGCTAAGCTATGCATGCCATGGTCAGAAAGACCTTAGAAATATGGCAATGAAGTAAGTGAAAAAAGAATAGACTAATCTTCATGTTCAATATAGTTATTCTGAGAAAGAAAGAAATGCAGCATGCATGCATGCATGCCGGCAGGTTCAGTGATGGATGATCACAGCATGTTGAGATCGATGATTTTAACCGGACTAGATCCTTCTTCTAAACTTCATCACTGGTTGAGATTGACAAATAATTCTTGAATCTTCTCTTCTTTCGTAAAAAAGGTGACCGTAGTCCGTGTGTTTGGTGAAAGCAACAAGTCAGCAAATGAAAAACACATGCAACTAGTACCAAAGCTCTCCATTAGCACTGCTTCCTTTGGACAAAGAGAAAGAGAAGAGATCAAAAGCGACGAGAAAGTAGCAGGAGTACGTAGGAAAGAAGTTGCGACCGACTGGCCTCGCCTGATTAAGGTAGGCAATTAGGCGCCGATCAGCAGAATTGTTTATAAGAGGAGCCGCATGCATGCGTGCACCGTCAGTCAGACATTACAGACAGCAGTACTGTCTTCATTCAGGTTTATTAGGCCTCTTTTTTCTGTTAAACTTTGACACTGATTTCATTTGTAAAATATGAATGACATGTTACAAAAGTTGTATTGTTGGATCGTATTCGACAATATTTCCAATGATGCTATTTTTCCGATGGTGTAGAGCAATCGGTACTCCGCATGGACCTAGAGTACTACTAGTAGTGAGTGATTAACGAGAGTCCAAAGGTACGCTTTCGGACCGACACACCTACACTTTTTGTTCCTGTAAGAGAACCTTGAGATAAGGTACAGATGCCCAGATTAAAGGATAAAGGAAGAGGAATCAACGGTGTTCGCTTTTCAGGTCATCTAGCAAAAAAGAAAAAGGATAAAAGATTTAAGCTACTGTAGCCTTTTCTTTTGGAGCAACAGGAGACGAGCTTTTTCTTTGAACTTCTTTCGAATACGAATTCACTTGTATAACTTTTGCTCCCGCCGCAGTCGGTCTCGTTGGTTAAATTTATGGTCAAAGTTAAAGCACGGAAATAGAGGAAGCGCTATATTTTGAAACGGAGAGAGTATGTCTATCTGTCCAACCTGACATGAAACCTCACCCATGTCTTCTTGAAACAATGAGATTTTCACCCAGTGTCCACCTGATTGGAGCCATAGCCAGGTTTTGCTCCTTGGAACAAGTTTTTCATCAGTCGGCAATCACCACCATGACGGCCTTTTGAATAATCTAAATCTCTCCTCCTACTAGTGGCTGCTTTTCTTCTCCCAGCTAACGCCTAGCAGAGAAGCCAGTCTCCACCAGAGTAAAAAGGCTCTCTTATCATAGGTTCATTTGGCCATCATCTACACATTTATTGACTAATGATAGGTGGTGTACTGAATATTTTTCCCAACTATCTAGTCATATGCATCCACAATATGGGGAGATACCACCACCGCGTCATGTGCAAATGCATATATACAAAGTTTCTACAATTAAGGCCGTGTTCGGCAGCTCTCCAGCTCCGTATAATACGGGGAGCGGAGGGACCGCCAGTTTTCCAACTCCAGGATAATGCACTATGGGCCGCTCTGCTCCGGCCGCTCCAGGAGCAGAGTCGCGGAGCGGAGGGACCGCCAGTTTTCCAACTCCAGGATAATGCACTATGGGCCGCTCTGCTCCGGCCGCTCCAGGAGCAGAGTCGCGGAGCGGAGGGCTGCCTAACACGGCCTAAGACGTCAGAAGTATTGCAGCTTGGGTGTTTGTCCATTGGCTTCCCGCTCCTTGAATTTCTTCGCTCATTGTCACATTTGAAAATTTCCGCGGTGCATATGTACGCTCTCACGCCCAGATGTAGTCCCTCCGTTCCAAACTACTCGTCGTGGTTTTAGTTCAAATTTGAACTAAAACTACGACGAGTAATTTGGAACGGAGGGAGTACTAATCTTGATATATTTGGAAATGGTTAGTTGAAACTGTGGTTTGGTAGTTTAGTTTTAAAACTCTCAGGTGTCTCCTCAATATATGAATTTATAGTTAGTTGTAAGTCGGGGTCTTCGGTGGATGGGGTGGGGTTAGTTAGGAGCAAAGCATCTAAGAGGACATAGCAGCAGTAGCTAAGCGTAGTACTAGTAATTAAATTAAGAGGCACAGTGTGATGGACATGTCAGGTAGTACAACTGAACTCAGGTACCTACACAAACAATTAAACTAGCCAACTCTGCAGGCAATGGATTTGAGGGCAGGCGAACTGTATCAATCAAACTAGCCAGCTCTGCAAGCAATGTCATGTTGCTGGGTGCAGTGACAGTACTGCATGCCCATGCATCAAGTTAAGTGGTCAGCTGAGCCCATCCATAAGCATGAGATAGAATCCAAAGATGGCACATGCCTAACCAACATGATAACTTTAAATATATGGTTCACTTGTTACAATAAAACTCTTCTCTCCGCAAACATGCACATGATACATTTCATCATGATGAGCGAAACCCAACACACCCAGCCCACTTGGCATATTGCAATTTGCCAATGGACTCTATGGCAACATGAATGATGAAAATGGATGAAACATGGCGAGGCAAGCCGGAAAAAAAATATAGGGAATATATTTGCCAGAATTACTGCAATTCGATTCAACCTCCTAGTACAACTTTGATTTGATTCGATGAATGATCACCCGGTATCATCCTCTTGATATGAAAACAAGAAGGAAAATTGGTGGCAAGTTTTACTCCATGGAACTCGTCGCCCGGTCTAAGCACACCGATTACCACCCCTTTGAATAATCCAATTCTTTTGTTCCCACTTCTCGTCCCGGTTATTTTCGGATAGCTCGTACATGGTGACAGTGAGATGTCATATGACCCTGTCGTCGTTAGGAACATGAGTTTCTTCTCCACAAGAGTCATGCCAGAACCAAACCGAAAAATTCTAGCGAAATGCCGGAATTGTTCGAAAAGTCTGGTTTCCGCGGCTGCTCTTCTTCTCCCGGGCAGCCTAATAAGTAGAGTCATACGTTGACAGTCATAGCTAAGTGCAAATTAGTAGTATGCAGGTGGAGACCGCACCAAGAAAAAAGGCACACTTATCATAGATTCGTTCAACGGTGTTCATGCTAATGTTGATAACTCAATGATAGGTGTTATAAATATCTAGCCGCTCTCGTCATAGAGGAGATACCTACTTGGTCACTCCATGGCAGCTTGCGAAGATGATGCCATCAACATTGTGATGTGGAAATGCACGCTCCAATGTTTTCTTCCCCAATTAAATGCATAATTGGTCAAAGGTATGCAACTTGGGTGTTTTTTGTCCAATGGCTTTTTCCTCCCTCGCTTCCTTTGGTCATTGTCACATTTGAAAATTTCCGCAGGCCATACTACGACCGCACGCACGTTGAGAGGTGGTTGATTTATAGACCGTGCTTCGGTCATTTAGTGTTAAAAAAAGTTTCAAGCATCGAACGGAAATTTGAATTTGAATTCAAACTTAGTTTTGTATGGGGATTGTTAGGTACCAGCTCCAAGAGCTGGGATCTTCTTCTCCTCCTTCTTGATGGTGGTCCAATACTGCTAATAATTCTCTCATATCACACAGGACCACCTTAGGTTCAGCCAGTATAAATTCCTTGCTGGCTCAACAGGAAAATCAAGCTAATAATAGAAGCAGTACACTGTACACCTAAGCCTAAGCCTGGTGATTAAAGGTGCACAGTTCACATAAAGAACATTGTTGAACTGAATCATAAGCCATTCAGCAACCATATGCAGCAATGCAATGCCAAGATGGAAGTGCTATCATGTTAGTCATGTTATTAGGTGCATCAAGTCAAGTCTGGTGAGCTAAACTATCCATAAACATGAGACAAATTCCAGATCCATCTCACCTCCCACCAATATGATACCTTTTCTTTGACAAATGGTTCATTTGTTACAAATGACTATGCTCTCTCTACACACATGACTTATATATAGTTGCACATGATGCATTCATCATGGTCAGGAAGGCACAAACCACTTGGCACAAATGACTCTATAACAAGATGAATGGAACCACCAAGCCAGAAAAATGAAAACCAATAGCCCAAGAATTACTGCTACAAATTCAATCTCCTAATCTGCAAGTATAAATTACCTTACTCCAGTAATCATATGTAGTATATGTGTGATGTAACCTTGATCTGATTCCATCGATGATCACAAGTTTGATCTTCTTCCTGATGGATTCGATCATCTGCTTCTTCTCTCAAAAATAATGGCGGCAGTTCTGGCTGCTCTGCTCGGCTCTGTTTTTCTGCTGTCGTCACGGGAGGTCGTGCTCCAGCTTGTCCAGGAACGCGCCGTCGCCGTCGCCGGCCAGCCGGCCGGAGCCGCGGCCGATCTTGCTCGACAGCGACCCCATGGCCGACGAGAGGCCCTTGAAGCTGCTGCTCCCCTCGCGGGACCTCCGCGACCGCCTCCGGCTCAGCCGCGGCGACGCCGGCTTCTCGTCGGCCTCGTCGCCGGCGCCCGCGACCGCCACGGCCTTGGCCTTGGAGTCGGCGACGACGAGGCGGGAGATGCAGCTGCGGCAGAAGGGGCACGCCGGCGGCTGGAGAGTCAGCGTGGCCGGGTTGGGCTTGCTGTGGCAGCAGAGCGCGAGCGTGCAGGCGGCGCACATCCGGTGCCCGCAGTCCTCCACCTCGATGCTGCACGCCTGCTCGAAGCAGATGCTGCACACCTCTTCGTCCTCCTGGTCGTCCACCTCGTCGTCGTCCCCGGCGCCGGCGTCGGAGACCGCCGGCGAGGTGTCAGAGTACCTGGTGCCCTTGAGGATCTTCTTCTCCCGCTCCCGGTTTGCCTCGGCGAGGGCGGCCTCGAGGAGCGCCCTCGCGTCCGCCCCCAGCTCGCCGATGAACTTGAGCGGCGACGGCCACACCATGGGCTCCGCCGCCGACGGGTTCAGCAGCGCCGCGCACGCGCCGTGGCCGCGCTTCATCGCCACCGAGTACGCGATCCGGCCCGCCGAGTCCCGGTGCACGCGGTCCGCGCCCCACGCCAGCAGCTCCCGGACGCACTCCAGGCTGCCGCCGCGGGCCGCCAGGTGCAGCGCCGTGCTCCCGGGGAAGCCGTAGGAGCCGGTGGGGGCGGAGACGATGGCGCCGCTCTCGAGCAGCAGGTGCACGCACTCCGGCCGGCCCTGCCTCGCCGCCACGTGCAGCGGCGTGGCGCCATGCTCGTCCCGCACGTTGACGAAGCGCACGAAGCCCCACGAGTCGGCCACCGGCGTGGTGCGGGCCGCGGCGAGGATGGCACGCAGGCAGTCGGCGTGGCCGTAGTACGCCGCGTGGTGCAGGCACGTCCGCGCGTTCACCGAGTCGAACATCAGAATCTGACCAATCGAATCACGCAGAGAGTTAGTAAGTCGGAATCCATGGAGGAAAGGAAAAGGCTGCGGCTTCGGAGGTGGGACTGACATTGGCGCCGGCGCGGAGGAGGGCGAGGGCGCAGTCGATGTGGCCGTGCGTGGCGGCGAGCATGAGCGGGGTGCGCTTGCGGCGGTCGACGACGTCCGGGCGCACGCCGCGGGCGAGCAGCATGTCGACGGCCGGGAGGCAGCCGTTGGCGGCGGCGACGTGGAGCGCGGTGAGGCGGTCGTAGATGGTGGCGCGGCGGGCGAGCGCCGGGTCGGCGCCGAGGAGGGCGTCGAGCGCGTCGACGTCGCCGGCCTGCGCGGCGCGGAAGAAGTCGTGCTCGTCGCCGTCGCGGCTGCAGCTCAGGCCGTGCCCCATCGATCGCCTCCGGCCAACCGCCCCCGGCGAGGTCAGAGGTGGGTGGGGGTGCCGGTGCGGTGGGTGGGTGGTACGGAGCGGGGGAGAAGAGGACGAGTCGAGCTCCGGGATTCAGAGTGTGCGCGGCCTTTTTATTCCTCAGAGCACGAGCCCCGCTCTGCCCGGTTGGATCTTTCTGCCTTGACTTCCACACCCCACTTGACATTTTTTTTTCTCTCTTGATATTTTCTTCTTTGCCTTTTCTACGGTTTGGTTTTGTTTTTGGTGATGATGCTGATGACACGGACAGCTTACTATTCCGTTAATATCTCCCATTTTATCACCTTTTCAATTGTGGTGGCTCCTGAATTAGTGTCATTCTTTTTAAGGGAACTAAACGTGTAAGTGTGTACTTACTTATGATTGGTAACAAAATAACACCCTTGATTGTGTAATTTCTACTCCTAGGTATACCTAAATGGTAGTTGATTCCCACTAACCTTAATTTTTTTGTCATGCCACCATCAATGAAAAAAGACACTTTTTTTTTAAATTCCTCCATCCATATATAGGGTCTAATGCATTTTCGAGACTGTATTTCACTATTGATAAGATTAATAATATATGAGATGTATAATGTAAAAATTATATTATTGGAAGCTCCTTTCACGTAAAAATTTGATGGTATGCTTTGTGTAACTTGCACGCCATATATTATTGCTTTAACATGTGGTCAAAAATTGCGTCGAAAAACGCATTAGGCCCTAGATATATGGATAAAGGGAATTGTGCTACTTGGAAATTATTCCATTTGTAGCGATGAAAATAACATTTTTTTACTTTTTCTTTTTCTTCTTCGGAATGGAAGAATACCCCCGGTCTCTGCACAAACGATGCACACAACCATTTATTCAAGCAAACATATTATCCAAACTGAGTCTCATCTCAAGTACCCAACCAGCCGCGACAGGGAAAAAGAAAATAGCCACAACCAGCAAAAAATAGGATATACAAATGCCTAAACAAGAATCTTATTATTGGTGCCATCCAAACTGGTTGAACGTAGCCGGTACTGCTGTCTTCCACTCGTTGCACCCAAAGGTAAAATGCCCCCTCTCTTTTGCACGGTGCAGTAATGACCACATACGGATCCATCCAGTCACCCGGTAGATAACTTGCAAAATGTTTGTGATGTTTGTCCTGTTAAATAACCATAAAGCCTCTTCACCAAAAAAAAAACCCTCATCCCTTGGTTCCAAGGGCAACCTCTCTCCTCTAGGTTTCGACGGCGAGCCCATGAATTCTCCTTCCCTTCGCCTGCCGCTCCAGCTGCCGGTTGTGGGGAGGGAAATCCCAGTGACTCCGCTCCGGTCAGTGGTTTAGATTAGGGTTTCTAGTCCTTGCAGGTGCGGCGCTCGAGCGGATGGTCGCGATTTTTCTTCGAGACTTTCGACGTCCGATCCTCCTCGAGTTCATCCATCTGTACGTAGTCGGCGGAGCTCCGGCATGGATTCCTGCCGTCCCTTTGGGGTGGCGATGTTAGGACTTCTCGTCGTGTTGCGAGATTTGGTGTCGGGTGCTTCAGAACTATTCAAGGTTCGACGCCGACGACAGCGGCTACAGGGCAGTGGTCCTTATGGACACGTGCACAAACACTTTTCGGTTGTTATCGACATGGTCAAGCCGGCTCCGCTAGGGGAGCGGCAACATCGGCGCGTCGGCGGCTCGTTCTAGCGGCACTAGTGGTTGTTCGGTGGTCTCGAAATATCAATATAATTTTTATTATATTTGATAAACTTTGTCCTCCAGGTGAATTTTTCATAATAGATCTGCATCATTTTCGTAAAAAAATAACCATAAAGAATTATTTTTACAAGGATGTAAACGACGATGCATTTATGAACTACTCGCAGCATGATGTTGACTACATGTCGGCGCCCGTTTCAGACCAGGCCACAAGCCGAACCAACCAATGCTCCTCTCCTTTGCTTGGTTGGTGCTCCGTGCTTTGTTTTATTTTCGGTGGACACGCACACATTTTCAACGCAGCCGGGATTACTGGTACGACTAGTATTTTAAGTCAGCATTATTGGGGTCTGGGGACACGGAAGTGTGGCCCGAAAGAAGGGCCATGCCCATGCGTGGGACCCACATGCAGTCAAGCATGCACCTCTTCTTTCTCCAACCAAAACCCGCTTTTCACTCAAAAAGTTGTCTCTTTTTTCAGAAAGCACGAGAAAAAGCACCTGAACAGCGTTGCCTGCTTCCATCGTGTATGTTCTTTTGGCCTTTAATTTGGCCATCATTACTTCAACTCCTTCTTGTGTAATTGTGTTATTTCAAGTAGGAGTACTACTTCACCATATGACTACCCACAGTGGGATAACATAGTGTGATAACATCACACTTATCTAGGCAAAATAGATGATGTGACATATAATAAATGAAGAAAGAGAGGTACTACCTCCCTCCGGGTTTATTGGGCCCCTTCGTGTTTTGTGCAAGATTTTGACCATCTATAGACTATTAAAATATAAAGTATATGCTATGAAAGATTATACTGTTGGATTTGTATTTGAAAGAGCTTTTCAACAATATATTATTTGTGGCATGTAGTTTACATTTTGTTAGTTAAATTTGTAGGTCAAACTTTAGCCCAAAATAAGAGGGGGCCTAATAAACCCGGACGGAGGGAGTATATGGTAACATAGCTAGTTACTGTAAAATCACACATATCAAGAAAAGATGAGTCTACAACCTAATAAATAAAGTGATGCATGACAAAACACATATGTTACTACCCACTGTGGAGGTAGTAACTTAGAGTAGTAACATACCCATTATGACTAGTCTACTACTGTATGTGAGTTACTTGAATGAACAATGCCCTTCCATTTCAGGGCATTTCTTATATTACGCAAGATCGTCAGTCTAATGGGAAATTAGCTGCTCAACTGGCCGGCCTACTTTGGCCTCTTTGATAATTACATCCACCACTCCTTGCCTTAGCCTTATAATGCCAAAAAACGTTACATTATGAAACGGTGGGAGTACCTTGGTCTTGAGTCAACATGACATGCATGTGCACCAGCCATAGACCACCGGCTCGATCAAACTATGGTTCGAAATGCATGTGTTCCTGTGCAAGTACTAGTATGAACCTGGCGCCAGTGTATGTATAAAAAAGTCCAGCTGGCTAAGCTAGGGAATGAAGAGGGCGTTGAATAGTTGGAGGACAAGACAGCGTGGTTTTGACCGACTGATAGCACTTTTGGATATGACAAGCTATCACCTACGATTCGAGGGTGAGCGTGAGAAGATCCATCAACACCAGCCCCATCCGTAATCTGCCTACTCGAGGCCGGTTCCTATGAATTTCAGTTTAGAACCGAAATTTTCATTAAACGGTTTTGAATGTTCGACCACATACATAGATTTGACAGGAAATCCCCTGAGTAACTTACCTTTTTAGCTGCTCATTTCTATTATACTATATAAAACATCTTCAAGGCTAACCTGCAAACTGCCCGCATTCGTTCGGACCGCGAGTCATCCAACATGGTCCTTTATCGGTCCACGGCACGGTCCGGATGTGTTTTCTACCGCAAATTGGAGACAAACATGGGAAAATTTGTGGGAGTCCCGGACAGATCCCAAGCCCGTTTCTGACCGTCCTGGCCCACCAAAAACCCCTTCCCTCCCGCGCGCTTCCCATTTGGCTCCACCTGGCCGTATTCATAACACTGTAGAGTGTGCCGCTCCACATTGAAGGCGGCTCAAAGCGGGCGCGACCTCTCACTGCCTACGCCATTGAAGCGGCGCGTCGACCGAGGGCACCACCCGTTGCACGCCCGGCTGAACACGTCTCCTATCCGCATTCAAACGTATCCATTAAACCCGCGTGGAAGCCGAGAAATCTACTCCGGCCACACATCAATTCATGATCGGGCCGACATGAAACGCAACACCGGCCGAGCTCCTCCCATCCATTCTCACTAGTAGAAAACGGGTTTTCAGTCCCAGTTCCAAAGGGCCTTTAGTCCCTGTTCTTCAACGGGACAAAACGATCGGGACTAATGCCCATTACTTTTAGTCCCGGTTGGCTTACGAAGCGGGACTAAAGGAGCTCCACGTTGTCTGGAGCGAGGCTGGAGGACCTTTAGTCCCAGTTGGTGTTAACAACCCGGGGTTGAATAGTTGGAGGACAAGACAACGTTGTTTTGACATGTGACCGGATCCTTGTTGTCCTCTTTTGCCTCTTTTTTGTGACTGGCGGACTGACTGAGAGCATTTTTGGATGTGACAACCTATGATTCGAGGGTGATCGTGAGAAGATCCATGGACACCAGCCCTATCTGTAATCAATGTACTCCAGGCTATACCTAGCCATAAGTCGGGCCGGATTGGGTGTCGAGCCAGGCCTAATAAAGCCCGTAGCAGAAAACATAGGTCTGGGACAGGGCCAGCCCATCTGTTGGGCCTAGATTTCAGGCTAGGCCCGTCCCATCAATGTAGAAGCTTGTTGGGCCTCGGACCTCAGACTGGGCCACTTCCTAAAACTCAAATATACCAGGCCTGGTTCGGCCCGGCCTTCGGGCTCAAATCTTAGGCCCAGACCCGGTCCACGCGCAAGATTTGGCCGGGTCGGTACGGGCTTTTTTGGGCCGCGTCTGGTGGGGCCGGCCAGGCTGGGTTTCCCATGGCCAGGTATACTCGAGGCCGGTTCCTATGAATTTCAGTTGAGAACTGAAATTTCCATTAAACGATTTTGAGTGTTCAACCACATACATAGATTTGGCTGGAAATCCCCGTAGGAGAGTAACTTGCATTTTTAGATGCTCAGTCTTGGGCGTTCTCGACTAATTTCTATTACTATGTGAAAGCTTTCTGTAATGAACAAGAATGCCGAGGTATTTTTTTACCCAAAAATGCCCGCTTCAAAACTTCTGTTAAAAAAGGTGACGCCTCGGAGGTTCTTAGCCGCCAAACGCTTCACGTAATGCATAGGCAGTACCGCAGTAGTATAGGCTGTGCAAGTAAGAAAATGCCCATTTCAGTGAGTAATCATACCTTGTTAAATGAGCCGTATTACAAAATTCATATCTATGAACATATAATACCCAAAACACACCCCTCATAGTGAAAATTGCACTTCTACATAAGCAACAATTAGGGTTCTTAAGTGTCGTTTAGGCGTTAGGCAATGGACAGACACTTCACTTACATCTTCTAGCACTTTTTCCAACGCTATTGAAAACCAAAAGGTTTGTTTTGTAGAGATCCTTCCTCGATCCATCTATTCGTAAGCGGGTGAGCGAGCAAAATATAATTAAGTACTAGTATCAACCGCAAAGACGAGTCGGTGCATGCATGCGCCGCTGGGTGGTCTAAATTATGCGCCGCGCGCGCATATTAGTTGACGGAACATTCTGATGGTAGCACCTTACGGTCGACGGTGCACGCACGCGGCTCCTCTTCTAAACAATTCCATCCTCTTTTACGTAGTTAACCATTCATGCATGTGCTAACCAAATGCACTTCATTTAGTGAGTGTACATATCTGGCAACCCCATTTCTAAAGCAAGTGTTAATTAACAATGGAGGTTGGAGAGCATGCAGGTACACAAATTAACTTTGGTTAAAAAAAAGTTGGCGGGAGGGGGAGATCGTAGCTCTGTTATTCGTTTGTTGGCTTGTTGCTTTCTAACCTCTATCCCAAAATAAGTGTCTCAACTTTGTACTAGCTCTAGTACAAATTTGTACTAAGCTCAAGACACTTATTTTCGGACGGAGGGAGTACAATATAGTAGTATCAAGCATGAAAATTACCCGCAAAAAATCAAGCATGAAAATTATGTCAAAGTTTCTTACTCGGTTGCCAGATTTTAGAGCATTACCTAATTATAATTTTAAGAAGATTGATCAATGTCTTGGTGACACGTCACATCTACATTAGAAGCTTCACATATATTCCACCTAACTGAAAATATAGACGAGTTTTTTTGGCAAGCAATATGCATGAGTTGTACCGCAGGATTCTTTGGAGCATCACATGCCTAGCTCTAGCAAGCCAAATACCTAGATATGAGGCACAATGAAACAATATCAGCACGTCAAGATCAAAATCCCTGTCAAGAAACAAAGCATATACTCGAGTATTGTTTAGTATCGAATCATGCATTATTATTCCTCCCTCACTGCTAGCTCTGATTGTAGAATCGATGCCCATACTATGCCTCAAATGTGGTGGGTTTTGAATTTTATGCATGTTGTTTTCATGCCTTTATTATTCCATCGACTTTCTAACGACTTTGTCAATTTATCTCATTTTGTGCCGGTTGTTTTTTACACCTTATAGTCATTACTCCTACTTGACGATGGTGGGACCTGCTTGTCAGGCTGAAAGTATGCAAGTATGGGTGGTTTTATAAATTCGGAGAAGCACTGTACTAGCTGCGAATAACGACAATGAATGGGCTAGTTCATGTTCGTACGTACTTGCACGTACACGCGGTGAAATCAATGTGTCACTGTTGCTAACATCCACCTTCCTACTACCGTGCACAACCTGAGGTCCTAAGCGAATCCTACTAGGCCGACATGGCAACTACTTAGTGACAGCAGCTTCATTATTTTTATTATTTTGGTGACAACCACAAAATTAACAGGACAAAGATCTATACGGTTCCCTCCCTGACACCTACCACACAACTTGACCACACCAGGCAGAAGCAGAGCAGTTGCATCCAGGATGTGCTAACCCAACTAACTAACCAGCGAAATTTAGACGTGTAATCGTCTCGCATTAGTCTATTGCCCAACAAGAAAAAAAATTGAACGATTAAATTACTGCTCCCGAATATTCAACTGGCCGATTAATTTCTTATAATGTACTCGTCTACGTAATTATCTCACATTAGTCTATTACTCCCTCTGTAAACTAATATAAGAGCGTTTAGATCACTAAAATAGTGATCTGTAAACTAATATAAGAGCGTTTAGATCACTAAATAATGATCTAAACGCTCTTATATTAGTTTACAGAGGGAGTATCAAATAATTCTCTTGGTAGTTAGCACTATGTATGACTCACAAATACTCCCTCCGTTCAAAATTACTCGTCCAAGAAATAAATGTATCTAGATATATTTTAATTGTAGATACATCCATTTTTATCTGTTTTTATGACAAGTAATTCCAAACGGAGGGAGTAAAAAACAGTAACTCCATAGACGGATAAGATTAGATTAACTGCATACATAGGCAGATAAGGTTAAGATTGCAAGGTCAAAGAAAATATCACGGCGTAAACACGGCTATAGCTCGTTGGCTCGTCCGTGTATGTACGCACGTCGGCACGTGCCATGCCATGCCACCGCTAGCTACGTTTTTCTGCAGGCGTGAGAGCAAGCACAACCAGCAATTTAACCTCTTGTTCTTGTTTGCATTTCATCTAATTCTAAAACTTCAAATTGAGATCGGTCGACCAAGTTGCAAGACACGGAGCACCAATTTAATTGCCCTAATTATTATCTACATATCGTTGTTGTTGTCCCATGAGTTGCGACACGTCAGATGGCCATAATCGGTCGACATGTATGTGTGTATGGTATATATTTCGCCAGCACACTAATTTAAGCTAGGTCTAGATCAACTGGTGGGCAACTAATTAACAAGCGCTCCTTCGGGAGCCTCGCAATGATTAGCGCCATTTGGCGCGCTCTCAGCCATTTGCCACGTGTCGTGCTCTGGGCGCTCCATTCGGATTTTATTTTTTTATTTTTCCGCATGTGTTTTTCGGCTTTTTAAATGGTTTTTTACGGGTTTTTTTGATGTTTTGGTTTTCCACCGGTCTTCCCTAACTTTTCGACCAAAAAAAATTCGAAAAATAATTTTTTGTGCAAAAAACACATTTTTTTTCACGAGAGTCACGATTTTGTTTTCGCGAGAGGCACGGCCGTGCCTCTTGGAAACGAAAAAAACGTGTTTTCTGTTTTTTTTTCCTTTCACGAGAGGCACGGTTTTGCTTCCGCGAGAGGCACGGTTGTGCTTTCGCGAGAGGCACGGCCGTGCCTCCTCGGAAACGAAAAAAAAAATATGTTTTCTGTTTTTTTTCTTTCACGAGAGGCATGGTTTTGCTTCCGCAAAAGGCACGGTTGTGCTTTCGCGAGAGGCACGGGCGTGCCTCTTTTGGAAAGGGAAAAAACGCGTTTTCTGTTTTTTTTTTCTTTCTCGGGAGGCACGGTTTTGCTTCCGCGAGAGGCACGGGCGTGCCTCTTTTGGAAAGGAAAAAAAAACGTGTTTTCTGTTTTTTTCTTTCACGAGAGGCACGGTTTTGCTTCTGCGAGAGGCACGGTTGTGATTTCGTCAGAGGCACGGGCGTGCCTCTTTCGGAAAGGAAAAAAAAACCCGTGTTCCCGGTTCAGTTTTTTCATCCGTTTTTTTGGTGAAAAAAAGTTCGTCAAAACCTATCAACATGTGATCTAGTTTTGAAGATCTCGACGCGAGGAATCCAATGGCGAAAGCGGTTCGAGATTTGGACACACGGTTTAAGAGATAAAACATTTTGAATAAATGGATCTACGAAAAAAGGGAAAACTCCCCGGTTGCGACAAGTGGCGCACATGCAGCGCGCTACTTGTCGCAACATGGGGAAGTTGGAGTGATCTCCGCAAGGAGTACTCCTTAAGTAGTGATTTCGGCCTAAGGGCACACACTGTTCTTTTCTTTGTCTAAAAAAAACATCGCGCTTTCCTTTTTTTTCCAAAAGAAAAAAACAGAGTAAATCTTGTCAATGTCTAAGCCAGTGTATGTAAAAGGCCCGCTAGGGAAGGTGTAGAGCAGGTGCTAGTACAGTGTAGATTGATCCGTGGTCTAATCATTCATCATTGTACCAAGATGTTTGAGTGGGTGATAAAATCTCTACAAAATAGAGTGCAAAGCGTTCCTCTGGAATATATTTCTAAGGATTGCCATCCTGCGATTCAAACACCCTCCTTACCATATAAGTTGTCGCTGAAATTGGTGTATTTAGATGTATTTCAATACTAGATACTTCCGTTTGAGCGACAAGTAAGATGGGACGGTGGGAGTATATTGAAAAAAAATTCTAATAATTCAGATAATCCAAAACTTTTAAAGTTTTTAATCAAAGGACAGATGAAAAATAATAGTGATAATGTTTAGCAATGTACCATTAGTTAACTAGTGAGCTGGTTTTGTGAAATGTTGGCAGAATGATGTTGACTACTTGTCGGCCCCCGTTTCTGACCAGGTCACAAGCCGAACAAATGCTATTCCAATGCTTGGTTGGTGACCATGTTTTGTTTTTTTTTCGGTGGACACACACACACACACCCATGTTCAAAGAAGGCCGGGGTTAATGGTGCGACTATAGTATTTTTAGGGCCGCATTATTGGGGTTTGAGGACACGAAAGTGTGTCCGAAAGAGAGGCCATACCCGTGTGTTGGGCCCACGTGCAGCCATGCATTCCTCCTTTCTCCGACCAAAGCCTCTTTTCAGTGAAAAAAGAATCATTAATTTTGGGAGACCCAAAGAGAAAGCACCCGAACACTATTGCTTCCTTCCTCCGTTTCTTTGTTCTTTAATTTGGCCATCTTTACTTGTTTCTTTGTCTTTAATTTGGCCATCTTTACTTGAAAGCATTTTTTGTCTTATTTCAAGTCACGTTAGTCTTACCGACATGAATGTGGTAGACCGCCATCCAGCCGGGTCCCCTCCGGGCGGCACTGAGAAGCAGTATGAATGAGCAGCGAGCCTTTTGGAGCAGAACGCTCGGCGATGATTTTGGATGGTACCACCTAGTAGGGCACCTAGGTGGCGGACGTCCGCAAATCTCCCTCTGTTTGATTTTGATTTGTGGGGATTCAAACATTCCAACCAGTTCGCACACATTTGATTCACGACATTTGTCGGGTGGTAGGTGCGACATATTGCCAACGGGTGACTTATCATTGTGGGAGCCAGTAAGACATCGCCGGTGCCTGGAAATGGGATAAGGCGAAGACATGCACGCCGGCGAATCTTACCCAGGTTCGGGGCTCTCCGTGGAGATAACACCCCTAGTCCTGCTCTGCGGGGTCTCCGCATGATAACTAGATCAACAAGTAGCTACAAGAGGCTCCTTGAGCTGTTCGGTGGGAGGAGGAAGAAGGGCAAGGCTAGCTCTCTTCTCTCCCTATGGTGGTGTCTAAAACCCTGTGAGATCAACCCTTTGCATGGGTGTCCCGGGGGGTTTATATAGGCCTACCCCCTGGGGGTACAATGGTAATCCGGCCTAGCGCGGGCCCAAGCCGTCAGCGTCTGCGACCGCCGTCTTCTCCGCCAGCTTCTAGGGCCCGCCGACTGGTGGGTCCCGCCAGCTGCCGGCCCATTGATCGACAGGCCGGCCCCACCGCTAGGGGGTCTTGTCGGGGGCTGGTTACTTTTGCCTCGCCTCTGATGACGAGAGCTTTGTCGAGGTAAACATGGCTACAGTGCCGCCGCCTTGCGGGCTCCCGCTGTAGCCTTACTTCGTCTTGTCTGCTTAATGGTGCCCGCGCCCCGAGGGGGGAGCTAGCCGGCTATAGGAAGCCGGCCCGGCCTTAGGCCGGCTGGGGGAGGTTGGGCCGCCTTCGGATGTCTCTCTGAACCGATGGGGCCCACCGCCTACGGGCCGTACAGGCGTCCCGTCGTGGATGGCGTCATGATCCGCATGGCAACAGTGCCACGCCGGACGGGGGATGGCCGCCCCGTACGGCGTACTGTAGCCATGCGTTCTCCGGGATTCGGGGGTGGCAGGGTTCGCTGTAGCCACGCCCCGTCCCGTCATCGTTATGGGGGGGGGGGGGGCTTGAGGATGCGGCCTTCGGCCGCTTGCTTCTTGGAGTCGGCCCTTCGTAGGCCGCCTTCTGGGAGCCGGCCCAATCGTGGCATCCTCCAAAGGTTGTTTATGGACGGGCCGCCTTCCGCTAGCCAGCCTAGGGGATAGCCGGCCGGAAGAAGGCGGCCCCGTGTCTTAGGTGTTTCGAGGTCCGCTCGGCCCGTTGTTTTTTCTGAGGGCCAAAGGAAGCCGGTTAGGCTACCCGTGGTCATTTACTCCGACAGTAGTCCCCGAAGCTGGTTGGGCTTCACGGCTGAAGGGGAAATCGAGAAGCTCGGCCAGCTTCCTATCCCGAGGAGACGGCATCTAGGAGCCGGCCTTTCTTGCGCGTGCCTTCTCGGCGAAGCCTCCTCGAAATCCGAAGGCGGGAACCTACTGGCGCGCAAGCCGAGCAGCGGGCTGACCGCTCGCTTTCCGCGCGCCATGTGGCTCCCTTCGGCTGGCAGGGCCTGCCAACCCACGCGCGCGACGGGACGCCGTCGCAGGCCGGGGCCCGCCACTCCCGCGCCTCGGCCCGCGCACGGATCTTCTGTGGCCCAAACCGACCGCACGTCTTCCGGCGGCGGTTCCCACTCGCCATCAAGGCGCGGTAATCGCGGGGCGTGGGGGAGTGAGCGCAGTTAATCCCACGCCTCCCCCATACCTCGCCTCCTCGGCTTCGCCGCGTGAGGCTATAAGTAGGGGCGGGGAGGGGGAGCAGCAGTCGCTCGCACGCTCGCCCTCGCCCTGCCTCCTTCTTCTTCTGCTTCGCTGCGGTAGCTCCTCGCCGCGCTCCCGCTTCGCCATCCATTCTTCCTCCCAGCGTGCCGCAGGCTTGCTGCCTCCGCGCACCAGGCGGAGTGGCACTGGCAGCACCGCGTGCCTCTGCCGTACCCCGACCTCACCCTTCCGCACGACTGGCATCTGGATCCAAAGAGGATCCCAGTGTCGGCGGCGCCGTGGTCGGCTACTGTGCACGCGGAGGAGGTGCGGCGCCGGCGGGCGCTGCTGACGCCGGAGCAGCGCCGCGATGCAACCTACGCCACCGACTCGCCGAACTGGAAGAGGTGATTCGCCTTCAAGCACGAGGATGCGAGGCGACGCGGCATGCGGGAGGTCGACTGCAGCGTGCCGCCGCCGCGAGGAGGACCAGGCGGCGGACGACACCTACCAGGTGGTGGAGGACACCTACAAGGCGGCCCTTGCGGCGGTCTACCGCGAGAGCAAGAAGGACCAGCGGCGCAGGGTGGAGGCGGTAGAGAAAGAGGAGGCTCGCACGCATGCGCAGCATGGTCTCCAAATCGTCGAGAACTGGTCGTGTGTGTAGCAGCGTCCTTATTGGCACAACCGGTATTTTAAGTCAGCATTATCGTGGTCTGGGGACACGGAAGTGTGCCGGAAAGAAGGGACATGCCCATGCGTGGGACCCACATGCACTCATGCATGCACCGCTCCTTTCTCCAACCAAAACCCCCTTTTCACTCAAAAAGTGTCCTTTTTTTTCAGAAATCACGGGAAAAAGCACCTGAACACCGTTGTTTGGTTCCATCGTATATGTTCTCTTGTTCTTTAATTTGACCATCATTGCTTCAACTTTTTCTTGTGTTATTTCGAGTATCCCTCTGTAAAGAAATATATCACGTTTAGTTTCGTGATCTAACCGCTCTTATATTTCTTTACGAGAGTATTACTTATGTTACACCATACTATGTGAGTTACTTGAATGAACAATCCCCTTTCATTTCGGGGCATTTCTTATGCTACGCAAGATCATCAGACTGAGAGCAATTATAATAAGGAGATGCAGACGGGCTATAAGACTTAAAATATTATTTTCTTCCTAAGTTGAATGAGAGAGAAGAGTAGAAGAGTAGAAGAGAAAAGGGCTGTAGATTTACAGCCGGCTGTAGCACGGGCTTCAAAACCTATGTGAGAGTGTATGGTGGGCAATGTGATAAAAAAGTACCCCCTCCGTCCGAAAAAGCGTGTCCCAAAGTTGTCTCTCAAATGGATGTATTTAGTACTAACTTGGTGCTAGATACATCCAATTTGAGCGACATGTTTTTTCGGACTGAGGGAGTAGTACTTCCTTGCAGCCCACTAGTACTATATACTAGATCATCGATGGCGCGCGTTGCTGCGCCCGTCTCTTTTTCAGTATAATGGTAGGAAATTTGATAAATATATGATGGCATGGAATATTGATGTTAAATATGGAATAAGTTTCTTAGAATTTAAGGACAATGAACTTAATATTTTGGATTAGCAAAAGGGAGCATGAAGTGTAATCTGTGTACTGTAGTTGTAAGACCGATCTCTAAAATCTGATTCTGAAAACATCATATTGTACAGTAAAATGACAGCTCTAAAACATTATAAATCAGCCTTAAAATATCTCCCTTGGCATTGAAATAAAAAACACATACATTAACTTGTTTGATCTTGGTTTTCCTTATTTAAAATTTATGTCTGCTCATTGTTCTTGCCCATCGTAAGCCACACTTGTTCTTGATTTTACCGCATTGACATCTCATTGGCAGTTTATCAATCGATCATTTTGTAAACTTTGGTCCTCGCTCATTAACTGATTTGACCTATTTCAGAATTGATGATAAATACGTGTTTTAAAAGGATGGTAAATTGATGAAAGTAATGTTATTTTATTTATTTAATACCAGACAATTATACTGAGCACCAAACCATTGCAAACCATTATATTGAGCAACTAAAACCCCTTTGTTTTAAAAGTTTATTAATAAAACTATCAACCAAAAAGCATCTAATTATGAACGTAATCAAAGAGACCATCACATTACTTCACAGTGGCTAGGAAGGTCATTCTTAGCCATCTTGAGAAATCTTAAATTAACCTTCGCTATTTTAGGATAAAGACTTCAGTGCATAATCTCAATTAGATCAGTATGGGTCTGTTTTATTTGCTTGGTCATATATGTTACAAGTGAACAGTGCACAACTTCATAGTTGACTATAACCCACATGACCAAGCGAAAATGCAGGGTAATAATACACTTACCTCAAGCATTCAACATCAATGGGTATCATCACCTAGCTCTTTGTCCTAATTAGTAGTGAAGTTGAACACCGCAATGAACAGGTGTATCATTGGTGCCGCCCACTCTTAACTTCTGAATCCGTAAATATCTAGAAATTATAAGCTCAAGGATTTTCTGGCTAACAATACACTGATCTGATGGCACCTATTTTATTGTCAAAATTAGCAGTTTCCCCTAACGGAGCACCTTTTGCAAGGTATAATCAGATCCTCCATCTCTTAATTCAAATGCATGTCTCATATATTCCGGAATGCAACTGTCCAAATATTAAGAAGCGAATAACTCTGGTGGCTCTTGAGCCAACACACTTTGTACCTGAAACATAAACTGTATGGTAAGTTGATATGAACATCCGTTACAGCAATGGACTATGGAGGTTAATGGCATATACTGTAGTGAGTACATGATGTACTCCTCGGCTATTCGCACATAGAAAATAAAGACTGTTGAGCACAATGGTTCCTCTTGTGCATTGCATCAAACACGTGATCCACACTGTTAAGGAAATCAAAGTCTCTAGATAGCTCAAAGAAACACGGGACACAAAAACTTAATTGGGAAGAGAGTTTGCTTGAGCAAGGCCAGCCGCCGCGCGCCATGGCTGCCGTTGCCCCGCATGTCCGCGGTCAGCCCATGGAGCACCAATGGAAGCTTCACCATCCAAATATTTATGTTACGGACCTTTTTCTTGCAGGGAAATATTACAGGACTTATTTCTGCACAACAAATAACTAAGCATATTGTGTATCATTTGAATATTGTTTAAATAAGTAGAGAGGGGATCGGACCGCACAAGTTGATTTCAGTAGGCTCCCCACTGCTGGCCACCACTGTCGATACAAGATGTCAAGATCTAGCACGACACACGACCTTCCCTTCCTCCCTGGCTTCACCTTCAAGCTGCTAGGAGAAGCTCATCGCATCGCCTCCCATAACAACGAATGGTGAGATGGTGCAGGAGGCCGCCACCGTGCTACTGGAGTGCATGCTAGGGCTTCGACTCCCTGGCCGTCAGGAAACATAGAAATTAGTCATGAAAAAAGCAAGATGGAGAATTAGGCAACCAGGTTGAGGTTGGCCTGCATCACGAAGCGGTACTTCCCTGCCCGGATGACTGACGACTGCCCTACCACCACCAGCGAGACGACTAAGACCATGGCGCGGGGACCTATCACGAGGACCCCGGTTGATCCGTCATCGCTGCACCATGGTCCGCTACAGCCGCCACAACCTCCTTCCGTTCCCCGTCCGCGATCTTACCTGCGAGGCGCGGCCAACTCCGGCCAGCCGCGAGCAACGACCTCCATTATCGCCCGCATACCGCGCCAACCGGTTGAATGGACCGGCCACCAAATGCTGGATTCTGTAGATCGACTCGTGACACGCACCCCGCATCCCGCATTGGATACCCTCGATCCATGGCTCCTGGATCCTCTCAATCGAGTGGTACTGGGTACCCTCGCGCGCGATGCGCCTCGCCTGGATCCAGCCGTTGGCCGCCCAAGCCGCTCGCATCGAAGCCGCGACGGCCGCATCTAGCGCCGCCATCCCCTCTGTATAGAGCGATTCTTTTCGGAGACGGAGCGGTACTCGCTGAGGTTTGTTCGTTGCATTCGGCCTGAGCACGGAAAACGGGCCCGATGCAGCCCAATTAACCAGAGGGGTCAGAAAAAGCTACGGGAGCAGCTGCCCTGGCTGACATTTAGCCCACTTCGTGATTGAGGTACAGCTAAACGAAGATCCAACGGTGAAAATGTCCAGGTAACGAAATCTAACGGCCAGAAACGCCTAATTACTGAGAGGGCAGGGATTAGGTTCAGTTTTACTGTTCTTAATATTGACTATCACATTGACTATAGATGACATAACATTATGTTATAATCACCGGTCGGCTATATTATTAACCATGCCTTAATGGGAATCCGTTTTCTTGCAGTGACTGATGGGAAATTAGCTATTCAACTGGCCGGCCTACTTTGACCTCTTCGATAATTACAACCACCACAACTAGCCTTAGCCTTAATATTTAATCGTGACATGGAGCAAAACTCCGGCAACCAGTACTGTATAGCAAACACCTTGGTCCTGAGTCAACATGACATGCATGTGTACCAGCCATAGACCACCGGCTCGATCAAACGAGTTCGAAATGCATGTGTTCCTGTCATCCTGTGCAAGTAGTACTATGAACCAGGCGCCAGTGTGTGTGTGTAAAGAAGTCCAGCTGCCTAGCTAGCTAGCTACTGCGTGCAAGATAGGGAATGAAGAGGGCGTTGAATAGTTAGAGCACATGACACTGTGGTTTTGACCCGTGGCCTGATCCTTGTTGTCCCCCTTTGCCTCTTTTCTGTGACAGATGTAGTCCTGGCCATCTCAGGCCCGGCCTGTCGGCCCACCCAGGCCCGGCCCTAAAATCCAGGGCCTAGACCCGATGGGCTTGCCCGTGGGCTGGGCTTGGGCCTGAGTTTTGAGCCCACCAGCAGGGCCTGGACGGGCTTGGGCTTGGCATATTGGCATTTTAAGGAAGATGCCTGACCCACGGCCCTAAGCCCTAAGGGCTTTTCAGGGCTTTTTACCAAATGGGCCGGGCTTGGGCTTGAAAAGTAGGCCCGATGATAGGGCCCTGGGCCTCAGTTTTCTGCCGTGGGCTTTTTTAGGCCCGGCCCATGGCCAGATATAGACAGATAGATAAAAAATGCTACACTTACGGGCTGGGGTCACGGAAGGAACTTACGGGTTGACCGACTGACAACCCTTTTGGAGGTGACAAACTATCACCTATGATTTGAGGAATTGACCAGTTCAAGCAGTCACTTAGTCGTTGGTGGTCGGCCCTCGTCTTAGATCTTTCCGGCCTGCGTGCCGTGTACTGGCCTGGGAGCCATGTACTTAGACTATCTCTCGCTCTATCCTGGTTGATACTTTGCCTGTCCTTGTGCTGATCTCTGGGTCTGTTATACTCTGCCTGGTGGCTTTATTTATAAAGTTGGGTCTCGGCCTTTTATCTAAATTTTTTTTGAGGAATTGAGGGTGAGCGTGAAAGATTGATCGACACCAGCCCCATCCGTAATCTGTCTGCTCGAGGTTGGTTCCTATGAATTTCGGTTGAAAACTAAAATTTCCACTAAATTTGCTTGGCAGTCCTCTTCTAGTCTTTTGTGTTTAATTAAATGACAGGATGACCATAACCCTAGGCGGCTACGACAAAGTTTATCTCCAAACTTGACCGGCGATCCGTGGATTCGTGGATTCGCTACCTCTACCTGCCGCTCCGGCGGCCGGTGGTGGGGAGACGAATCCCGATGCCTCTGCTCCGGTTAGTAGTTTAGGTTAGTGTTTCTTAGTCCGCGCAGGTGCCGTGCTCATGCGGATGGCGGGTTGGTGGCGCTACTTCTTCGAGTTTGTCTTCCGGGCTCCGATCCACCTCGGGTACGTCTATGTGGACGTAGTTTCTTTGTGGCGGTGAAGTTAGGGTTTCTCGTCTTGTGGCGAGATTTGGCGTCGGGTGCTTCAGATCTATGTAAGGGTTTAACAGCGATGACTGCGGCTCCAGGGCGCTGGTTCTTATGGGCACATACACGAAGACTTTTCGGCTGTCATTGATAACGTCAAGCCTGCTCCAGTAGGGGAGAGGTGACAATGCTTTGTACTTCCGCTGAACTTTAATAATAGATCTGGATCATTTTCGCGAACAAAACATAAATTTCCACTAAACGATTTTCATTTTTCAACCACATACATAGATTGGACCGGAATCCCCCCCCCCCCCCCCCCCAACACACACAACACATTTCTTTCAACGAAACACATTTGGTCCGACAAAATGAATATTCAATGACACCGTTGACAAGACATCGGTCACAGAAGTATTTTTCCTCTGAACATTCAAGTTGTAGGCTAAATGCTCCTGGTTTGCCAAAGATTGGTTTAAATTAGGTATAACAATCCGGTATGTACGCGGTTGGAGATTTTTTTTTGGGTTGGCTATGTGGTGTCAGCTCAAGGTGGCCATATGCGGAGCGAGAAAAGCCGTCACCAAATAAAATCGTCAAACGCTTCAGAGTAGTCTGAGTGGGCAATGACCTGGCCATCTGGGCGTCTTGGAAGCAAGAGCCATCCCCTGGAGATGCTATTACATCATAACAACTCTTACCACATCATCCCTTATTCATTAAGAGGTTAAAATAACTGCTCAAGCATTTGTTTCAGTTTTTTAGGTTTTCACCCCAATCGCACTTTCTGCCTTCTGGAGTATGGATAACACTCCACCTAATTAACATAAACCCCTCATTATGTTCACCACATTACTTGCAGAAGAATCCGGATCTACAATAGTCTAATCTTTCTCGCATCCATTTAGGCACCTTTAAGGAAAACAAGATGTCCCCCGCAGGAAAGTAACTTGAATTTTAGCTATTCAGTTTTTTTTTAGCGTTCTCGACTCATTTGAATTACTATATAAAAGCTTTCTGTAATGAACAAGGATGCCAAGTTTTTCCCCTTTTTCTTTTTACCTAAAAGAGGCCGCTTCAAAACTTCTGAGGAAAGAGCCGACGCCTCGGAAGCCTTAGGCCCTAGGCGACATGCAAACGCTCGCCTAAGGCATAATAGTAGTATGGGCAGTGCAATTCAGAAAATGTTCATTTCAGTGAGAAATCATGAAATATTGCATTGACGGGTCAAATGAGCCATATGAAAAATCATGTCTATGAACATATAATACCCGAAACACACCCCTCGTAATGATAATTGCACTTCTACATAAGCAACACTTAGGGTTCTTAAGTGTCGTTTAGGCGCTAGGCAATGGCCAGACACTTCACTTACGTCTAGCACTTTTCCCAACGATATTGAAAACCAAAAAGTTCGTTTGCAGAGATCCTTGCTCGATCCACCTATTCTTAAGCGCGTGAGTGAGCAAAATATACTTAAAGTAGAACCAACCTCAAAGACGTGTCGGTGCATGCATGCGCCTCTAGGTGGTTTAAATTATGCGCCGCGCGCGCATATTAGTTGACGGAACATTCGATGGTAGCACCTACGGTCGACGGTGCACACACGCGGCTCCTCTTCTAAACAATTCCATTACCTTTTATGTACTTAACCATTCATGCATGTGCTAACCAAATGCACTTCATTTAGTGAGTGTATGTATCTGGCGACCCTTATTCGTTTGTTGGCTTGTTGCTTTCACCGTACCTCATATCTAAATGCAATATATGGGGTTTTATATTAATTCATCCTCTCCATCCTGTGTAACAAACGTATGGGTTACGAATATTTGTTTCTTTCTGAATTCTAATGCAATATACTAGTGTCAAGCGAAAACTAAGTCAAAGTTTCTTACGCGGTTGCCAGATTTTAAAGCATTACCTAATTATAATTTTAAGAAGCTCGATCAATGTCTTGGTGCCACATCACATCTACATTAGAAACTTCACATATATTCCATCTAACTGAAAATATAGACGAGTTTTTTTGGCAAGCAATATGCATGAGTTGTACCGCAGGATTCTTTGGACCATCACATGCCTAGCTCTAGCAAGCCAAATACCTAGATATGAGGCACGATGAAACAATATCCGCGCGTCAAGATCAAAATCCCTGTCAAGAAACAAAGCGTATACAAGAGTGTTGTTTAGTATGGAATCAAGCATTATCATTCCTCCCTCACTGCTAGCTTTGATCGTTAAATCGATGCCCATACTATGCCTCAAATGTGGCGGGCTGTGAATGTTATGCCTGTCGTTTTCATGTCTTTATTATTCCATCAACTTTCCAACGACTTTGTCAATTTATTTCATTTTATGCCTGTTGTTTTTTCACCTTATAGTTACTACTCCTACTTGACGATGGTTTGGACCTGCTTGTCAGGCTGAAAGTAGACAAGTATGGGTGGTTTTATAAATTCGGAGAAGCATTTTCTTTTTTTTGCAGGTGATATACCATGGTGAATAACGGCGATGAATGGGCTAGTTCATGTTCGTACGTACTTGCACGTACACGCGGTGAAATCAATGTGTCACTGTTGCTAACATCCACCTCCCTACTACTGTGCACAACCTGAGGTCCTAAGCGAATCCTACTAGGCCGACATGGCAACTACTTAAGAGACAGCAGCAGCTTCATTACTTTTACGTACTCTATTATTTTGGTGACAAGTGACAACAACAAAATTAACAGGAGAAAGATCTATACCGTTCCCTCCCTGACACAGACTACCACACAATTTGACCACACTAAGCAGAAGCAGAGGAGTTGCATCCAGGATCTGCTAACCCAACTAACTAATCTGCAAAACTAAGACGTGTAATCGTCGCCCATTAGTCTATTATCAATTCTTCTCTTGGCAGTTGGCACTATGTATGACTCGGCAAAAAGAAAAACAATAATTGCGTAGACGGATAGGCAGATTAGGTTAAGATTGCAAGGTCAAAGAAAATATCACGGCGTACACGGCTATCGCTGGTTGGCTCGGGCGTGTGTGTAGGCACGTGCCGTGCCATGCCACCGCTAGCTACGTTTTCTTGCAGGCGTGAGAGCAAGCACAACCGGCAATTTAACCTCTTGTTGTTGTTTGTATTCCATCTAATTCTATAACTCAAAAATTGTGATCGGTCGACCAAGTTGCAAGACAAGGAGCACCAACTTAATTGCCCTAATTATTATCTATATATATATCGTTGTTGTTGTCCCATGAGTTGCGACACGTCAGATGGCCATCATCGGTCGACATGTATGGGTGTATGGTATATATTTCGCCAGCACACTAATTCACATGTCATTTTCATCTGGTGGGTGAATCATCCGAAAATGACATGGCATTTGGCACATGCGTGACGTGGTCCCTTTGATTCCATCATCTCATGACATGGCATGTCGTTATTTAATTCAACTCAGATATTTGTTGGCACTAGTATCAATTATTCACTTGAATTATTTATGGAAATGTTCGTAATTTTGTTTACCAAGTCGAAGAAGAAGGCCCATTAGTGTGAAGCCCATCCTCATTGCCTCGTCGCCTAAGGGCACATCTGCTTTTCTCGTAGCCCATTTATGGAAACATTTTCTTTTTTTTCCCGAAAAAAACCCAGAGTAAATCTTGTCAATGTCTGAGCCAGTGTATGTAAAAGGCCCGCTAGGGAATGTGTAGAGCAGGTGCTAGTACATTGTAGATTGATCCGTGGTCTAATCATTCATCATTGTACCAAGATGTTTGAGTGGGTTCCTCAAAAAAAAAAAGATGTTTGAGTGGGTGATAAAATCTCTACAAAATAAAGTGCAAAGCGTTCCTCTGGAATATTTTTCTAAGGATTGCCATCGTACGATTCAAACACCCTCCTTACTGTATAAGGTGTCGCTGAAATAGATGTATTTCAATACTAGATACTTCCGTTTGAGCGACAACTTAGATGGGACAGTGGGAGTATATTGGAAAAAATTCTAATAATTCAGATAATCCAAAACTTTTGGAGTTTTTAATCAAAGGAGCACCGATGAAAAGTAATAATGATAATTTTTAGCAATGTACCATTAGTTAACTAGTGAGCTGGTTTTGTGAAATGTTGGCAGAATGATGTTGACTACATGTCGGCCCCGTTTCTGTCGGCCCCCGTTTTCAGACCAGGTCACAAGCCGAACAAATGCTATTCCAATGCTTGGTTGGTGACCATGTTTTGTTTTGTTTTCGGTGGACACACACACACACACCCATGTTCAAAGGAGGCCGGGATTAATGGTACCATTAGTATTTTTAAGGCCGCATTATTGGGGGTTGAGGACACGGAAGTGTGCAGAGGCCATACCCGTGTGTTGGGCCCACGTGCAGCCATGCATTCCTCCTTTCTCCGACCAAAGCCCCCTTTCAGTGAAAAAAGAATCATTAATTTAATTTTCGGAGACCCAAAGAGAAAGCACCGTTGCTTCCATCCTCTATTTCTTTGTTCTTTAATTTGTCCATATATATTTGTTTCCTTGTTCTTTAATTTGGCCAACCTTACTTCAACGCATCTTTTGTCTTATTTCAAGTCACGCACCCACATGAATGCGGTAGACCGCCATCCAGCCGGGTCCCCTCCGAGCGGCACTGAGAAGCAGTATGAATGAGCAGCGAGCCTTTTGGAGCAGAACGCTCGGCGATGATTTTGGATGGTACCACCTAGTAGGGCACCTAGGCGGCGGACGTCCGCAAATCTCCCTCAGTTTGCTTCTGGTTTGTGGGGATTCAAACATTCCAACCAGTTCGCACACATTTGATTCATGACATTGGATGGCAAAAAGTGTCTGAACCACACAGTTCGGACATTTATGGGAGTTTTGGTACTCGCCGTCAGAGTTTCCCATACACTATAAAGGTGAATCGGTTGAATGTGCATTTCCCCACCATTTCAGGGCATTTCTTATGGCATAAGAAAATGTACTACATTTGAGAGGGGAAAATGTAACTGTTGCAGGGAACATTAATACCAACTCTCGAGACTAATGGGAAATTTGTTGTCCAAGTGGCCGGCCTACTTTGGAATTCTCGTTAACAACAACTACTGCTGTCCTACTAGCCTTAATAAGTTAATATTATAGTGAGGCATGGAGCGAAACTGGGGCAGCAAACTGTAGCAAACACCCAGCTTGGTCCGGAGTCAACATGACATGCATGTGCACCAGGCAGCCAGCCACCACCGGGTCGACCAAACTAGTTCGAGATGCTTGTCCTCCTGTACAAGTATGAACCTGCCCGGTGTGCGTGTGTAAAAAAGTCTAGCTAGCTAGCTTTTGCGAGGATGCTAGGGAATGAAGAGGTGTGCAAGACAGTGTGGTTTGTTTTGACCTGTGAGTTGATCCTTGTTGTCTGATTTTGTCATTTTAATTTCTGGGACTGACCGGTTGACTGGACCGAGGGACAACACCTTGGAAGTGACCGGGTATGACCTACGATTACGATTTGAGGATGAGAGGATCGACGGGTTGGATCCCAGAATATCCGTAGCATGAACTGTACAAAACCAAAAGGTTGTTTGTAGGGATGCTTCCTCGATCTATCTATTCATAAAGACATCTACGAAGCCGACCCTCAAATCACTCGCGTACGTCCTGATCGCACGGTCTGAACCGTGTTGTGTTATCCAACACGGGCAGATATCGGTCCACCGGGCGGTTCAGACGAGCTGTTTCCTGTAAATCGGAGACAAACTATGGGGGCTTTACGGGCGTCTAGATAGCGGCCACGTCCGCTCCAGACCGCTCTACCCCACACAAACCCCCTTCCTCACCTGCGTACACTTTCCACCCGAAACGGTTAGCATCGCTTCAAAGCGTCAGCGCCGTTCTAGAGCGGCAGTGCCGAATTCATGCCTGACCGGAGCGGCCCGACCTCTCACTGGCGCCGGCATTAAAGCGGCGCGCTGGCCGAAAGAGCGCCGCCGTACCGCTTCCTGGTGCACGCGTCCGCCGCTCCACGTACAAACGACGACGCGGTCGTCCGTCTGCCGCCAACATTAATGACACGCGGTCGGTCGTCCGTCTGCTTCCTAGTACATGGTAGGTCACTGCCGCTCGGATCCCACGTAGGCCACTGCTCTTCCCCTCCTCCAGAAGCAAAGCTTGGCGGGCTGATAATCGTCAGCCTATTAGTCGCTCAAGCTATGGTGGCGGAGGCTATGGAGGCAGAGCTGGGGAGCGACGTGGCGGAACTGGAGAAGGCGAAGTCAAGTGCCGGAGCTTCAGTTCTCGGGGCTCATGGCCGGACGTGGGGAACAGACGCTGGCGATCATTTAGATCAGTTTTGAATAGAAGTATGTCCGAAATTATACCTCCAAAGTCGGACAAGCTCTGCTTTTGGTTGAAGCATGTCCCAAATGTAATGAATTTGTCCGGTTTATATAAAATCCATTGTGTGAATATTTCCGGTTCACATAAACCTCTTCCGGTTTATATGAAAATCTGCCCGGTTTGTGTTAATTTCGTCTGTTTTTAGTTGAAAAGTTGTTTGAAATGTATGCGGACAGTGTTGGATGGCGGTCTCCGGCATTAGTGTCTGCAGATGCCGGAGTAAATTTGAGGATCAGCGTTAAAGATACCCTAAGCCCATGCATACATAATTAAGCACTCTCTGCTGTCCATTTTACTTCGCATATAAAATTTGTCTAAAACACTTTGTCTAAAATCAAGCTTGATTACACATGCTACTGAATTCTATAAAGAGCTTTTTGGCCCTGCACCTAGCAATATGTTTCATCTTGATCCTGATACATGGGCAGAGCAGGAAAAACTTAATGCAAGTGAGAATGCTGATTTGTGTCGTGCGTTTACTGAGGAAGAGGTGAAGGAAGCTTTATTCTCCATGGCACCAAACAGAGGCCCGGGCCCTGGTAACATTCCTCTTGAATTTTATCAGGTGTGTTGGGAGATCGTTAAGCACGACATTATGTCTCTGTTTGACCACTTCCACAAAGGAACACTGGATGTGCAACGTCTCAACTATGGTGTAATCACATTACTCCTCAAGAGTGCTGGGGCGAATAAGATACAACAGTTTAGACCTATCTGACTACTTAGATGTCCGTATAAACTGATTACCAAAGTGCTTGATCGTAGAGTGGAAAGGTATGCTGATAAACTGATCAGTTCGACCCAGAATGCCTTTGTCAAAGGGAGAAACATCATGGATGGTGTCCTCTCCCTACATGAGATACTGAATTATACTCATGTTAAGAAAAAAAATGGGAGTTGTGCTGAAACTAGATTTTGAAAAAGCCTACGACAAGGTAAATTGGGACTTCCTGTTAGAATGTCATAAACAACGAGGCTTTAGTTAAACCTGGTGTGGATGGATCAAGCAGATCCTGCACAATGGGACGGTGAGTATCAAGCTCAATAACAGTGTGGGGCCATACTTTAAGAGTGCACAAGGGGTTAGACACGGGGACCCGCACTCTCCCTTTCTGTTTAATCTAGCTGCTGATTGTCTTGCTAAGATGATCACTAATGCCCAGAAAAATGATTTGCTGGTTGGTTTGGCATCTGATCTCATCCCAATGGGGTCGCGGTGTTGCAATACGCCGATGACACGATTATCTGTCTCGAACATGATATAGATAAGGCTATGAATTTGAAGTTACTGTTATACATGTTTGAAATGATGTCAGAACTCAAAGTTAACTTTCAAAAAAACGAGGTGTTTACTTTGGGGGGGGGGGGGGGGGGGGGGGGAGGGGGATGAGAATATCACGAAACAATATGCTGATTTGTTCAATTGTGGTGTTGGAAATTTAATATCATTAGATGCGTCATGAATTTAATTTTCATACTGCATAACTTTAGTATTCTAGACGTTGAAATTTCTTCATATAAATGGTCATACTTTATAAAGTTTGATTTCAGACAAATCTTATACGCGGTGTAAAAATGACTGGATGGAGTAGCTAGTATCGATCCCAGGCACGCGTCGGTCCAAGCATGTGCCGCTGGATGGTTTAATTATGCGCCGCGCACGCAGATTAGTTGACACACAACCTAGCACCACCTGCTGTCGACGGTGCACGCAGCTCATCTTCTGAACAATTCACGTAATTAATTACTCATTCATGTGTGAACTAACTAAATGCAGTTCATTTAGCGAGTTTACATGTCTGGCTACTCCTTTTGATCGATCTCTTTCCTTTTGTCTAAAGATGTGCTAATTAACAATGGAGACTGGAGAGCGTGCATGTACACAAATTATTTTTTGTAGGTCAAATAAGCCTTGGTAGTTTTTTTTTTCAGGTTAAATAAACCTTGGTAGTTGCATGTGTTAATAATTTGTTGGCTTGTTGCTTCCACCGTACGTAACAAGCGCACGGGTTAAAAATATTTCAACATGCCATCGTCATGACCATTACTAAATAACCAGCCTCTGTAATGCATTTCTTTCTTTCAATATGCTAGTAAGGAGCATGACAATTAATTCAAAGTTTCTTAGTACTCAGTTGCCAGAGTTTGGAGCATAAGCTAATTATAATTTTAACAAGCTCGATCAATGTCATGTCGGCACATCAGGTGTACGTCAGAAGCATCGCATATGTTCCATCTGATTGAAAATATAGACAAGTTGTATCACAGGATTCTTTGGACCATCACATGCCTAGCTCTAGCTAAGCAAAATACCTAGATATGTGGCACGGAGAACAATATCCGTGCTTCAAGATCAAAATCCCTATCAACAAAACAAAGCATATAATTGAATGTTATTTAGTATCGTATCATGCATTATTCCTCCCCACTACTAGTTCTGATCATTAAATCATCGCCCATACTCATCCTCATATTTCATGCCTTTATTATTCCATCAGCTTTCCAACGTCTTAATCGATTTATCTCATTTTCACACATGTTGTTTCTATACCTTATATAGTTACTGATCTTACTTGACGATGGTGGGACCCGCTTGTCATGCTAAAATTATGCATGTGTAGTTGTGTAAATTTGGAGAAGCATATTGTAGATGCGAATAACGACGACGAATGGGCAAGCCCTGCCAAACATTCAACTTCTGGTATTTTTTGTACCACAACTGAAAATCTTATTACCAGGTGGCGTACCAGCAATAGAATCCAGCTTCGTACACAGCTAGGTACCAACTCACCACGGTCATCACCATCGATAGACCGGTCTAGTTCATGTACGTACGTACGTGTTCGTACACGCGGCGAGATCAACTTGTCACTGTTGTTAACATCCACCTCCCTACTACTATACACACCCTGAGGTCCTGAATCGATTCTAGTAGGTCGACATGGCGACTATCTAGCGATAGCAACATCTCAATTATTTTATTTTGATGACAAGAAGACAATGAGCAGGAGAAAGATGTATATGGATACCTCCATGACACCTACTTACCCAACTTGATAAATCTATCTACCAGTACACACACCAGGCAGAAGCAGAGCAGTTGCATCCAGGATGTGCTAACCCGACTAACTAATCTGCAAAATTAAGACGTGTAGTCGTCTCTCATTAGTCTATTATCAGTTCTTTGCTTGGCAGTTGGCACCATGTATGACACGACAAATAAAAATAATAATTGCATAGATAGATAGACATCTTAGATTAAGATTGCAAGGTCAAAGAAAATATCACGGCGTACCATGCGACCGCTTGCTACAATTTTGCAGGCGTGAGAGGAAGCACAACTAGCAATTTAACCTGTTCTCCTTGTTTGCATTCGATCTAATTCTAAATCTTGTTCTAGTACTCAGAATTCTGACCGGGTCGATCCATCGATCGACCAAGTTGCAAGACATGAAGCACCAACATAATTGGCCTAAATTGTTCTCTATATGTATCGTTGTCGTCGTCCCATGTGTTGCGACACATTAGATGACACATCATCGGCCGACATGTATGTGTGTATAGTATATATTCCACCAGCACAACAATTCAAGCTAGGTTTGGATCAACTAATGGATGAATCATCAGAAAATGACATGGCAATATGTGTGACGTGGTCCCTTTGATTTCATCATCTAATGACATGTCATGTGGTTATTTAACAATTCAACTTAGTTTTTAGTTGGCAAGCTAACGTGAGATTATACTTTTCGGTAAAGCTAAAGACAAGAAAATTAAGACTCTGCCTTTAAAGTACCTAGGCGCTGTTGGCCCAGTCCCGCCGCCAAGTACTTCCGGCGACGGCGATACGACCGAGGAGGAACGGTGATGAACTGAGCTCGCTGACTATCTTGGTTTCTGCCCCAAGCCGGCTCGACCCGACGAGATACTTTACGTCGAGTGGCACCGCAGCACGGAAACCTGGCCTCGGATATGTACGTACAAGCTAGCACCTCCTGATCTATTCCTTGACCAAGGCACGTACTAGTGCTAGTTGTAATAGCCAAAACTAGCTATCGATCAGCTTGATCGATTCTAGCCGCAACACACGTACACACGTAGAACCAATATAGATTGCCACAGGGGCGTATCGCTCCTGTCCTTTTTCTTTATTGCTTCCTGATCGGTGGTGTTTACAAGGGGCTATACATACATATATATAGAAGCTAGGACCAAGCTAGCTAACCTACACGGTTACTATCTCCTAATCCTACTCGGTGACAATTTTGAAGCTAACACGGACAAATACGTACATGTATATTTCAGGACACGGACGTATTCATGTTTAACTCCAACAGGCGCGCGTTCCGTTGAGTGATAAAATTAAGACTGAGTAACAATGATTGGAGAAGCTCTGAGGAAAGAGTAGAGAAGAAAGCTGGGACTTGGAACATGGAAGGGGAAACTAGTGCGCTATGGTAATAGATTACTTGTACTTAGATCTTGCCTTAGCAATGTATCGCTTTATATGATGTCTACGTATGATTTACCTAAAGGCCCTGAGAAGAGGTTGAATTTCTTTAAGAAACATTTTTGGGGAAGAGGGTGAGGTTGAATTTCAATCAAACTAGTAGTTCGAAATGCTATTCTCGTGTTCCTGTGCAAGTATGAACAGGTGTGCGGGCAAACAAGTCCAGCTAGCTAGGGAATGACGGGGGCGTTGAATAGTTCGAGTACAAGATAATGTGGTTTTGATCTGTGATCTGACCCTTGTTGTCTCGCTTTGTCTTTTTGGTTTCGACGACAGACCGATTGACTGGCTAACAGCACCTTGGATGTGACAAGCTATAGCCTAAGATACGACGATGAGAGGATCCCAGCCCCATATCCGCATGAATTTCATACCAAGTTGGAGTATGTAGCGATCCTTCCTGGATCCATGCATTCTTAGCCCCATATCCGCATGGTTTAATTATGCGCCGCGCGCACCCAAATTAGTTGACAGAACGTTTGATAGTAGCATCTGCTGTCGACGGTGCACGCGGCTACTGTTCTAAACAATTCCATGGCCTTTTACCTACTTAATCATCCATGCGTGTGCTAACCAAATGCACTTATATTTAGTGAGTGTATAAATCTGGCGACCCATTTTGGTCGATCTCTCACCTCTTGTCTAAAGGAAGTGCTAATTAATAATGGAGATTGGAGAGCAGGCACACAAAAAAACTTTGGTTGACTTTTTTTGAGTAATATTACCTTGGTAGTTGCATGTGTTATAATTTGTTGGCATGTTGCTTTCACTGTACGTACGTAACAAACGTACAGGTTAGAAATATCTCAACATGCCGTTGTCATCCATCACTGAATAACCGGCCTCCATAATGTATTTCTTTCTTTCTACTCCATCCGTCCTAAAATGAGCGCCTCAGCTCTGTACTAATTTTAATATAAAGTTGTACTAAAGTTAAGACACTTATTTTGAAACGGACAGAATATATGCTAGTATCGAGCATGAAAATTAAGCCGAAGTTTCTTACGCAGTTGCCAGATTTTAGAGCATTAGATAATTATAATTTTAACAAGCTCAATCAATGTCTTGGCGACACGTCGTCACATACATTCCATCTGATTGAAAATATAGACGAGTTGTATCGCAGGATTCTTTGGACCATCACATGCCTAGCTCTAGCTAAACCTAGATATGTGGCACGACCAAACAATATCAGCACGTCAAGATCAAAATCCCTATCAACAAAGCAAAGCATATACCCAAGTGTTGTTTAGTATCGAATCATGCATCGTTCCTCCTCCACTGCTAGCTCTGACCATTAGATCGATGCCCCTATTGTGCCTCAAACGTGGTGTGATGTGCTTTTTACACATGTTGTTTTCATGCCTTTATTATTCCATCAAGTTTCCAACGTCTTTATCGATTTATCTCATTTTCATACCTGTTCTTTTGTACCTTATATAGTTTTCAGGCTTTATAAATTTGGACAGCTGCGAATAACGACGATGAATTGGCAAGACGTAACAATCAATCAACTACTCAGATTTGTACCACAATAAATAATCTTATTATTACCAAGTAGATACCATAAAAAAAATCCAGCTTCGTATGCTGCTACGTACCAGCTCACAACGGTCATCGTCGGAGATAGGTCGATCGATCTAGTTCATGTACGTACGTACGTACACATACACGCTGTGAGATCAACTTGTCACTGTTGCTAACATCCACCTCCCTACTACTGTACACACCCTGAGGTCCTAAATCAATTCTAGTAGGTCGACATGGCAACCAGCGACAACAGCATCTCGGTTATTTATTTTTGGTGTCATGAGGCAATTAACAGGAGAAATATCTGTATGGATAGCTCCATGACACCTACCTACCCAACTCGATAAATCTACCAGTACACACACCAGGCACCAGCAGAGCAGTTGCATCCAAGATCTGCTAACCCAACTAACTAACCTGCAAAGTTAAGACGTGTACTCATCTAACATTAGTCTATTATGAAGTCTTCTCTCGGCAATTGGCACCACTGTGACACAGCAGACAAAAAAAATAACAACTGCACACATAAGCATGTTAGACTAAGATTGCAAGGTCAAAGAAAATATCACGACGATACTTGGCCATAGATAGTTGCCGAGAGCGTGCGTGTGTATGCACGTGCCATGCCATGCCACCGCTAAGTATGGTTTTACAAACCTTTTCTTCTTGTTTCTATTCGATCTAATTCTTATTCCGGCACTCAAGATTCTGAGCGGGTCAATCAATCGATCGACCAAGTAGCGAGATGTGGTGCACCAACTTAATTGGTCTAGTTATTAGATAATCTATATAACCATGATCGTTGTCGTTGTCCCATGACTTGCAACACGTTAGATGACCCATCATCGGTCGACATGTATGCATGTGTGGTATATATTACACCAGCACACTAGTTCAAGCGAGGTTTGGATCAACTGGTGGATGAATCATCCGAAAATGACATGGCAATATGTGTGACGTGGTCCCTTTGATTCCATCATCTTACGACATGTCATATGCTTATCTAATGATTCAGCACAGATATTTGTTGGAACTGTAGGTCTTGTAAGGTAGAGGTTTTTCACTTATTATGTTGAGGTCTGAAAATGTGACCGGTATTGTTTAATGGATAGATGGATGAATGGAAGCCGAATGGTGACACCAAAAATGCATATAGTTAGTACCGATTATTCTGTGTTTTTAAGAACAGGTAGCAAACTAAAGTAGCAATTATTCATGTGAATGATTTATGGAATAGATAAACTTTTTTTGTGGGGATTGTCAAAACTTTATTGATCGGTAATAGTAGTGTTTAGTGGGATACAAGGTAGGCCATGAGGATTGTAAAGTCACACATGGTGATCAGAAAAGTAGCTTTTTTATGGAAATGATGACAAAGGCCCATTAGTATAAAGCCCATCTTCAGTTATCTCATAGCCCAATTACAAGTCCAAACCTCTGTGCGCGCGCGCGTGTGTAAAGAGCCCGCTACATATTTAACACACCAATCATTGTGCTATGGATATGAGCATGGACAACGTTGAATGGATCTACTATTATATGTCTTTTGGTGCGATCTCCACGGCGTACTAATCAGCACTGGCTAATACTGTCAACTTATAACTGTACTTATTAATTAGGCTACCTCGGAGAAAATTAGCAGCCGCTGGAACTTGACCTTTTGAACAAATTCTGGAATTATGCTAGAATTTTTCGGTTTTTTCCCTGCATGACTCTTGTGGAGAAGAAACTCGCTTTTCCGACAACCACAGGGTAACCTGGTCCAGAAGTGGGAACAAAAGAATTGGATTATTCAAAAGGTTATGGTGGTAAGCGTTGTGCTTAGAACGGATGACAAGAAGACCGTGTTTCAGGGAGTAAAATCCAATGTCATCTACTTTGATCAAATGGGCGATTAAAGATAGACAAAATTACAAAGCGGTCCTGAAATTGTCACCAAATCTAGCCGTCTCACATTTTCTTAGAGCATATGGGCCCGCCAATCAGCTGGTTGTCCTTTTTTCCTTCTCTTTTTTTCCACCTATCACGGCCCTGGCTTCCTTCTGGTCAGGCCTTCGTGCTCCAGCCGCCTATTGTTTTCAGAGTTGGGATTGAGGGTGTTGGCGATGTTCGAAGACATGAGGCCTCTTTGATCGGCTAGTCAAACAGTGGACTACGACTACCGGCCAGGGACGATGGAGGGGAGGTGAGGAAGGCGATCGACAATGGAAGGGGTGGCTGCAGAGGCATAGGGTGGAGAAGAACAACATGCTTTGTGTGTGAGAAGGAGGGAGGAGATGAGGAGGTCGGCCAACAGGTTTGCATGCGGACGGACTGCAAGCGGAGGAGGCTTTGTGTACCATGCATGCATGCATCACTATTAGGGCATGTACAATTGTTAATAAGATAGTCTTATTTTAAGTATTGCATGTGATTTAGAGATGACAAAAAAAATTGTCTACAATGGGTCATCTCTTAGCCTTATCTTTAATAACTAGCAATTCCTAAAAATATGGTGAGACATATTGTGCTAAGAGATCACCTCTTGTCTTCTCTTAAATAAGAGAAGACAAGTCTTTCCTTATAAGTTCTCTCTCCTCCACCTCATCATCTATCCCACGTGGCACTGCTAAGATAGCACCATTGTACATGACCTTACTGGTTAATTAACTAACTAATGACGTTAGGTTTGTGAATGGGGCCACGCACGACGTTGACCACGTGTTGGCGCCCGTTTCAGACCAGGTCACGAGCTCAACCAATGGTCCTCTTTTTCTTTGGTTGGTTGGTGTCCCATGTTTCTGTTTTGTTTTCGGTGGGGACACATGGTGAGGATTATTGATATTTTTGTTAAGGCAGCATTATTGGGGTTGGCGCTGGGACACAAAAATGTGCCCGAAAGAGAGGCCATACCCGTGCCTGGGGACCCGTACGCACCTCCCATCTTCAGTGAATAAAGCACTATCCATTATAATCTCCGAACACCGCATGAAAAGGCTAAACTCCCTTTTTTTATTCAAGTAAGCTGAACATAGTTTCGGCCTGTTAGTGATTGGTTGGCTATCAATTTTTCTTTCAACTTTTCATTTATATCAAATGTCGGTTTGCCGAATATTAGAAATGTGCAATGCTACTTAGTACCAAACCAATTATAATCGATCTAACACGCGTCGGTGCATGCATGCGAATGGGTGACTGACACGTATGTATGGATTAATTATACGCCGTGCTACCAAATATATTTCAAAAAAAAAAAAACTAAATGAACACGTTCGTGCCAACCGTCGTCCGTCTGACGGTGCACGCGGCTCCTCCGCTAAACAAACAATTCTGTCAAGCGGCGGCTTTCCTGTCACGCGTACACCGTCCCAATGCAATCCATCTCCACAGTCACCTGAAAAGGTAGCACTGCTAGTTAATAAGCTCATACTCTTGTGATAAATTAGTTAACTTTGGAGGTTGCATCTCATGTTCATCATCAGTTGGCTCGTTGCTTTTGTAACGGACGCAGCTCTGCCTCAGTTCCATCATCACTCTCCTCCTTTTTTCCCTCGAGGAGAGAGGAGTTTTTTTTTCAGGAAAACTTCTAATCTATTCATCTTCAATCATGGTAGTACAACGAACGTTAGAAATAATAAAAATTATATCCAGATTCGTAGACCATCTAGCGACGACTACAAACACTAAAGTTGAGGAGAGAGGAGTTATGAGGAACTATCGCTATACTAGCCCATCTTCCTCAAGATGAAGAAATCCTCAGCATGTTGTCATCATCACCGAATCGGCCCGAGACACGAACCAAAAACGTACTTGATCACCGCCATCGGATGCTTGCTCTTTTAACTGAGCAGCATCGGTGCATGCAGCAATTCTCTCTCAAAAAGGACTTTCGTACCGAGCATGCATACAAAGATTAGGCCTATTAAGATCACTTACTACTATACTTTTATTGACAGGGTTGAACGACTTGGCCGCTAGAATTAAACAAACCTAAATTAATGGATGTCTCTATTGCCCAAAAAGTAAGACATCATCTTTCTAATTCTGTAGATGGATCACACGCCGATATGTTTTGAAGAAAAAACATTCCATTTGATTTCGTGACCTGGTATGGACTCAATTTCCAATGGTATGTTCGTTTTTGACACCATAGTCCAATATTGACTCAGTTTTCCACTTTCTGCTTGTAGTCTAATACCTTATATTCACAATGGCAGGACCGCTTGTCAAGCTAAGATTATGCACGTATGGATTCATATAATAATCAAGTCGGAATGGAACGAGTGGCATGCATGAATGGGAAATACCAATCATTCATCTACTTATATTTGTACCACCACAATTGGTCTTAGCAGCCAAATCCAGTTCCATATGCAACCCCCGCGTTCGCGTGGTGACTAATCAATCTGTCACCGTTATCAACACCTTATACAACATGAGGTCCTAAATCAATTATAGCTGGTTGACATGGCAACTAGCTAGTGAGAGCAGCAGCTTAGAGGGTGCTTGGATACGTTTTAGTCCCATGACTAAAAGTAGTGTGACTAAAACTTGCTAGCCTCACCCATGCTTGGATCTAAATATTAAAAAGACTAAAATCAAGTTATTGAGCATTTATTATCCTCCAAACCCTCCAATCCAGAACTCGCATGTGTTAAAAAAGAGGAATTAAATGAGGAGAGAGAGGGCTAATACATATTTTAGTAGGTTTCCTATGACTAAAAATTTTTAGCCTCAAGACTAGTCCTAGCCTCTCTTTAGTCAGGGGTGCTTGGAACTTTAGCCTCTAAACGAGACTATTTTTAGTCAGACTAAAAATAGTCCCTTGGATCCAAGCACCCTCTTAACTATTTTGCTGATAATGCAATATATAAACAGGATACATACCTACCTGCCACCTACCTACCCAACTCGATCCACACTCGACCAATTGCATAGATTCAAGATCAATGTGCCGATTAACCTACCTCAATTGCATGTTAAGACGTGTGATGATCACACTAGTCTACCGATGGTTCGTTTGGCACTTTGTATGACTCGGCTACTAAGATGAGTAATTAATTACATGGATAGTTATAGTAGGATAAGATTTTGCAAGCTAGGTCAAAGGAGATATCATAGCACGCTTGGCCATAGCTAGCTAGTTACGCGCGTGAGTGTGTTCGTGTGTACGCCTCAACCCGTGCATGCCACCACCGCTAGCTACGGTTTTAGTTGCTCTCGTGAGAGGAAGCACTACCAACTTTAACATCTTCTTCTTGTTTCATTTGTGATAATTATAACCAAATTGATTGATTGGTCCCGAGCAGCAACTCTGATTAATTAGCCTATATATCGTTGTCGTCGTCCCGGTAGTTGCGACATGTGAAATCTCCAATCGACATGTAGGTATTGTATATATTCCACAGCCTGCTGGCACAATAATTCAGCTTGGATCAATTGGATGAATCATGCGAAAATGCCATGGCTAAGATGGTTACTCGATTCAACACAGATATTTAAATGTCGTTTACACAAGGAAACGCGATAGTTTCTGTCGAGGGTGGGTTGGGCTAGTTTACAGAGTGTGGCCGCGCTAAGGGCGTTTCTAACCGGTCCCTAATACGGCTATAAGGGAGTAAAAAATTTCGTTTACTCCCTTACGGCGGACCTAGCTGATCCCCTAAAAACGTTAACAGAGTGTAATTTTTACTCCAACTCCCTATTCCCCTCAAGATTTCCTTAAATATACTCCATCGTGCGACGGCTGATTAAAACTCCCTTTTGCCCTCCCGTGCCACAGTGCCTCTCGTCCCCGCCGACGCCACCAATGACCTCTGAGCCGGCCGGAATGGATAGCCAACCCCCCCCCCCCCCCCCCCAGCTCACCCCGCCGGCCACCGGCACCGGCTTTTCGCCACTGGAAACCACCCAACCACCGCCGCCGGTGCCGAAAAAAAATCCTTGCTGATGAAAAAGAACTACCGGGTCCAAGCTCCGCCTCCAACCACACCAATGGTGTCCGGGGTGGCCACCGAGTCTCCGACAACGGCATGCCGCCCTCCCGCCGCACCTACCAGAGGCAAACAGGCTCGAAAGCTGCCGGCAGCGGCATCGTCGCTCGCCGAGGCGGCCGCCAATAAGAAGATGAAGAAGACTACGACGGCGCCTCGTCCAAAGCCTACGCCTCGTGCGGCAACTCCTGCTGCCCTACGGAGACTGCTCTGGCGCGAGCGGTGGCCACAACCGGCAACAAAAATGCGGCCGCCAAGCGCTCGATGAAAGACAACAAGGTAAAAATGAAACCTCGCGTCCCATTGGTATTGGATAGTGATTGTTCATGATCGGTAGTGATTGTTTATAGTGCTTGCTTTGACATTTTAGAGTGGAGATGAACACGGCCGAATTCCTCGCGCATCGTTGGAGTCCTTGGCCACCGTTGGCCTTGATGATCTCTACTATGAGTCATTTTCCGATCATTTGGCCACCCAAGGCATGAAGTAGGCCGAGGAGGAGGTCCAAGAGGTGGTGGCCGAGGAGGAGGTGGTGGAGGTGACCGAAGCAAGCGCCAAGGCCTGAAGGAGCCGCACCCAAAACTACAACCAAAAGGGGAACCTTGCGATTTGCGACGCTTGGTGTGACATATCCACAACATATACATGTTATGATTGTGGTGATTTTGAATCAAACATTATGTTTAAAATGATGTCTTTTGGGCGAAGTTCGCGTGTATAAATTTGAAAAACGCGGTGATGAAACTTTATGTTATGACGATTATTGCTATCCATGCTTTAACTTCAATGATTTTAAGATATGTATTGTGTAAGGATCGTGTTTGTGTGGCTAGTATATAAAAAGGCGACAAATTTGATTTTACTCCATTAACTTTACTCCACTAACTTTTAAGGGATTGGTTAGAAATGCCCTAAAGCGAGTATAGAAGCCCCACTCGGAATTTCAATGGGAGCCAACTCTACACATTTTTATAAAATGCCTCTCCTTTTCATAATGTTGTAACAAAAATTATACTAGCTGCACACGCTGCAACCTAAGTCATAAAGAAGGTGTTGAACGGTAGCTTCGAGACAACCTATGTCCTGGTGCTTGTTTTCATGCATTTGCTCTTTTCTATGTGATAACAATTAACTCTGCCACTAAGCTAGATCGAGTTTCATTTTGAATGTTAACTTGCTGTCGATTTTGAAAACTAAAATCATTTCACATTTCGTTGCGTTGATGCTTGGCATCATCATCATCATCATTTTGCTTAGGACGCGCGTGCGTCGGTGCATGCACATGCATGTGATGAATCGACAGGGTTGGTTAGTTTATAATATAATCATGCGCCGCGAGCTGGCGGGCAGATTAGTTGGCGGAAACCCACCTTGCTGATCACTAATCAGGCATGCACGTACCAACGAAGGTACGTAGCAACCAACCCTACTGTCCACTGACGGTACACGCACGCGCGCGGCTCCTCTGCTAAACAAACAAACAATTGCATCCACCCACCGGCAGCAGCGGGCCTGCCTTGAATTTCTAGACCATCACGTGTCGGCGTCTTTTTATCTCTTCTTTTTTGGGTCCAAATTAAGGAACCAGTACACTAATGATAGGCAGCGGAAATATGTACACGATGCCATGGTAGTTGCGCGATCAACTCAAACCGCCGCCTAATTAACTACGTACGTACGTAGGAAGCGGCGACCTGTCACGATGAATAGTGTACGTACATTGTGATGGAACATGCATGCATGTACCGCGTACATGCATGAACGACGTACGGAAGGGGGTCCATCGAGTAGGCCCAATCGTTTTCCCTGATCTAGCAGGAGCGGCGACCAGGCAGGCGACCAGCCTACCACCGATCTTCACCGGCGAGATCGTTGGTCCCCTATCCCTCCGTCTGCTGCTCCGGCGGCGGGAGGGAGGGGGGACCCCGTTCCTCCGCTCTGTAGTTAGGTTTAGGTTTTGTATGTCGTGGTGCGTCGTTCGGGTGGTGGGTGCGACGTCCGGACGAATAAATCTGCCTCAGCTCCACTCCCACACCGGCGGTGTCCTTCATGGCGGCGTCTTGGAGTTGATGGCATCGTGTGTTTGCCGATCCTTCAGATCAGCGAAGTTAGGGTTCATGGATGGTGTCGGCGAGGCGGTGGTGGCGACTCCATCAGGTGTGTCTCTCCTTCTGCTCTGTCCCCGTTGCTGTGGCGTTGTCTCCGACGTCATGGTGGAGCAGGGAGGTTTTGTCGTCCGGGAGTACACGCAGACGGCGGCCTGCGCAGTTGACAGCTGGAAGATGGTGCATCCTGTGCTGGGTGTGTGGTTGGAGGCTGGCAGCTCAAGTTTTCTCCTCCGACGTTGTAGTCGTGCGGGGATGTCAGGTCTGGAGTTCGATGGCGTGTCCGGGGACACGTTGCCCCGGTCTGATTCTTTCAACGGCAATGGTTTTGCTTTTGGCAAACTACTTTGGAGGTCCGTAAAGCTGCAGATCAGCGATGGAGCCGCGTCGAGCTCGGGTGAAAAGGTGATCTGTGTTCTCTCTCTTTGTGGTCGCTTCGCTGATGCCGAAGGAGAGGAACAGGCGCTGGTTTTTGGTGTAGGATTATCCTATCCTTTCAGTACTGTAATGTCGGTGATTACGTGTCTTGTAACCGGATCTTTATTTTATGAATGAGAAACGTATTACCTCACAAAAAAAAGAGTAACGGAGAGGCGACCACTGTATGACGTGCTTTATTAATGGAATTAACCACAATCACAGAATGGGTCGTTGAGCACGCAAATTAAGCCAGTTTCACTTATACTTGGTTCCCTTATTTTTAAAGTCATGCTACTACTATCTCTATCCATGCAATGTACTCCCTCCGTAAACTAATATAAGAGCATTTAGATCACTAAAGTAGTCATCTAAACGCTTTTATATTAGTTTATCGAGGGAGTACATACTATCAGATCGAATATACGCAGTGGCGGGGGGGGGGGGGGGGGGGGGGGGGGGAGGGGGGGCGAGCAGGGGCCTGGCCTCCCTAACGATCGAGCGATGCGTGAAAGATGCATAGGCAATCAGCGATACGATCGCACGTACAAGCATACTTGGCCCCCACTATCTCAGGTTCTGTACGTGTATTTTAGGTAAAGGAGGAAAAAGCCCATAGTAAAAGAGCCCACTAGCGGCCATATGGGCAATGAAGCCTCCGATCTAATCTCCTGAGATACTGCTTAAAAAAACTAATCTCCTAAGATGCCTCTTTCATCCGTGATTAGTGTGTAGTTGATGGGATTAGACGCGGCTGCGGCTGCGGCTGCCGTGTGCCCTTGCCACCGTCTGCCTCTGATCTCCTTGCCCTACTACTCACTATCTGATTCATACGACGAATTAGCAGGTTAACATATCACACTACTAATCTCTCTCAACTCTCATCTTGTATCAGTGTTGAAATTTGAAACTATACATAGATTTTAGTTTCTTTTTAGATTTGAGATGCTACCAAGAATTCATATTGTGTAAGTATCCCACAAATTATCGTGATCCAAATTATCTTGTATCGGTTCCTATTTGTGATGCGAAAAATTTCTATGTCAACCGTATACAATATAGCTAATTATGAAACTGAAATTGCTCAATTATGAAGAGAAAAAGCCCTGCCAAACACCATTAAAATTAATTTGGTTTCCAAGCTGGTTCCTTCTGAAATTGAAATTCTTCAACTATGAAGAGAAAATAACCTGCTACCAAACACCTTTAAGATCAATTATTTTCTAAGCTGGTTGCTTCGAATTCTCAACTTACTAAAATTGTTAAGGAGGCTGTTGTGCAAGTTATCAACCTTGCTCTCTGTAATTATCTTTTGCACTGGATTTTTTTTTCTACTTTGCTTGGCCCCCCCTATATCCAAATCCTGGCTTCGCCCCTGAATATACGCCTCTCTATATACAAATATCGCTGGGTCCTTTGTGCTTTAGAGTTTAGGCCATGACATGCCTAGCTAGTTTGAGGTACCTCTAAATACCTAGCGAAGTGGCACCACTAGCACACGACGGAACAAATTAACCTGTCAAGATCAAAATCATATCCCTATTAAGAAGCAAAGTATATTTGTACTCCTTTTAGTATCGAATCATTATCTCACAACGAAACTACTTCAGAGACGACATATGCTCGGACGATCCTTGCACGACGCCTAATCCAACAGCTTTCTGCACTTTGGTCTGACGAATGAATGGTGGGATATGAAGCATTGTGCGCGTGTCGTGCATGAAGTGTGGTCCGTGTAGCAACGCTCATCTCACAACCCCCACTAGCTGCAATCTCCGCCCATGCTGCCTCGTGGTGGGCTCGGACCTTCTATACGGCTATTTTTCATGCAGTTATTCCATTTTTTTATGCTTATTCTTTGTGAATACTTTTGCCACGAAATCGAAAGCTTTGCTGAGTTTGGAGGATGGAAGAAGATAGGTAGGTAATCACACACCAATTAGAACAACGTATGTTAGTAGATTCCCATATTTGTTTTTCTTCAGCAAGTAATACATATGTCGAATTAATCCCAATTCGCGTCAGAGTTGAACACCTGGGTGCAGCCGTGCAGGCAGCTTAATTTTGATTTGGTCCCCTATAACCCACGTGCGCGTGTGCGAAGAACACGTCTAATTACTCGTGCAAAGGACTTTGTCGGAATTACCAACGCATCATGGTCATCGTCGTTCTCGCTAGCTAGCGAGTCATGCTATTAGGGCAAGGCGATTAATCAAATTGTCATTGTTAACACGTACCTACTGATTCTAGAAAAACAACACCTACCCACCGTACACCATGAGGTCCTAAACCAATAGTTCAATATTTATCTTGGTGACGAACATGACAAATATCTATCGATCGGCCTGACACCAACCTACCGGACTCGATCCATCATCCATCGACCACACACACCAGGAAGCAGAAGAAGCTGTGCTGATTAACCGAATTAACTAGCAGAATTAAGACGTGTAATCGTGTCACATAGCCTATGATCGATTCTTCTCTTGGCAGTTGGCACTACATATGACCCTATCGATAAGAGATATGATTTGCAAGCTAGGTCATAGAAAATATCATGGCATACTTGGCCATAAGTAGTTGGCGGTCGCGCGTGCGTATCTACGTAGACGCACGTGCGTGCAACCATGTACATATGCCGGCGTGAGAGGAAGTACGCAAGTGGTTACAATTTAACATCATCTTCTTGTTTGTATTCCCCTCTAATTCTGACCCAATGGGATGATCAGTCGACAAAGTTATTGCAAGACGTGGAACAGGAACTTTGTGACTATTAGCTTATCTATCGCTGTCGTACGTCATCACCTGAGCCGCGGCACGGACATCGAATCACCAGTCGACATGTCTGTATGTGTGGCGTATATTTCTCCAGTAGGAACAATAATTCAAGGTTTGTATCAATTGATGTATGGATGAATCATCTGAAAATGACATGGCATATACTATGTGGTGCGATATAATTAAAGGAGATAGCTCGACGCAGATATTTAGCAGCACAATAGAGGTGTTTCCCCATCGAAAAATAATTGTGTCCACACTAGGATGGGGAGGGAGGCGGCGGCGACTTGGTGTCGGCTAGGGTTTTGGGGGGAGAAGAGCCTAGTCATCGCAGGTTTGGCAACATAATTAGCTTATATGTCATTGTTGTTGTCCCATGTGTTGAGACACGCACACCAAATGAGACATCGGCCGACATGTATGTGTGTACGTATGTATGGTGTATTGGTCCAACATCACAGTCAATAATTGAAGTATTGGATCAACCGATGAATGATGAATCGTCCAAAAGTGGCATGGCATATGTGTGATGTATGGTCCCTTGCCATATGATGGTATATCACCTAGTTACTTAATTTAAGTCAGATATTTTGTTGGTTCTGTAGGTGTTATTGGATATAGGATTTTCATTTTTTATGGCATCATGTTTAGGTATAAGAATGTGACATGATTTGTATTAGGAAGAGAGGCTCTTTCACGAACAGATGGATCGAAGAAGATACTAACAAGTTTAGTGATCGATAATGCATTTTACTTCTTATATATTCATCAAAATCAACAAGACGGCCAGCTCGGAAGAAAAAGTTCAACGAGAAGGCCCAATAGTCTGAAGCCCATGTCCTGTCACCGCGTAGCCCAAATACTTGCCTGACTGGATTCTTTCACATTCAAAACAATTAAGGATCCAACAATGATTCTAAAAAAAGGACCCAACAAATTTTTTAGCTAATATGTTACATGCAGTGCATAATACTGATAATGAAGCGTGTTAATTTGGCATGCACCATTTGTCAATTAATGATGTATATCATGATGATGACCATTAACATGATATGTCAGTCAGGACAAGGCTAGGAATTTTAAGTGCATACATGAACCAACTAAGGTTGCAAGGTCAAATAAATACTCCCTCCTTTCACAAATATAAGATGTTTTGGATATTTCAATATAAAGTACATATGAAATAAAATGAGTGAACAAACACAATAAAACGTGTCTATGTACATCGTATTCAGAAAAAAGGTTAAACGTCTTATATTTGTGAACGAAGCCAGTATGTATCATGGTATATGTACATACATGCCACAACAACCATACCACCGACACTTACGGGCGTGTGAAGTGAGAGGAAGCACCTACTATTGAGTATCGATTAACCACTTATTCCTGTTTGTAATTTGCAACTTGCAAGAAGACATGGACTAGCAAATTGTTTTGGACCCGTTATATGATAACCAGTAGCTCATCTATCGTTGTCGTACCACGTCCCATGACCTGCACCACGGACGTCAAATCACCAGTCGACATGTATGTCTGCATGGTGCATATTCCACCAGCACAATATATTTTTTCTTCAATAATTCAAGTCGGATCAACTCATGGATGAATCATCTGAAAATGACATGCTGTATATCCATGGTTTAAGATGTCCGGAAAAACAAAAAACACATGTATTTCCTACAAAAATTTCACAACATAAATAGATTCTTTCCACGAGGGTCGACATGGAAGTGGGCAAGGTACATGATGGTTTTCTGAATAAAGGCGCAAATGGATAGGGCATTGTACCTCTTGTCACACAGAGCAGTTGCATCCGTCCTAGACCGTGCTAATTAATCTGAATTAATCTATAGATTAACTGATTAGTTAAAATGTCCAGTCATCTCACATTAGTTTATCAGCCGTTTTCTATCTTGGCAAAAACCTTGCTCGACCTTTTGATGCTGGTAGCGGTGACACCGGCAGGTGTCGTCCCTTTCTAGGAGGTTCTGTCATGGCTGCTATCTGTGCCCCTCTTCGAGCATCCCCCTGTTTGAGCATCAGGGGAACCCTAGGTTCAGTTTTTTGGATTTGACGGGGATGGCGTCTTGGCGTCGTTTTTCTTTGTGAAAGCGCTTCTTGTTTGCTCGTGGTGTCGTTGGCTGTATATCACGGTCGTACGGCATCACCTGAGCTGTGACATGGGCGTTGAACCACCAATCCACATGTACGCATGTGTGGCATATATTACACCCGCACGAACAATAATTCAAGGTTTAGACCAATTGACGAATGGATGAATCATCCGAAAATGACATGGCATATACTATATAGTGTGATATATTTAATGGAGATAGTTTGACACAGATATTTAGCAGCACAATAGGGGTATTTCCGCATTGATAACAAACTGTTTCCACACTAGGATGGGGAGGGAGGCGCCAAGGAATTGGTGTCAGCCAGGGTTTTTGGGGAAGAAGGGCCTAGTCATTGCGGGTTTGGCAACATAATTAGCTTAGATGTCATTGTTGTTGTCCCATGTGAGACAGACATGGCAGATGAGCATCAGCCGCGTATGCATGGTGTACATGTATGCCAAATGATGTTTTGGATCAATTGATGGATGATGAATCATCCGAAAATGAAATGGCCTGCGTGTGATGTATGGTCCCTTGTCATCTTCTGGCATATCATTTGGTTCATTAATTCAACTCAGATATTTATTGGCACCATAGTTATTATTGGAAATAACATTTTCATTTATTATGGCATCATGCTGAACTATAAGAATGTGACAGGTTCTATATTAGGTAAGGCAGGCTCTTTTACAAACAGATGGATCGAACAAGTTCAGTGATCTTTCCCAAAAAGAGAAACAAGTTTAGTGTTCCAGAATGCATTTTACACTTCACATATTCAACGCCTTAAGTGTCGAGCTGCTCCCTAGCGCTCACGCGCCCCCTATGATGGGCTGGCCAAAGAAAAAAGGTAAGCGCTCGCCTGGATTTCTGGTCGCTCGATCGCGTTTCTCAGTTAACCAATCAACCACTGACTTTCAAAAAATGAAAGAAATCACCAAAAATAAAAACAATAATCATGAATTAAAAAATGTTCACGAATTTTAAAAAAAGTTCAAAAACTTCAGAAAAGTTCATTGATTTGAATAAATGTCAATTCCATTTGAAAAAACTTCATTCAATTTGGAAAAAAAATCACAAATTTGAAAAAAGAAGTATACTTGCTTTTTAAAAAAGTTCACCAGATTTGAGAAAATTTCGTCGAATTGAAAAAGTTCATCGAATTCGAGAAAAGTTCATCAAATTTGTAAAAAGATCATCAAATTCAAAAAAAGTTCCTCTATTTAAAAAAACCATTGATTTGAAAATTACGTTTGATGAACATGAGAAGTTCATGCATTTTGGAAAAAAGAACAAAACAAAGAAAATAAGTAAAGGAAAAGGAAAAAATATTAAAGAAAAGAAACTATAATAGAAAGAAAAACGGTCCAAAAAAACGAGAGAGAAAAAAAACATCCAAAACCAGGAGAGGGGAGCTTTCTATGGTGCGTTTGGGTCGACCCATTTAGATCGACAGAAGAGAGAGTATGTGTGTTGCATACGAAAAATCTAAAACGGGCGCTTAACCGTATAGAAAATGCCTCAAATTAAACAAGACGGCTAGCACAGAGAAAAAAGATTCAACGAGACGGGCCAATAGTTTGAAACTCATCTTCTGTTACCTCGCAGCCCAAATACTCGCCTCAAGAGAGCTCCTAGTTACGCCCGTGCCCAAACCCTATTTTGTGCCCTATTTACTGCCGGCCAGAGTACATTTCTCCAACCGCCGAACACCCATCTCCATACTGGGCTCGGCCCATTTAAGTTTTTTCCCCTCGTACGGGAGCTGCTGCTGTAGCCCAGTTCTGGGGAGCTTTAAGCTTCCCAAACAATTTTTATTTGTTCTTTCTTTTCGTTTGTCATTTTCCGTTTTATTTTTCTATTTATGTTTCTTTTTTTCATTTGTTTTCTTTCCTTTCATTTTTATTTTTCATTTTTTAATTTTTTTAATTTTTCTTTTTCGTTACTCATCTCCATAAAAAATAAGAATTTATATGATTACTAGTACTCCCTCTGATTCAAACATAAGTGTCATGATTTTCATTAGTAGCCTATCTATCATTGTCGTGGCATGTCCTGTGAACTGCGACATGGACTTCAAATCAGCATTCCTCATTTTTGTGTGCTTGTTGTATATTTCACCAGCACAATAATTGAGGTTGGATCAACTAATAGATGAATCATCCAAAAATGAAATTGTGTATATCTATAGTTGAAGATGTCCACAAAATAAAAGAAAACACAAGTATTTTGTGGTATTTCTATAGGTATTAATTATCTATATCTAGACTTAATAATAAAGAATCTACTGCTTCAGATGGCAGGCCATTAAAATTGCCCCCAAAATTGCAACACATTACTCACCAATGCCACCTATAAGTGACAAAAAACGTTTTGCAGGAAATTCCCCACCTGAGCCGGCCCGAGCATAGTGACCTACTATACTACGCTCGGCGTGCTAGAGAAGACACAGCGCACCCGTTTGGGCCGGCTAATTGTAGGGCGCCTGTTTTGTTCTTTAATTTTATTTTTCTTTTACGTTTTTATTTTTTCTATTTTAAATAATTTGGAGTTCCAATTTTTTTTGAAAATTCAAAAAAAAACTGAGAATTTTGAAATAAAATGTTCAAGAAAACATAAAATGCTTGTGAATTCAAAAAATGCTCGGGAGTTTTCTAACAATGTTTTCATATTCAAAATAATATTCGCAATTTTAATAAAAATGTTCGTAAAATAAAAAAAAAGTCCATGATTTTGAAAAAAAAGTACGTGTATTAAAAATTATTAATGAAATTGAACAAAATGTTTGCTAATTCAAAACTATTTCATGCATTTTACAAAATGTTCTAAAATTTTAAAAACAGTTACTATACACCCGCATGAATTTCGAAGAATTAACTGCCAGGGTGGTCGGAATATCATAGTGTGTTTTTTAAAAATTATTTTTTGAAATTCAGGATAATTTTTTGAATTACCAAGGTTTTTGACAACCACGAAGTTTTTCGAAAATGTGAGCAATGCTTCAATTTGTGAATAAATTTCGAAAAAAAAACATTTTCTTGCATTTTTGACCAAATTTTAAAAATCATGCGATGAGGTGTGAACAAAATGTGCTCATCACCCTTGGAGATTATGATTTTTTTTCTCCCGGTTGCAACGCACGGGCCCTTTTGCTAGTTAATTAATAAAGGAAGGTGATATTCTTCATTTGGTATGTCCATATCCATACTTGTATACACCGTTCCTCCTTTTGTGTATTTAACCCGTCACCACGTGTGAAATTTAAAAAAAAAATTGTCATCTATGTGATTTGAACCCTGAACCTTCAAAAAAGGTGTAATTTCTTTTCTCCGGTTACAGTGCACGAGTATACTTATTAATCCCAGAAAAATGAGAGAACTATACTTACCAGTAACAACACAGACAGATTGTTTCCGCGAGGGTCGGCCCTAACCGAAAATCTATGAAATTGAGCTCATCTAGCAGTGGATGGATGATGGGTTACTGAAAGAGGGTGGAAATGGATATGACCTTCTACTCGTCACGCAGAGCAGTTGCATCCATCCTAATTAATCCGCCTTCACCTGCAAATCAACCAATTGATTAAGACATCTAGTCATCTCACATTAGTCTATCAGCCCTTTTCTACCTTGGCAGCATGTATGACTCTATCCCTAGAAAAGTCGATCCCATAGGGTAGATGGATAGGTAGTAGACAAATATCTTGCAACCAAAGTCAAAAAATAAAAATCACGCGTGCGTGTGTACATGACACCTGCCATGCCAGCGCTGTAACAATTTAGCCTCCTCTTTTTGTTTGTATTCTAATTCAAGTTCGAATCCGAATTCTGAGCCTATTGGTCCATTGCCATCTGAGGGGGTGTCAGGTGGTTACTTGATTCTAACTCAGATATTTATTGGTCCTGTAGGAGTGTAGGTTTTATTGGACATAAGATTTTCATTTATTAAGATGAGACATGCTTTTTTTTTAAGAAAGACACCGAAAGGGCATCGAGAGATGTTTTTTATTAGCACATGGATGTATGGATGCAAAGAGGTATAGAGCTGGGCATTTATATATTCATCAAAATCAACCAGAAGGCCAGCTAAGAAAAGAATCAATGAGATGGCCCAATAGTATGAAGCCCATCTTCTGTCACCCCTGTAGCTAGAATACTCAGCCTCAGGGAGTTCTTTCACACCCCAAACTATGATTTCAGCTACATCTTAGCAGGAAGCTAATTTGACATGTCACCATCATCAGTTAATAAATGTCGGTTTTGTGAATTGGGCAGCATGATCTTGACCGTTTCATACCAACTCAGGTTCTAGAAATAGGCAGCTGATGTACAGATATGAATCCACATTTCATTTCAAATCAGGTGCTGAACGACATACAATACAAGCCAGTGTCTCTCTCTCTGAGTGACCTGACCTGTGATCTGATCTCCGTTGTCTTCTTTCTTGGCATTTTTATCACCAACTGACTGACTGACAGCACTTACAATTTGACCGCCCAATAACTAGATCATTGCTAGTACGTTCATGCAGTTGTAGACAGTACTCCCTCCGTAAAGAAATATAAGAGTCTCCAGGGTCGCGTCTCCATCCAGGAAACACACACCCTTCACATGGCTAATTAAGTGCAGGACAAGCACTGTCAGCACTTTGAAGAAGTACTGTCATGAGTAAATAAATTCTTCAGGTCAGGTTTCTGCAATACAAAACGGGGCCAGCAGAGCACTTGGTGAATGGAAGGCAGACACCTGCCGGTAGGCAGCTGGCCGCAGCTAATGCTGCAGACACACGAATCAAACAGCCAATCTACGGAATATATGTGTATTAGGATCGGCATTCTGAATTTTTTTAGCAACCGAAAACAGCCAATCTACGGAATATATGTGTATTAGACACGTGCTCGCAGCGCACGCGCGATGCGCGGCGCAGGCAAGATTTTTACGTCCGCTGCCTGTTCAAACTCTCCCTCTCTTTTATAATGGTTATTATTGTTGGAAAAAGTAGAGTTTCTTGCCGTCCAAGTTCCTTTGGAACGAGGCATTGACTCTGGCGTCCCGTTGACTAAGATGTCCACATGCCACAGCACTAATTGCAGCGCAAGAAACATAAACAAATGAGCAGACAAGACTTATCTGTCCTAGTGACACTTGTATATATAATCAGAGTTGTGAATGCCAATCCAATCCATCCCAAGCACACCCACGAGAGGGAAGCAATGAATCCTGAGTCGGTATTCAGTTCAGCAGCACTACCATGGAGCTACCTCGCCTGCGGCCTCTTGGGCCTGGTGCTCCTGTGGCCGACCACCCGACTGCTCGACCAGCTGTGGTTGCGGCCGAGGCGGCTGGAGCGGGCTCTTCGCGCCCAGAGCCTCCGTGGGACGTCGTACCGTTTCCTCCTCGGCGACATGAGCGACTACGGCAGGCAAAACAAGGAGGCATGGTCCAAGCCCCTGCCGCTGCGCTGCCACGACATCGGTGCCCACGTCTTGCCTTTCCTCTACGGAACCGTCCAGGAGCACGGCAAGCAGTGCATCTCCTGGTTCGGTCCGGTTCCCAAGGTGAGCATCACCGATCCTAACCTGGTCAGGGAGATCATGTCCAACAAGTTTGGGCACATCCAGAAGGTCAAGTTCCCGGCTCTGTCCAAGCTCCTCGCCGTAGGCGTGGCGACCCACGAGGGCGAGAAATGGGTCAAGCACAGAAGGATACTCAACCCTGCGTTCCATGTCGAGAAGCTCAAGGTACCTACATACCTGCGCGGTTGCACCTAGCTCTTTTTGATAGCATCTGTGACAAATCTACTGCGCGACTGATCATTCGCTCGCTCAATTTACATACAGATCATGTTGCCAGCCTTCTCTTTGTGTTGTGAAGAGCTTGTCAACAAATGGACACAGTCCCTTGGTCCCGACGGCTCGTGTGAGGTGGATGCTTCCTTAGAGCTCCAGAGCCTCACCGGAGATGTCATCTCACGCACCGCATTCGGCAGCAGTTATCTCGAAGGAAGAAGGATTTTTCAACTCCAGTCTGAGCAGGTCGGGCGCTTCATGGCAGCAATTCACAAGATCATGATTCCCGGTTACATGTGAGTTACTTTTCTTCTTCTTCTAGAAAGCATGTATTTACAAACAAACTTCTATCTTACTAGTGAGTACTGCTCCCACCTCACCACTATACTGTCTGATGCTTTGTGCTTATGCCGAAAAAGGCTTTCGCCCCGCTTTATATATAAAGCACAGATCAACCACAGCCCAAGTACAAGCACACCCCACGACAACACACGCACTCACCCAAGGCGGGATACATAGGCGCTGTGCGCAGCAACACCACCCCTAACACTACAAGAGCAGTCAGGGACCTCCACCGGGAACACGCCACCGTGAAGAGATGAAGCCGCATATGACAAACCGAGAGCTCCAAGGCGGCGCCTCCAAGAAGGTTACGACGCTAGCGCGCCGCCACCGCCTGACCCGGGGGTCAGAGTTTCCTCTGGAGCGACACGATGACTGGTGAGAGCCGCGACGACGCCTTCAAGAAGGTAACACGCTACGCCGCCGCCGGTCCGTCCGAGGATAGAACATGTTTTCACCCCAGCAAGCACTCACCGCCACCGAACGCCACACCCCTGCCACCATGCCGCCCACACGGCCATGGTCACCGGGCAGCACCAAGCCACGGGCTCTGCCCATGAGCATCGCGCTACCACCACCAGGGCCGCCGCCCCGGCATCCAAGACCTTGACACCACCTTACCCGAGACCCGTCGCTACCCCAACCAAAGAGATGAGTGGAAAGGTCGCTCCTTTACACACCCCTGGACGGCCCCCGGCGCCGAGACCCAAAGGGCCAGCCCAAAAAAGGCCTCCATAACCCGTCCTGCTGCACCGGGTGCAAGACAAGCTCAGTCCTGCTGCCAGGCGCGAGACGAGGTCGGTCCTGCTGTCGGGCGCGAGACAAGCATGGTCTTGCTGCCGGGTGCGAGACGAGCTCGGTCCTGCCGCCGGGTGCGAGACGAGCTCTGTCTCGCAGCCACGGGCGCGAGACGAGCAATGGACCGCAACTGGGAGCGGTCCAGCCCTATGACGAGGGTAGAGCCCGGACGACGAGGGGAGGGATCGAAGGTCGAAAAAGGCCGCTCACCGACGGCCGACGCCGCTCTCGGAGATGACCAGCCACCACCGTGACACGATCCAGACCACCACCATGAGCCACCACCACGCCGTGGCAGCCCACATCCCCGCATCCACGCCCTGGCCAACACCACCGGAAGCTCCACCACCCCACCGGAGAAGCGCAGCCGCCAGCAGCACCACCACCACCTTAGCAGGGCCGCCGGCCGTCCCTGCCGCCACCAACCACCAACACCAACCAGATCTGGGCAGAGCCACCCAGATCCGCCGCCAGAGCAACCCGCATCCTCGGATCCCCACAAGCCGCGCTGGAGGGGGAGGGAGGAGAGGGGGCACTCCTGCGGGCCACCACGACGCCGGAGAGGGGGAGGGGAGCCGGAGCAGAGGAGAGCCGCCGCCCGACGCCGACGGGCAGGAGGGGGCGCCCCGCGATGCCGGCCACCTGCACGCGGGAGGAGACGCCCCGCCGCCGCCTGCGCCACGCGGCCTTTGGCCGGTGACGTCGCCGGCGGCGGCGAGGGAGGAGAGGCCGAGGCGAGGGGCTGGGGCGGCGACGCTAGGGAAGCCGCCCGGAGTCGCCCGCGGGAGCGACTCTGGGGCGGACGCGTTTTCGAAAGAAGATGCTTTGTGCTTATTAACTGGAATAATGATAACATAAGTGCATTTCAGGTCCTTCCCTACTAAAAATAATCGAAGGATGCGTCAAATTAACAACGAGATAGAGTCCATTCTACGAGGTCTAATTGGGAAAAGGATGCAAGCTATGCAAGAAGGAGAAAGCACAAACGATGACTTACTCGGCTTATTGCTCGAGTCAAACAAGACAGACATAAATGAAAATGGCCAGTCCATTCCAGGAATGTCCACTGAAGAGGTAATAGAGGAGTGCAAGCTGTTCTACTTTGCAGGAATGGAGACAACATCAATATTACTCACGTGGACGATGGTGGTACTTAGCATGCACCCAGAGTGGCAGGACCGTGCAAGGGAGGAGGTTCTTGGCCTATTTGGAAAACATAAGCTTGACTACGAGGGTCTTAATCGACTCAAAACTGTGAGTATTTACTGAAATTACTTGAGTTGTTGCAAACATAGGATCGGAGGTACGTCATCTTATTAATATAGGTTGTGTAGGTGACAATGATTCTTTATGAAGTTCTCCGGTTGTACCCACCGGCTAGTGCCTTCACCCGGCAGACATACAAGGAGATTGAGATCGGAGGCATCAGGTACCCACCTGGTGTGATTTTCGAGATGTCTGTGTTGCACATCCACCACGACAAGGATATCTGGGGAGACGGCGTCCAACAATTCAGGCCCGATAGGTTCGCTGACGGGATCTCCAAGGCTTCCAAGGAACCGGGAGCATTTTTCCCGTTCGGATGGGGGCCACGGATCTGTATCGGTCAAAATTTTGCAATGCTTGAGGCCAAGATGGCATTGTGCATGATTCTTCGGCGCTTTGAGTTTGAGCTCGCGCGGTCGTATACTCATGCACCACATACCGTAATGATGTTGCGTCCCATGCATGGTGCTCAAATTAAGCTGCGGGCGATCTCTTCATAGTAGTATCGCCATATATACATTATTCACTATATATTATTATTTTCAAGTACAAAGGACTCTTATCTTGGCCATGTAATAAGGCTTTGTTGCCTTATGTATTTGCTAATAAAGGTCCAACATGATTTAGGGCCATGATAGCTCATCTGTTTGTACTCTTTGACCAAACGTATCTATGGTGCCACTCCTATGAAGCTATTGTGCAGCATTCATATGATGTAACACTGGTACGCTCTTCAAATGATTTTTTATCATTTCTCGTGGGCTTTGGCCAACCATTGTCTTCGAGAATAACTAGCCATACTAGTGCCTAATGCCCAACTTGGCGCGAAATGATTTAAAAATGTACGTCACTACTGGAATCACCACGTTTTCCAAGTGCCGGAAACACTCGGTAAAGGGCCAAAAACCCTTGGCAAAGTCTTTGCCGAGTGTTGCACTCGGCAAAGGCCACCCGACGTATACCTCTCAGGCAAAAAAAACTTTGCCGAGAACCAAAACACGGGCACTCGGCAAACAGTTTGCCGAGAGCCAAACGACCCGTCTCGGCAAAATAAAGTAAACTCATGGATGGCAGATGGAGATGGCGGCTGCCACGTGGCGACGCTTTGCCGAGAGTGGCTCTCTGGAAAGCAGGCCAATAGGAAAGTGTCACATGTCCAGGACCCGGCGTATACGGAAATTCCAGTAGTGCGTGTAGATAAACATCAGCCCACCGAATCACCACAGACCAGGAAGATCCTGACTGTCATTAAAGAAATAGATACGAAGTTTCGGTTTGTGCACTCATGGAGCAAACAAAGTACTTTTAAACTAAAAGTCAAAAGTGCTAATACATATGGGTTTAACAATGCAGGAAATGCTAATGCATACGATGCATTATGAATCTGGAATTATAATTTGATCAAAGTTCTCAGTTTGTAACTAAAATTTGGTATAAGCTAATCAAATATTTGCGCACATTGAATTGGTATTAGCTCCCAAGCAAAAAAATAATAATTGATCTACAGTGGCTGACCCAATCTTCTGAGGTTGATGTCTATGCCCAAGATTAAGAGCTTTGCCTCATTCTAGCTTTGCCTCATTCTAGTTAAATGAAGGTTTTACTGTGTTTTATTTATTCTAGGCAAGGAGCTTCAAATCACACACAAAATCAAGTGAATTAATTAGCTCATTTTAGTGTAGGACAAATAGCGCATTTGCATCAGTCACATCAACAATAAAAACACAATGTACGTACTAACCTGGCTGGTCGTCCTCTTCTCCTGGAGTTTCTACAGAGCTACAGTACTCCATCGCCCATCTGGCTACCGCGGCGCCTTTGGACCTTGGTCAAAAACCTGCCAAAATATATGGTGAATGCTGATACCAAAAACACTGTCAGCATATAACCTTCAACCATCAATTTCCGGGCTAATAGGCATGAAGCGATGGAACTACCCAATCCAGATGATAGCTGATGGTCGATAAAGCCAAGAGGAATGTCTTCGCCATTTGGCCTCAATGCCGAAGTTCAGAGGAAGATAACAAAGTGTACATTGAGCCCTTGAAGAATGACTGTATATGGCTCCCAACAATGTATTTTTCTTTAATCATAAAATTTATGGACAGCTTTCGAATGCCAATTCTAATTTAAATACATGTCTGATATTCTGTTGCAGCAAATAAAGCGCCAAGCATACCTGAACCAATTGCTTTAGCTGCAACCTTGAACTGAGCGATACAGTCCTTGCATTCAGATGAATATCCGTAGTTTTCACTCCACGAGGACATTATGGTATATACAAATGTAGTTAGAGACTTCGACATATACAAATACCAGAACATCCGCGATTGCCCAGTCTCTTAGTAGTACAAGGCACAATACAAGCACGAATGGCAGGTAGCCATGGAAGCTCACACGGATAAGCTACGGTTTCAAAAGAATGTGTCTTGTATTTGTATTTCGCCACCTCCATGCTCTCAAAGTCGATGGAAAATAGCCATTTCTCCTCTGCCGGAGAAAGCACGATAGAGCTCGTGCTGGTTGAGACAATCTTGGTAGACTGACGAAAGTACTCATCCTTGTGCCCTTCTAGTCCACGGGTAGCCTCCATTAATTGGATGCTCTTCTGAAGCTCCCAATCGGGACTATCATACCGCCTTGCCGCAAAGATGCGAAGGTTGTCGCCCTGCAAGCAAACAAGATGCACCATGTCGTCGTCGTCATCGTCGATATTGAGAACCCACAAAGCCGATCCTCGGATGTGGTCCGGCAATGCGAGGATCTCAAACTCGTCTTTCCACTGGAAATTATAGGTTAGCATACAGGAAGGGTCATCTTGCATGGCCCAGAAGATAGAAATTTGGGCACGACCAAGGAAATGCAGGGATTCCGTGGCATGGAAGCGGAATTCAGGACTGGCCCTCTCTGGGTACTTGACGATGAACCAGCTGGCACGCTTCCCCCTCCATCCCTCTTCGAACGCGTAGGCATTCGCTGTGCCAATGTTATCACATACCCCGATGTGCTCATTGAAGAGCAGGCAAATCACTCTGAAACTCAACATTTCATCGATGGCACGGCCCCACCGCGAGGTATCTCCTCTGTCATTGAAACCATGGAGGAATACACCAATGCATCGGTGGTATTTCTTTTCCTCCATGCGTGGGATTAGTTGGTAACGCCGTGTGAGGGGCTCGCAGACTACGAGGTCAGGCAAGGTATGACGTCTCCACCCAGTCTTCTTCTTGGCGAGGAGGAGGAGGGTGTGGCGGCTATCAACGATCTCCCATGACCTTCTGCCGCCTGCAGGGAGGAAGTCCAGGGAGAAGTGGCGGCTACTGACAGACGGCGCAGGTGAGGAAGGAACAAAACTGAGGCGGCGGCCGTCAACAGGGGATTTGCGGTTATGATAATGGCCTGCAACAACAGATAAGGAATGGGGGCTGGAACCAATGTAAGAGAGGAAGTTTGCGTCAACGATGATGCGGCGCCATTGCTTGCAGGTGGCTGCAGCTCGGACGAGCCATTGGGGTGAGGTGAGGTACAAGAGGATGAGCTTGAGGAGCTTGTCGGGGATGTCGTGTAGCGTCGTCGGCCTTGCCGGCGACTCTCTGGGCGCTAGCACCGTGTAATTTACTCTGTTGGCCATGGGATGGGGGCTGGTCGATCAAGAGCTTCGGCTCCTTGTTTATATATATGGCCTTGATTAGGAGTATATTAAGCAACACTAGCTCTGTCATAATGCTGGCTCTGGCGCGTCGTGCCCCCCAAGTAGGTCTGAATCCCTCCAAGTATTTATTTTTTATCCTAAGAAAAAGTAGGTTTGAATCCCTCCAAGTAGTGGTTGTGGTTGGATTAGCATATTTTGCTCGTCAACGGGTTCCTTCCCCAAATATTAATTGTATTTTGGGTATACGCGTAACTCTGTGCAGTTTGAACAAGACTTCAGACAAACAAAGCCATGCGAATATGTATCAGGAATATTCTTACCTGTGAACGCCATGTTGTGGGCTCACATACTAGGAGGTCAGGCAAGGTCTTCTTCTTCGCGAGGAGGAGGGTGTGGCGGCTAAACTAGAACCACAATAAAACCTTTCTGAGAAATAGAAAGCGGCAAAATGGAAAGTCGGAAACCAACTCTCTTTTGGCGAGTGACAGATAAACAAGGTGTTTCCCTATCCTTTGCTGAATCATGTGGATTACCAGAAGAGCACCAACTTCAACTCTAGGCATACATCAATGCGAACTCCATTAATCTTAAAAAAATAGCCGTCGAATATTCGCCGGGGGGGGGGGGGGGGGGGGGGGGGGGGAGGGAATCTTGGTACTCCAGGTACTTACCAAAGGTAAAAAGCAGAGGAATATAAACTACGGCCGCAGTCCTGAATATATATGTGGCACATGATTGCTTAGTGTAATTAAATCTATATGATGAGACTGGCACATGATTGCTTAGTGTAAGGCACTAAATGTCCAAGATATCTTGGGCCAGGTTTAAAGAGAAGCATCCAACTGTATCTTATGCCAGTATGCATAAAGTAATTATTCTAATTTCTTGTTGATGACCTCATTACTGCCAGAATACAAATTGTATCTGAAACAACGGATCTCTACAGGTGAGCAAGGCATACCACGGATACTGATAATAAATGCTTTAAGCAAACATTTTGTAGTTAAACCATTACTTACCATAACATTATGCCAAATCCCCGCACAATAAATCCAAAGCATTGAGAAAAAGGGTCGATTTTGCAGCTGATCACCAGAGCAACTAATGCCCCAGAAAAAGTCCAGCTATGAATACCGCGACATATTCCATCTGTGCACCCTCACTGTTGCATATTCAGAAATGAGCATCTCAACATTGTAACCTGAAAAAGAGATTTATCTAAGAAGGGATATTACAAGACAACTTCCAGATTTTCTTAGTATGAAATTAAAAATGAATTTTATTGATACATGTAAGCAACATGCAGCACATCTCACAAAAAGGGAGCATGTACAGGCAGATGAGATATATACCTTGCAGCTGCAACAGCATGTCCAAATTCATGAAAAAGCAGTAGATAATGTTGTCGATGTTATGATGATTGTGGTGTCCATTATCAACACACTGAAGCGGGAAGCCTACACCAAGTAAATTCATGCTGAATGGCTGATGTGAAAAAAAGAAGCTGAAAGAAGAAAAAAAAAGTTGTGTCCCCGGTAGGTTTTGTAGCCCGGCACTAATATATCCACCTCCAAAATAAAATGCATCAATTGTGTCCCACAATAGCATCTGACATTGCAACGAAACAATGTGACTGTGACTATCAAAAACTGTAAAGAAATACTCCCTCCGTCCCATAATATTATAGGACGGAGGGAGTAATTTGTAATGTTGTTATCGACCTGCTATAGGCAATTGATTCATTAAAAAGAACCAATTCAGTAATCTTTGTTAAATTTAATCAATATTGCTGATATTCTTCTAGAAACGATGACTAAACTAGAACCGTTATAAAACCTTTCTGAGAAAAAGAATGCAAAAAAAAAAAAGATGGAATGCCGCCCGAAGCCAGCTCTCTTTTGGTAAATGACAGAAAAGGGTTTCCCCATGCTTTGCTGAATCATGTGGATTTTTGGAAGCACAAATTTGAACTCCATACGAACTCTGGTAATCTTAAAGATAGCCGTCGAATATTCGGGGAACTGCATGAAAATTAATAATCTTGGTGCTCTAAAGGAGGATATGAGATTTCCATACCAAGGTGGCTAACAGAGGAATATAAACTATGGCCGCAATCCTGAATGTATATGTGTCATCATCAGCAATCATTGTACAGTGTGAAGACTGAAGATTAAATTCCAACTAGGTCGTTGTCCCAGTAGTACCTCGCATGTCCCTGTCCCAGACTGAACACCAGGTCGTTAAGCCGTAGATCTATCTTGCAGTTGCAGTAGCCGAAGCTGGCGCGATGCGAGCATCTCCAGCCCTCCAGCTTCCCCGAAGCCCCCAGACGCTCTATCGATCCTGGGCATCTCGCAGACCGCCGCCAGGGGGGCTCACCTGGTTACTCCGCGCTGCCACCCGCCTCCGCCTCCCTCGGGCGCGCTGCGGTGGCTAGAGCGAGCAGGGGCGGAGAGGAAGAGGTGGGTGAGCGAGGAGGGTGGAGGTGCTACCAAGGTGAGCCGCCGCCACGGAGCTGGGTGAAGTATTCGCTATTCCGGTCGCCGCCTCGCCGCCGGCGGTGGAAGATTTTAGACCAACGGAGGAAGACTAATGTATGGAATCACCGAGGACGGCCCATTAAGTCTGAAGCCCACCCACGCCCATGTGCAGCTCAGCAAATAGTACTCGCTCGAAGACTGGACTGGATCGCACAACATACGACAGCTGAGCTGACTCCTCGCGCGGCCCAGGAGGAGGAGGAGGATGAACGGCGGCAAGAAGAAGTTCGGCGGCGGGCGGGTGCCGACGGGGACCCCCTCGCTGGCGTGGTCGTCGGTGGTGGTGGTCGCCTCCCTCCTCGCCGGCGCCTCCATCATCCACAACATCTACAAGCCCGACATGGTAAGTCTTTGCTTCACTCATCCCCCCACACCTTGGGCATGCACGCCAACTGTTCGACGCAATGCTTCCCTGCCTCCGTGCTCACCTCTCTCATACTCGGCCCCTCTCTCTTATTTTGGTCATCGCAGACTCTCCCGCCGGTGGAGGTCGCTGACAGCAACGGACCGGTAGCCGGCGGCGGCGATCGCAAGGGGAGCTGAGCTAAGGCCTGACGCAGGCGACGCCCGGTGCTCGAGGCTCTACAGGATAGATAACTCAGGGCCGTTACTTTATTTCTAGCTCGCTACAAACGTATGTGGAGTTCTTCGTTTTGTATCTTCATGACAGACGTGAACAAAACAATTCGAGCTTTTGGAGCTTGTACTCTGCTTTTTTTGCTTGTACTCTGCTTAATATGGTGATTGATGATCGATGGATGGTGCTTGTTACATTCCTCAATGGATGGTGCTGGTGGGTAGCATGTTAATTTGATCCAAGCAACCACTTTTACTATCTTGTACTCTTCCTCCGTTCATAAATATAAGCCTTTTTATAAGATTTTCATATGACTACATACGGAGCAAAAAGGGTGAATCTCACTCTAAAATCCATCTATATATATCCATATCTAGTCCACATTGAAATCTTTAAATAGACTCACATTTAGAACCGGGGGAGTATTTTCGTGGCTTTCGCATTGGTCCATGACTGCCATGCATGGGTGGTGGCGTGTCACGGCCGGACATCAGGAGGAGGAATGGAACTTTTCTTTTTAGCTGCTTTTTAGCTGCTATGAATCCATTTTGAGATGCAAAAGAGCTCAGGCTTCAATTATGGTCTTGTTCTTAACTGCTTGAGATAGCGCATGTATCCCTTTTTTATTGTTAAACCTCCACAAGTCTTTTCATGCTCGCTAATTGAACTGTTCGTCTTCATCTTAATTCATTTGTTTCCCGGTGGCAAATTTCTTCCCGCATCCGTCTACGGACGGGGGACCAGTCCACGAACACAGATGTAGGGAAGGTGGCCATCCAACGCTGCCCACATTTATTTCAACAACTTTTTGAACCAACCGGATGAAATTCGTGCAAACATGGTGGATTTTGATACAGACCGGACGAAAACATTTACATTTTGGACATATTTTAACTAAAAAGGTAAATTATGTGCGCGTACGGTCGGCTGGAGTTTCATTCCCTCGACACGGATATGTTGCACTAGTCTACGGTCGACCTCGACGGATCCCTTGTCTTCACCATGTCCAACAGCCAGCTCATCGGACTGCCGGGAGCCCCGGTGGTATATTCTTTCCTCGTATCTTCCCTATGTCCGGCTGCGCCGCTCATCAGAATGGCAAAGGGGGTGCTTCAGCCGGAGGAGAAGGGTGCCTACTCCACTTTCGTGAAGCCGAGGCGAGAGTCGACGATGGTCTTTGCTGAAACAGGCAAGTCACTGGCTGTGCACGCCGGGGACGCACCTACAGTGGCCTTCCTGAGACCCAAGGGCGAACGAGCTACGAAGTGGGCACGTAATAAAGAAAAAAAATGAACTGTTACCATTGCGGTGAACCGGGTCATTTTGTGGCTGAGTGTACGACAGAGCTATGTGATCTATACCTCAAACCGAAGCATGGTTCAGGAGAGTGCCCCCTCCTTTTGGAACCAAAGCCGGTGGTCACTATCTATAGGGTCTGTTGCCCCGAGTTGATGTTCTTTGAGTCGCCTAACACCACCTCGCCCGGGCCTATGACAGAGAGCTTGATAATGGGTGTGGTGAAGGTAACACGTGGATCGATGACAGAGGAGCAGGTTATGCAACAACTCCGTGAGTTGGTTTCAGCCAGTTTCCATTGGGTCACTGTGAAACTTGAGGAGCAGGTGTACAGGGTGGACTTTCCTATGAGAGAGGACCTAACTCCTCTCCTTAAGTTCGGTATGAGTAGGGTGCCTAATAGCAATTGTATTCTCGAGTTTGATGCCTGGAAAAAAAGGAGCCACGGGGAACACCTCTTTCTCAGATCTAGATCCCATTCTCGGGGGCACCTGAATAATTTTTTGGTCACCTGGAGGCTGGGTTCACTTAGTGGCAAGACGGAGCGGGTTCACATGCCTTTCCCCCACGCCCAGGCGTTGCTCGTCTTCTTGTCAGTGTTATCGATGTTGAGTCGGTTCCGGGCATTGTGAGATGGACCCATGCAGGCATGATGTATGACCTTGAGGTCGAGATTGAGGGCCCCCCACTGTTTAATGGGGTGGACCAGAATAATGATGTGCATATGGGAGAGGGTGATGATGGCAGTGGGACGAATGAGGACAAGGGTGCAGAACATAGTAGGTGCAACGACGCTAAGAGAGCAGAGGGACAATCTGCCCAGTCAGCTGAGGGTAGTGCAAGCAAGGGGCGGCGCCCCCGTCGATGCTAATGAACGCTTTGAGGTTCGTTTCATTTGACGCATCATCCGCTCCCGGTTGCCTTTGGGGCCCGAGCTGGACGACCCTGCGGAGCACGAACTGCCACCATTGTCACCGGTGACTTCACCAGGTGCACTGGCACAGCTGGGTGTTGTCATTGGAGTGGTGGGCCACATCGCCTAAGCTGATCCTGACACCTCAGCGGTCATCTCAGGTGGGAGTGGTGGGCCACCCAAAGCCTCTCGGTTTTTTTTGCATAGATACATCATTTGCACTCCTATGCATACAACAACATCCTAATGGTGATCTAGAGAAAGGGACGATGGTTGTCATGCCTTCTTCACCACCACGTGCTACAGCAAGCACAACACCCAAGGCTCGCATGCGCTGGGTACCCCCTGCCGGGCTGGGAAAATTTGAATATGGATGGGAGTTTCATAGCGGCCAAGGGTGCGGCGGGAGGAGGAATGATCCTGCAAGATGACAGAGGCGAGATCATCTACAGCACATGCAGGGAGCTGCACATGTGATAATGCTTTGGAGGCGGAGCTAGCGGCGTGCAGAGAAGGCTTAGAGTTGGCCTTACATGGGACTAACCTACCTATTTTGGTTGAGATGGATAGCATGGAGGCGGTCTCTATGCTCACAGTGCACGAGATGGATAGATCGTCACATCGTGCACTCATAGAGGAGATCCGCAAGTTGGTTGATCTTGATGCTATGGAGATTTCTTTTACTCATTGTAGCAACATTGTTAGTAATGAACTGGCCGCCTATGGCTGTAGCACTCCACGCACAACAGTCTGGCTTACACGGAAATGGACTTTGTTGTAAACCTGACTTTCGCTGAGAAGCCTCCTTGAGTAATGAGAATCTTTTTTCCACACGCATAAAATAAAATTAAAACAAAGTTTGCTATTCGCAAAAGAAAATATTAATAAAATTTGAAGTTTGAGATCCCTAAAAAAAGTTTATAGTCAGTTGGGGTTACCCAGTCAGTTGCTACCTTGGAGTTGGTCCCACGACTGACATTATACAGGGGTGGACGTGCCACGGCCGGACACCGAGGGGAGGAAGGAAACGTAACCATGTTGTCGGGGCATAAAAGAGACAAGATAGATGCGACCGGGTACGCACTGGAGGAGATTTACATCCCGTCTCCACCGAATTTTTTTCCTTCTCAACCTTTTCTTTTTGCATGATAATACGCGTCTCGTTATATCATAAGTATCATAGTACAAGCCACGTATAAATCGACCTGGCAAAGCTGAAAAGACAGCAAATCGCTAGCCTTTGCACAAAGAAACAACAACCAAGAAGTAAAATTACAATCAAGACCGAAGAAACCTCTGAACTTGACACCAACGTCTGTCGCCTGCCTCCGAAACCACCATAGCAGTCACCAAAGAAAGAAAAAAATGACGAATCATCTTCACACCCGAGCTCGAAGCGGCTCCATCGCTGATATGCAGTTTTGCGGACACTCAAGGTGGCTCACCAAAAGCGAAATCATTACCGTTGAATGAATCAGACAGGGGAAACACCCCGGACACGCCATCGAACTCTAGATTTGGCACCCCCACACGACTAAGACGCCGGTTGAGAAAACCACACCTGCCATCCACGAACCACGAACCCAGCACATGATCCACTATCTTCCATATGCCGCCAATGCAGACCACAATCTGCATCTGCTCCCGGACTACCTCCCAAGCTCCGCTCCGGCGCGGGAGCAAACGCCGTCGCAACGGCGGAGCCGGAGGACACAGGTGCACCACGAGGATGTCGCCACCACCACGCCATTCCTGTTTGAACAGACTGATTTACAACTCCATCACCAACCATAGGACCGATCACCTCATCGAAGTAGGATCTGAAGAAACTTTATTCAACACTGCCATCCCCGCCGCCGAAGCAAAGATGATGAACAACCCAAAAATCTAAACACGAAAGTAAAAACGATCCACACGCGTGGATCCGGTGACCCCCCTCACCACAGACGACCAAGGCCGACGGTGGAGGGGAGCCGCCAAAGGGCAGCGCCGTGGGAAACTCCTGGCGGCAAGGTCGCCCTTTCTTTCTTCGAGGGGAAGAAAGACGAGCTGTGGACTACTTTCTCAATCTCCTACTCCCCAAGCAAAAACGTTGTATAGTAGTATATATAGGGGTATAAAAGAAACAGGATACACGAAGCTACGTGTACGTAGGCCGCTCCATCCAAACTCCAAGCCCTAACACGTATACATCAGTTGTCTTTTTTAGAACAACACGTACATTACTTATAACCCACGGACATATCGGTTAATCCATAGGAATCTACTACCAATGTCGTCTCTGCTGTGGCGTTCGGCCGCCGCCGCCGCCCGACGGCAGCTCGGCCGGCCGCCCTCCGCGAGGACGGCGATTCGCTCCATGGCCTCCTCCTCATCATCATCATCCTCATCGGAGAACATGAAGGTTCGCTCGCTTCTACCATCTACCTCTTCAACCGACAATCCGATTCAATTTGGCTTACTGCTTCCATCCGCCTGCATGGTTAATGAACGATGATGATCCACATGTGACACAGAACAAGCTGGCTCATCCTTTTCAACATCGTTGTATTTAATGCGTGGATCTATAGCCTGAACAACAAGACCAGAGCGCACACGGAGGAGATGAGGAGCGTCCGGCAGGAGATTCAGAGGCTGCAGGCGTCCAACACCGAGCTGCAGCGCGATCTCATGACCAGGCGCCATGCCACAAACCGAGCAAATTGAGAGATAGTTGCGCGCTACTTGACGCATATATAGGTGCATTACACGCGCATAACTGCTAGTTATTAATAGTATTATTTTCTTGTCATCGATCGTCTAATAAACTGATCAGTAGTGTACATCGTGTTTTCCCCAATGGTTTGTTTTGCGTGTTAAGACCTTTTTTTTGAACATGGATGTCAGTTAAGACTTTAATTATGCACCAAGCTAGGTGTCTGTGTGTGACTGCCATAGAAGATGTTTGTATTTGGCGGTGGATTGTTGTTCGGTCAGGAATATGTTGTATCAACTTAACCAAATTGATAGCACTGCCCGCGGTCAGGTACCAAACAAAACTACAGAGGCAGATGCATATGCACAGAGGCAGAGGCCTCTCCTACAGAGATGCCCATGTCTATTTGACGGTGGACTTGTTGTTTGATGGGGATTGCATTGTATGAACCAATAAAAAAATTCACCAATGATACCTAATAACAGCGACGCGTGGTGTCGTTTCCTCCTTGGGGGCGTCATTCTTGGAGGCGTACACGGGATCGAGGGACCAGCGGGTGCCTTATTGGTGGAGCGGTACTTCATCCTTCACATTGATGACGGCGAATCTCGGCGGCGTGGTGCAGTGGAGACTCGGCGTCCGATGCGCGGGGATGGACTCGCGCAGGTGGAGGTAGTTGTCTGGCGTCAAGGTGGCGTCGATGACGGAGTGGCCTGACAAGGTAGAAGCCTCAATATCTGCTATGAAGACGGACCTGGGAAAGATGGCGGCGACGACACATGTGAGTGCGTCAGACCAGTTTATGCCCCAGACCCGGTATGTGGCTCGGCTGGAGCTTCTGGCTTTTGATGATAGGCTTAGGTGAGTAGACCGGGTATGTGGCCCAGGTAGCACCCCTTCATCATATGGATAGGAGTAGTGGCATATGTTGCCAAGATGGTGGATTCAGGCATATTGTTGTAATACTTTGTAAGGTCCTCGGGAATAATCAATAAAGTGGCCGTATGCATCTCCCAGATGCAGAGGCCGGGGGTCATCCTCCTTTTCTAAAAAAAATGATACCTAATAACGAGCATATATATTTACAATAAGGGTCTGTCTAGGCCATGTTATTGGACATCTAAGTGACTCAATCAAACTAAAAAAAGAAAAAGAAAAAATGTCTACACGAATCTTCGTGTAAAATCGATGATATAAGACTTAGGGCACATCAAGATATATTTTAGCAAAACTGTTACAACAAACCGGAGAGATGGTTTTCTCTCCCCCTGAGGTGTCAGTGTGTCTTTGGCTTACTTTTGGAGATGGGGCTTCTTTGCTCTTGTCCAAGTCGAGGTGTTTCTTTCGTGTGCTTTGAGTGGACAACGTGACGTGCATGGGCTCCCCTGAGAGAAATATGGTGAGGTTGGGTGGAACCGTATATAGATAGGACGACAAGCACCAAAAGACGATATGCTCCTAACTTGATCTAGTGCCGAGATTATGTGACTGCAGCTAAAAGATGTTTTCGAAACTAAAATTACTGAAAAATTATTTGAGGTCGACTATATCACCAGAAACGCTCAATGGTTTGCCAATATGTTGTATTCAGTGGAATGAGTTGCATAGTATTGATCTTGACATTGTCATCAATAATTTTGCATAAAAATGTACGAAGGAGTTGATCATTGGATGCTAGAGGTCCATGACATTTCTCTTTCAATGTGCTTTGTAACTTCTAGGAGACTAAATTGTTATTAAATATTATTTCATAAAAAATATCATTGTCTGGCTTGAGAAAGTTCTTTTTTCTCCCCCCCCCCCCCCCCGCCCGCCCCCCCCCCCCCCCCAACAAAAAAAAAGAAGGATGGCTAGCTACCAGTAAAAATAAAACCTAAAAATCTAAAAAAATGTGTACGCACTATATGGGCAAACAGAGCGGCCGGCTCCTGGCCACTCGTTTCCGCCTATACGTTGAACAGGTGCCACCTGGTCGGAACCACATGGCTTGCTTTTGGACTATTGCTCTCTCATATGGTGGACATGGAATATAGTTTGGAAGGAAAAGCAATACACGTTGTGCATTCTCTCTTTGCATGTTACTGAGTTAATTACGTTTCACAGAAATTCAAAAATAACATATCTTTGAAACCGCGCGTTAGAATTCTGATCCATTTTTATTGTGAAATCCTCGCGACGATATCTTTGAAACTAGAACCTGCATGGGTACATTTTGATGACTTTTTCGATGCTAACTTTGATGCTAGATGGTGTAATTTTAGTACTGCATTGTGTGACTTTTTTGAAAACCAATTTTTAGAGCTGCATGATCCAAGTTCCTATGTGGTTTCAACCTAGTAACCATGACAACATGATGTGCAACTAGTCTACTGCCCCGGCGAACTACCTTGTAGTAGATGGCAACTCTTCATTTTTTCTAATATGGATTAAGAGGGACAAACTATTTTTGTTTGTAGATTATTTAGGGTACAAAATATTTCTTTTTCAGTCGTCTATCGGGCAAACGGCCAACCGCCAGACGGATCTAAAATAAAAACAGCTTCTTCTCTGTCTATGCTTTAATCCACCGTAAATTAGCGTGAACGGGAGAAGAAACCTTGTTGGGTGCATGTGACGAGTCTCGGCCGGACACTGCTAGCTAGGATGATTTAAGGAAATCATATAGTACCATACAGGCATTGTTTGAGTCCTTCTCGGAGAGGGAATCCGCAGGCTTTTACTCAACATCGGTCAAAGATACACAGGTACATATATATTCGATCGATGTCAGAACGATCGATAGTAAATCGCAAGCTCTCTCCATCGAGACTCCAAGCCCCAGCACGCTAAGTTCATATATAGATAGACTGATACATTGCTAGGTGTCGACGTATAGGGTTGGAACGATGTCTCGGCTGTTGCGTGCTGCCTCTGTAGCCGGGCGACGGCTGGTCCGGCCGCCCACCTCCTCTCCCGCCGCGACGATGGTCAACGGCCTCCGCCGCTCCATGGCCTCCTCCTCCGCTACCACGAGGACGGCCCATAGCCTCCGCCGCTCTATGGCCACCTCCTCCGCCTCCACGAGGACGGTCCATAGCCTCCGCCCCTCCATGGCCTCCTCCGCCGCTGCGACGGCGGTCCATGGCGCCCCCTCCATGGCCTCCTCCTGCCGCTGCCGTGAGACCATGGAGGTTCGCTCGCCCTACCAGCCCTTCAATCTATTTACCACCTGCACTGCATTGCATATGCATTCTTATCGACGATAATGTTGATTTATATGTGAATGCATGCATGACATGAGTATATGACGGACGACGTGCTGTTCGATGGTGCAGGGACGCTGGATGATCACTCTGGCCAAGTGGGGGCTCATCTGCACCGTCGGCAATGCGGTGGTGGACATGAAGGTTGAGAAGGAGGCCACCAGCATCCGGGAGGAGATGTTGTCGCTTGAGGAGGATACAATCTGCATGCAGCACGAGATGTTGTTGCTTCATGCGTCCAACGCCGAGCTGCAGGAGCTCATGGAGCCCTATATTGCCAGGTGGCGTGCCAACAAGGAAGAAAATTAAGAGATCATTTATTAAGCATAGTATGTAAGATATATTCAGATTTTCCTGTTAGGCTAGCCATAGTGGGAGTAACTTACTAGCTAGTAACAGAACACATCCCAAGACACATTTGCTTATGTGGTAAAGAGTTAATGATGAGAGAGGTGTTTGTAATATGTCTACAACCTAATTAATGTAGGGCTTACATGACGCTGTACCTTTGTTATCATAGTCTGAATTCACTTATTCAAGCTTAGAGGACAAAAATCAAAGTGAAGTGTTCAGAAACGCAGGTACATTAAAGACATATCAGCTAGGTACTGTTTATTCTATAATTGGGTGTTTGATAATAAAAATACAAATATTTTAAGTACAAATTACCAAACATGTGTATGAAATTATACTTTTTATGGTCAACATACACTTTTAGAATAGTTAATGTTAACTTTAGTTTTCTTTACTAAAACACACATGAATGTTTCCAAAGCCGTAACATCGCCTCACTACATTTGTCTTCTCCTAAATTAACTAATCTCCTATCAAAATTTAGTCTAACACAACTGATCCTGATTCAGTTCATACCTATAGCTAAATATGCATTGTCTGGCACAAGGGAATCCCAACGGGGTTGCCATCAAACAGCTCAAAATTGATGATGAGTATGATGACAAACATAGAAAAAATGCTGACTTCACGTGTCTTGAAGGTTTTTATTTTTTGTTAGATGTGTGTTAATGTAATGACCATGTTCGTCTATGTAACCCGACTCGCCGCCACCCATGAACCTCTAATCACCGCCCAGATAAAATTGGTTGTTAGTTAAATAAATGACACTTTACCTCATACCGTAATTCTAATTTACGCTATCGATCGATGTTTAACTTTGCTTTGATTTTGTTGTGTAAGCCTAGATAGAGGGTTGTCGAGTATATGGATCTGATAAATATCACCTTAAAATTTGTATATGTCATCTTCTAGCATAGATCTAACTATTATTATTTTTCTTCAAAAAGGAGGTTGAAAGCTCTAACCTCTGCATCAATGTGATGCACACAACCCAACAGGAGTATGATTTTGTGTCTAAGTGGTTTTTCATGCGAGAACCCTTAGTTGTACCCCTACTTGTTAGCATTTTTCTCAGTTGTTGCACAAATCAAGCCTACTATTCTTGGGGTTTGGCAATTGGTGGAGACATAGATGCGCTCTAACTTATTACAATGACAACGTAGGTTCAAAATTTTACAATTCAGGATAAGGTAGTATCACCGTTTATTCTATACAAAGAGAATCGGTAGTCTTTCTAACCAGTGGTAAACAACCCTTAAACACAAGAAATTAGTCTTGCCTCCTTCCATCGATCCCGGCTAGAAACCAATCCTACTCACCAAGATTTAAGCATACATTCCTGATTTGGTGAAATATCTATGGGCGGGAGCATGTGCAGCACCATCATGTTACTCCACTTTAAGTTGTGATGAATATCTCACCTAAAACCCCATTTACTCCTATGCCGACCAACCTTGTTAGTGTGCTGCGATCAATATGTGCTTTCCTACCTTCATATGGTTTTTTTATGAGGAGGTGTAGCCACCATGCAAAGTACCAAGGACAATTGCCAAGCCATCATGATTTTATCGTCTAGTCTAGTCATATGGATACGCACCATTGAGAAACAGAATGAATGAAAATACCTCTAACTAGACAAGTGCAAAATATAAGACTTGTGCCTTCCTTGCGTGATTCCGCATGGTTTTAAGCAAGGTAATATATATTGATCTTGGAATCGTGACAACTGTAGGCTGCGGGTGCAACTTCAAAACACAAGCAAAGTTGAGGATTAATTAGATCAATATATACTTCAAAACACAAGTACTCCTGGCATGTCTAAAACACAAGCAAAGGTGAAGTACTCCTGGTATCAAATCAAATATATACTTCAAAAGACAAGCAGAGTAATGAGAGCCCATGCCCGCCCAAATCAAATCGATCACACCGTGCATGTCTTGCCAGAAAGGATTCTATTGCACTTGCCCTTTTTTTTCTATTGAACTTCTAGTGCTATTATGATATGCTGTCATATTAGCAACTTGTTTGGGAACGACATGTTGCGTGTGTGTGACTGTCACGGCCGGACACCGGCCGGAGAGAGAGGAGACCATAGTCGAAACAAAACAGCCGTCGCACGTATGTGCGTGTCCATGTCAAATCCAGGCACTGCATGCACGCTAAGATTGACTATTAAGGAATCAAGGACTTTTGGACTTTGTTGGGTCTTCTTCTCCAAGCCACCCGGCCAATATCTATCGACGATGCACGTACCATATATGTTTGATCGATCACAACCTTAGATGTCTGAATCGCATCGTCAAAACTCCAAACCATAACACCTACGTCAATTGATCGACCGAGGCTCACAAAGTCCGCCAAGATGATGGAGGTAGGTTCGCTCGCTCAACCAATCGCTCAATTTGATTTACTTACTTATACGGCATGCCTTCATGGAGGCCAACGACAACGACGATGATCTGCAGGGGACCTGGGTGCTCTGGGTGGGCGGCTACCTATACCTCCGCGAGAAGCTCCTCGCCGCCGCCGATAAGAGGGTCTGCAGGACGATGGGTCCGGAGGTGGGCAAGAGGCTCCGTGCCGCCGACGAGGCCCACAAGGAAGATATGAGGAGCCTCCGGCAGGAGGTGAAGGAACTGCGGGAGCTGCTGGGCAATGGATCAACAACACGCACGCACCAGCGCAGCGAATAGATTAATTAAGAGTGTTTACCTAGTGGTATATATATGTTTTGGGTGAGTTTCTAGTATATAATCAGTCAAGACTTTTTGGTTTGCCTATGGCGACTAAGATAGTAGCACTATCGTATTTGACTGGACGGATTGATGTTCGTTTGAACCCAAATCACAAATTGTTGTGTTTGTAGTACAAAGTTATACTAAGTCTACAACACTTATTTTGAGACAAACTAGTACGAGCTTATTAATAGTATATTAGAGCATCACCAACGGATGCGCCAAAAGACGAGCTCGAGCGGTAAACGGGCATTTTAGCGCGTGCGGCAAGTTCTCGCGCGCTCCAGCCGAGGCGGGAAACTAGCGCGCGAGGAAAGCGATTGCGCGCGGGGGAGATAGCGGTAGCTCGCGCGGTAGATTTGGCGCGCCGCTTCGCACGCGCCTATAAAATGCGTTGCTCGTCACGCGCCCAATCTCCTCGCCACCTCGCCGCTTCCAGCGCTTTCTCGCCGCTTCCAGCGCCCCGCCACCACTGCGCCAGCATGCCGCCGCACCGCAGGGGATCTTCGGGCTACCGGGGCGTCCGCGAGCGCCCCAACGGTTGGTACTACGCCGAGATCCGGTCCGGCGACGTCCGGCTCGGCCTCGGCACGTTTCGCACCGCGCACGAGGCGGCCTGCGTGTACGATGCAGCGGCGTGGTGTCCAGAGAGGCCTCCGTCACAGATGAAGTTCCGGGACGTCTACCCGCGCGAACAGGCGCAGGCCATCGCCCCTCCGCCTCGTCCGATCACGGACCAAGACCGTGCGGACCACCTTCGACGGCAGCGCCACCTCCTCGTCGCCGAGGAGTACGAGCGAGCCATGGCGGAGTGGCGCCGGCGCCACCCGGAGGACGTCGCCAACGAGCGCGCCTACTGGGCGGAGAGGACGGCAAGGCGCCGCGCGGAGCGGGCGTACCGGCGTCAGCGGAAGGCATTGGCGATATCGCAGCGCGATATCGTTGAAGCAGGTGGGAGGTCGATCTTCACGTCAGACGATGAATATTGGGACGACATATGGATCTCAACCTCGGACAACACCACCAAGGAAGAAGATGATGATGAGGACTCGGAGTAGTTCTAGCTGCACCCTAGTTTATCTAGTTGCACCGTAGTTCGGTTTTATCTACCTATGGTATGAACTATGTAAAAAATCTTTGTATCGTTTTTTATATCTATGTGAAATTTATTTTGTGTCCAAAATGCATCAAATATGGACATGCACGGGCTGCTCGCACGCGCTGTATTTTAGCGCGCTGCTGGAGCTGCGCGTGCGCTGTATTTTAGCGCGGCCGCTGGAGCCAACGCTGTGCGCCACGCCAAACCTGGCGATGGGCGCGCCGCAAACCACTTTTTAGCACGCCACGTGTTGCGCAGCTGTTGGAGATGCTCTTAGACATTTCCTAAGAAGAACTAATCAAACCTACAAAGCATAAATAGGAAAATCACAAACATGACTCTGGGAATGCAATTTAGCTCAATATCATCAGCAATTGGCAACACCAAGAAATTCATCCACCCAAGTGACTCGCAAAAGACAAACCTCGTTGGATCGCCGCAACAATAGAGCATGACATATGATGAAGGTGGCAACCACGGCAATGACATCAGCGAGGGCACCACAAGGTAGACAGTCGTGCCAGGGCCGGTCCTGAGATTTTCGGGGCCCGGGGCGAAACAAAAACTCGGGGGGCCTCTAATATAACAACAATAATCAGTCTTACCAATGAAGTTTTCTATCAGATAGCGTTACACGTATTACCTTAAAAATTTCTTCTAATTCTCAATGCTAAGTCTCATATGACAGGGTTGATGTTAGTTTCATACATTAATTTCTTTCTGAACTACCTTTATTACTCTTGAAAATTTTGTAAATAGCGTATCTCCGTGATTGTGTCATAGTTAGTGGTAAAGCTAGAAACAAAACATGACTGACTTATAGCATGCGAAAAGTTCGCTAATTGCAACAAGAATGTTATAATATAAATTATATATTTGGCACTAACATACTTATTATATAGTCAACTAGAGAACCAAAAATAGCCAAGGTTTAAGGTATGAAGGCAAATTCATAAATAAATAGTCATACCCGGATCTAGTTAAGTTCTCTCAATGGTTTTACGTGATTTGATTATGCAATCATTGTAACCGTGAAGCACGGCAAAATGATGTTCTCTTCATTCGTTGTAAAGATGACTCCCTTAATGCAACCAGGGGACGCTTTGGCATAACTACCGTCCAAGATAATGGCTGAATCATTAGAATAGTAGTCATCTTGGTACATGCGCAGTCATCCCAGGGTAGGAAAATTAGAAAACAACAAACCTCTTCCGGGTAGATGGTGGCATGATCGACGGAAGCATGTGCAGGCTGCAGACGAGAGGAGCAGCTGATTGTCGATCATAGAAGTGGAACGCAGATTGAGGGAAGGCAGACGGGGGCATGTACTTGTGTGATTAAAGTAGATCGATCGATGACTTCATTGTGCACGGGCACCATGTGAGATTGTTGGCGGCGTGCGATAGGAACCTTGGATTAGGGCTTTTGGAAAATAGGGACCGAGGAGATTAGACGATCTTTACATTCCCTACTTACAACTATGAGCGCAGTATACACGGAGATACAAATACGATCTCAGCCGTGCGCTCGTGCGTCTAACTCTCAGGACAATCGATCGATCGATCGATCGGCTGTGCCCTCGCGGCTACGAAGCTCATGGGCTGGCCTGCGTACTACTTGTTCGGGAGGGGGCCCCTCGATGTCGGGGGCCCGGGGCGTCTCGACGACCATCTATGGACGTCCCTTTTCCTCCTCCGGGAGCGAGACCACAAAGGCACGTAATCTGCTCGCGGCAACTTGCCGCCCTTTAAGGCCTTAACTGATCGACAGTTGATGAACAATGTTGGATGCGTCCAAGCATGCAGCCGCGCAGCAGGCCGGTCCTTACGGCCATCGTGGGTCTTGGTATTGGGCTCCTAGTTCAGGATGGTGTGGAAAGGACCGCGGAAAAGGTCACCAAGGAGGCTGTCATCAGCCTCCGGCAGGAGCTGCGGATGGTGCAGGCAGCCAACGCTGAGCTCTCCCGCCGCCTCCATCATCTTCAAAAGCAGCAGGAGCAGGTGCTCGTCGCGGCTAGAGTCGCCGTCAAAGACCCCCCTCCACCACCGCCGCCGCACGGAACGGAAGGCGAGCAGGTGGGGCGTGGCGATGGATACTGGGCCTTCTACACCAAGAATCGGCCAGACCCGCCGAGAAACAACCAAGCCAGAAACTGAGAAAATAAATTGCCCCACACATAAGAAAAACTGAGAAAATATGTCAGTGATCTCAGAACTAGCTAGCTAGGGTTCTACGACCATATACTTGTTTCTCGTTGAACAAATTATATTATGGTTGCTCATCATATAAGTATTAGATTAGTTATCCCTTGCCAGATTTTCTTTTCTTCAACCCGGAATAGGGCAAAGTGAGCGTTGTGAACTCGTGATTGGTGCCGGGCCGGCGTTTTCAGTGTGGTTTGCCTCTGGTGGCGGCACAATGGTGTGTTGCCGTTTGGAGGGTGGCCACGTGGTGTTTTATGGAGGTGGAGGTGGTGGCGCGGAGGGCGATGTGGTGCGGCCTGGAAATTCTTGGCTGATGGTCAGCGACTTGGCTGCAGGTGATTGTGGCGGCGCAAGTCATCTCTGGAGAAGCAATCTCCTCAATCTCGTGGTGGTGGCAAGCTGACCTTCTGAGCTTGTGTGGGTTGTTGATGATTCCGGCTTGATCGTGTTCAGGAGTAGTTCGGCAGATCGTCAATGGCTGAACCTTCTCTTACAAGGCTCGTCAAGGTGGTGGGTGTCGTGGTCCTAAGACTGACAGTAGAAAGGGGGTAGGTATGGAGAGGCAAGATCTCAGCTATGGTGAAGGTGTACACACAAGATTTACGAGTTCAGACCCTTCTCGATGGAAGTAAAAGCCCTACGTCTCGGTGCCCGGAGGCGGTCGACTGGATTATATGTGTATGGTGTTACAGGGGGTGCAAACCTTTGTGCCAAAGGAGGGGGGTGGCTTATATAGAGTGCGCCAGGACCCCAGCCATCCTCCATTACAAGGGGTTCAATGTACATAAAGACGGGGCATTACTGATAACGTCAGCCATAAGTGCTATTAATGATCTTAAAGACTACGGAGTGAACGCCTGACCGTTGCAGTGCTGAGTGACTCCTGATCTTCAGTAGGTCGAGTGGTTCCTTGTATGGTCGAGCAACATCAGGTAAGAGGGATACCTGAGTGATATGGTTGGTCGAGTGGATTGCACTCGACGCCTTTCCTGGGTGTTTCTTGTTGTCTCTTGGACTTCTTTGCTTCTAGGATAGTGACCTTGGGTAGGGCGTATAGGTCAGGTCTATGACCCTACCCCGGGTCTGTATCCTCATCAGTAGCCCCCGAATGGATTAAGGTCCGAGTGGAAAGTAGGTCGAAGTTGAACTTACTCCGAGCTTAGCGTCTCGCGAATGTTTTACGCCGAACGGAAGCCTCACATTGGAACTTCAGCTTCGATTCAGTCGCCTTGATCGATTCAGAAAGTTGCCGAGTGAACATGTAACATCATCTGCCGAGTGTTGTTTTGGGGCGCAGAATCTTTGGCGCGATTGATTGCAGTGTATCCCGGATTTCACGGGATTCGAAATTTCGGGGAAGCGCGCAGGACGGGGCGTGCCGAAGTAAGCGGGGTGGATAAACAGGAGTGCCTCGATCTCCGCGCCACCTTTTTCGCCACGTACGTCGCGCGCGACTGTTGCGGGATTTCACGGGATTCAAAATTTTGGGAAAGCGCGCAGGACGGGGCGTGCCGAAGTAAGCGGGGTGGATAAACAGGAGCGCCTCGATCTCCGCGCCACCTTTTTCGCCACGTACGTCTCTCTCTCTCTCTCTCTCTCTTTCTCTCTCTCTCTCTCTCAACCCCGGCGGGCGCAAAATCTTTGGCGCGATTGATTGCAGTGTATCCCGGATTTCACGGGATTCGAAATTTCGGGGAAGCGCGCAAGACGGGGCGTGCCGAAGTAAGCGGGGTGGATAAACAGGAGCGCCTCGATCTCCGTGCCACCTTTTTCGCCACGTACGTCGCGCACGACTGTTGCGGGATTTGACAGGATCGCTTGGACCGACGTGTCAGCCACTCGGAAGCGGCCCTTTATAAGGCGACGGAGCCGAGGCGCCTGCACTGTGTACGTCTGTTTCCCTCTTCTTCCTCTGCTTCTCCACTGCATCCGGCTCCTCCGCTCTCGACGTCGCCGCTCCGCCACCATGGTGAAGGACAAGATGGCGGCGCTGGAACACGCAAAGAAGGCGACGGGGGCGGCGAAGGGCAAGCAGCAGAATCGCGGGTCGTCGTCGCGCTCGGGGCTGCCGCCAGGTTGGATCCAAGGCGATTGGATCCGGTCTTCGCTCCGGTAGGAAGATCTGGACGAGATGGTGGAGTCCGGCCTGATCGCCAAGGGTGCAGCGAGGCTGCCTGAGGGGGAGGCGGAGCCACAGCCTCCACCGGGTGAGTGTGTATTGCTTGCCACCCACGTCGACCGGGGCTTCTCGCTTCCTCGGCACCCCTTCTTCCGGGGCTTCTTAAACTTCTTCGGTGCTCAACTCCACCACTTTTCTCCCAATACCATCATGTATCTTGTTGCATTCGTGTCTATGTGCGATAACTTTCTGGGGTGTCGACCGCACTAGGGCCTTTTCAAGCATATTTTCACCATCCGTTCTCAGTCGGTGAAGAAAGCAAACACGAGTGATGAGAAAACCCACGTCATTCAGATGTGTCGGGGTTTAGGTATCCAAAAGAGGCAGAGGAGCTCTTTCCCTTCCATGACTCTCCCTGAATCGGTTAGAGGCTGGCAGTCGACCTGGTTCTACTGCCAGGACCTCGCAACCCCAGGTTAGTCGACCGGCCTTTCCCACTTCACCTTTGACCGTGTCTAGACTCCCTCCTCACTGAAAGTGACTGTTGCTGAGAACATGGAGACGAAAATGCTGGTTGAGAAGGTGGTCCAACTGATCAATGAGGGCGTCACTGGCATGGACCTGCTGGAAGTATTCCTCAGTCGATGCATCCAGCCCCTTCAGGCCCGTGACCATCCCATGTGGATGTATTCTGGGGCTGACAACACTGCTCTGGTCCATCCAGAGGAAGTACCGGCCAAGACAGTGGCCATGTGGTTGAAGAGCATCATCGGTAACAAGGACAACCCCAGAGGAGCCAGGAGAGCCGTCCCCTTCAGTGATGACAATCAGCCTGACAAGGTGTGTCCTCCATTCCGACCGTTTTTGAATACACCTTCCGACTGCTCTTGAGACCGACTGACTTTTACTCGACCTCTTGTCTTGCAGGTTTTTACTGACATGTATTCGATGCTCAATGGTGAACAACTCCTAGAGCAAGGCTAGGAGGGTGAGGCCAGTGCGGAGGAGAGCGGCGAATGGGAATCTTCGGACGAAGAAGAGGAGGAGGAAAGCGAGGAATCAGAAGACGAGGAGGCAGTCGACTCGCCGCCTCGCTCTGAACGCCGATCCAAGCAACACCATGACCCGGCGGGCGGGCGCGAAAAGAACGTGGCTCCAAGCACCCAAACGCAGAAACGCACTCGGACGTCGACTCCGGAGCCAACAGAGAAAGTCGCCAAGTAGCCCAAGGTTGTTCCTCCAAAGACTCGGAAGACTCTACCGAGGATCAAGATGGACGTCCCTGTTGCCTCAGGGTGAGCATCTTTCTTGTGTTTATCTAGGCCGACTGATACTTCCGTTCTGACCGAATGGATCATGTTCCTTTCCAGCCCAACCACTGCTGTGACTGACATGGATATTGACAAGGCTTCAGCTTTGCCACGTGAGTGGATGCGAGTAAGAATGAAACCGCTGCCCCATGGTCACGTACAATACAATTTTTTTAGGAAAGGAGGAGGACCCCCGGCCTCTACATCTGGACGATGCATGCAGCCATTTTATTAAATAAAAACTTACAAAGTCATACAACAGTAAGACTAAAGCCACCGTCTAGGCAACATCTGTCGCTACTCCTATCCAGTTGATGTAGGGATGCTTATAGTCTGGGCCTAATACCAAATAGACCTCGCAGCCAAACCTAACATCTAAGACCTGAGGTCACAACCATGACGCCTGCCGGGTATGGGGCACCCACCTGTCCGACGCACTCCTCAACCAGGATGCATGCGGGTATGAGGCCGCTGCAGCCACCTGCCACCAATCCATATTCAGTGTTGTACTGCTGTATCTACCTTGCCCGGTCTAGCTGCCGTCGACGCCACCACTACGCCAGACAACACCACCATCCGGCGCTCATCCATCATCACACGCCCACCGGTGAGACCCCGCTGCTCCATGCCGCTGAGACCCGTCGCCGTCGACGTGAGAGAAGGCATGCCACACCACCTCACGCCTCTTCCATCCGGCGCCGCTCCACAAACAATGCCCCCAATAGGGAACACGACACCGCTGCGCCACTATCGTCTGATACGGTGATATTAGGATTTCTCTCGGAGCGGCATGGGCAGGTTGACGATGCCTTCATCAAGGTAACGACGTAGACGTCGCCATCGCCCGCCATGACCGGAGTCGGCTTGGTTTTCACCGGAGACTATGTCTCCCCAACTCGCCGTCAGTGCTAATAGTGGCATTCAAGATCCGTCACTACCAACCTGGCCAACCACTTTCGGTGGAGAAGGCAACCACCACCACCATGCCCTTTCCTAGGGACCTGGATGTCCTCGTGCCGCGAAGATTACCCAGGGGGATCTCCTCTTGCCGTTGTCGAGACAAGGAGCAGCCGCAGTGGATCTCGATCTAAACCCCTCGGACCCAGATCAGATCTCATCGCAGCCAAAATCTCATCCGGCAACGACCGCCAAATATCTCCTGGCCACCGCCAACCCGCTGCGCACTGCCGTTCGTGGAGGGGGGAGATGGACGCCGCTGCCCCACGCCTTGCCGCCGGCCAAGGACTGCGCCGCCACCACCACCTCACCTCAGAGGCTTCGCCCCGCGGGGTCGACGGCGGCGGTAGTAGGAGGCGATGGAGGGGGAGGACTGAAGGTGGTGTGGATGGGGACTCCCCGGGGGCGGCGCGGCGCCGCCGCCTCGAGGGAGAGGGGAGAGAGGGGAGAGGGGAGAAGAGAGAAAGAAGCCGGTGCCTGGTAGGGTAGATGAGCTTATCGACTTAGGCCTCTCACATACAATACAACGCAAAGCAATAATAATAAAAAAACCAAATAACAGTTTTTATTTTTCTGCGAGGGAACCAAATAACAGTTGGCGCGTGTGTACGTGTGGGTGTCACATCCGGACACTTACTCCACCGTACTCCCTCTGTTTTAAAATAAGTGTCTCAAGCTTAAAACAAAATTGAGATACTTATTTTCAGACGGAGGAAGTACTAGTCTAATATGTTTATAGTACCTGACGGACTTTATTGTTGGCTGGTTCCTTGTCCGACTCCAAGAGGGAATCTTGCCTTGGTCGGTGGACCATACAATACTCCATAGAACGTTATTAGATGTCCGCCGAATCATCGATCCCTCCATCGAAACTCAAAGCTCCAACCCCCAGCGCGTACGCTAGGCGATCTCTCCGTACGTCGTAGCTCACATGCCCTAGCTGTAGCTAGCTCCGCCGATCGATACCATGGTACTCCCTTTATTTTTATTTATTCTGCATATTAGAGTTGACTAAAGTCAAACTCCATCAAATTTAACCAAGTTTATAGAAAAAAGTATAAACATTTACTATAACAAATCTATATGATGTGAAAGTACATTTAATAATAAATCTAATGATATTAATTTGTTATTGTATATGTTAATATTTTTGTTTATAAATTTGGTCGATTGATTAGAGATATACGTCCGTGAAATAGATAAAAATGGATGTATCTATAACTAAAATAAGTCTAGATACATCCATTTCTAGGACAAGTATTTTCGAACGAAGGGAGTATATATATACTGGCTGCATGTGCTTGGAGGTTAATTAGCTAGGTTGTCAGCGACGACGATGGGATGATCCATGGGTGTGTGTGTGCATGGCTGCAGGTACTCGGCTGGGTGGCTGCGATGGGTGGCGCGATATTGGCCAGCCAGGCGCTGGGCAAGACGATGGTGGCCGTCTTGATGATCGATCTGCACACGGAGGAGATCAAGAGGATGCGAGACCAGCTCGACTCCTGCAGCTGCCATGACAAAAAAACCTCCTGAGGCCTTGTTCGTTTATCCCCAGCCCCGCCGGGATTTGCGTCAAAATCCCCCCGATCCACGTGGGTTCACCCCTGCGGGGGTTGGATCCCGGTCAGTCATATAGGTGTGTTCGGTTAAACCCGGCGGAGGTCGAACCCCGGCCTATTCCCTCCGAAACCACAGGGTTTTCACCGGGAAAAAAACCTCTCCTCCCATCCCGTGGAACCAAACCCTGCCCGACGAACGAAACAGTACAGACAAAACGGAGTCCTTCGCTCGACCCCCGTCTCTCCCGCGATTCGATGGTGCGGTAACCTCGCGGCGGCGGCGGCGGCCGTCACTTCTCCGTATGGCGACCATCTCGCCGGTAAGATCCAACGCACCTACCATCCCCTCATCTTCCTTCCCCTCTCACACTATGAATTTGTAGGATTAGGGATTTTGGGGATTAACCGAATGAATCTAAAGGGACTGGGATTAGAAGGGAAGGAAATAATGGGGATTGGGTGACGGGGTGGGTGTCACCAAACCCCTGCGTGGATTGAAACCACTAGGGGATTGAATCTCCAATCAACCGAACAAGGCCTGAGTGTTCCACCGGTTCACCACTCCTACGACAAGCTCGTCCTCACAAAATATAACTGCATCGTTCTTATCTAATACTAGTACCAGACAAGATTTTTTTTATTTGCCTGTAGTGGACAATATCGTTTTGCATTTTTTAGGGTAATATTTTTTTCGTACTTGTCTTGGGAACGTGTTTTACCGCCGGGTGCCCGATCGATCTCGCAACGTTACAGACCTCTGAATCATCGATCCATCGCTAGATCCATCGTTGTGCCCTCTCGATCGATACATGGACGAAGAACACACACAAAACTTATCGCCAAGAGCCCTTGTTGTGCCCTCCTTTTCTCTCTGTATTTCTTTTCTCTTTTTGCTTCTTTTTTCTTCACATGGTACAAATCTCATAAGACATGCTATGTACCCTCCGTTCCACGATATAAGACGTTTTTACAACTTAATATAGCTTGCAAAAAAGTCTTACATTATGAAACTGAGGGAATATATACATAGCAACCGGCCGGCCTAAGATAACCTCAGGGATCCCATAAAACCCATTAGAGTAAAAATTCAGGTTTACTCCTCTACCTGAGACCTAGCCCAGCTCCTAAACCCTATGAGGGAGTAAACATTTACTCACGGCCGCCGAGGGGTAAATATACTCGTCCGCGGAGCCACCGAGTAAACCACACACATCATTCGGCCCAGCGCACGACCGCCCAAATCCTACCCCGCCGCCCAAATCCACCACAGCCAACCTCCTGCTATGGCTGGATCCAGCCGGCGGCGCCACTCGCCACCGCCCATCCATAGTGCCTAGCAGCGAATCGACCCCGAGCGGCCACCTCCTCCCGCCCATCCTCCTACCGTGCCGGTGGAGCCTCCTCTTCCCTTCCCGGGTTTCTTAGACCTCCTGCCATTGCCAGGACCAAACTACCACGACGTGTAGCAGCGCAAGTGGGAAACCTAGGTTGGCAAAATCTCCTGGCGCGACGTGTAGCAGCGCGGGGGGGTTGGTTTTGCGCGTGAGATTTCGGAGCGGTCCATGGAGTTACGGTTTTGAAGCGATGTCGATGGTCGAGACGTTAGCGTCGTCGTGTTATTGAGGGTTCCGCTCATGCATGCCCGCCGTTTTCTGCGCGGTGCCGGATATACCACGTGTTAGCGGCAAGGCCTTGTGCAGACTCACTCGCCACGCATCATTTGTACATGCGGGACCCGAGTCGTGCAGGCAAGGCAAGAGGGAGGCACACACACATATTCACGCGGCGGACTTTGCGAAATACTCCAAAGGAAAGGAAAGTAAAGGAAAAGAAAGAAATCAATCCAAAAAAATAAAAAATTGGGTGCACGTATGATCCAGTACGTACGTCGTAATTTTATTTATTTATTTGTCTTTTGCTTTGCGTGCGCGTGAGATGGAGATGGAGATGGATTAGCGATGGATGGATGCGCCCAGCAACTAACTCACGTATGTACGCGTGTTTTTTTTTTTGTTCGCGCGCGTGAGATGGATGAATGCGCTTCGTGGTATTAGCTTTTCGTGCGCAAGACGGACTTGTGCTTTGTTTGGGTCCTCCTCCGACTCTAACAAGGAATCCCTTGCTTAACATCGGTTCGGTCGATCTCGCAACGTCCCCAAGCCGATCGATCGTCCCAAAACCAGATATCACACGTGTAGTATATTCGACAAGCGCTCACACATCGTGTGTGGTTTGAGCAGGAGGCAGCCCACATGGGCTGTGTGTGGGCGGATACTAGAATTGCTCACGCGTGTGGGCGCGGCTATTTCGTGCCACACGTCCAACAAGTACTACTCATCTTCATCTCGCGCGTGTGGCACGAAGCAAAAATGCCCACACGTCCTGGCGCAGCTACGATAGGTACCCCGCGAGATGACGATTTAGTTTCCATCCTGGTTGGCAGATGTAGTTATCCAGGATGGAAATTGTAGTTGTAAAAGCATGGCAACTCTATCTGTTTTGGTTAACTATAGTTGCCATGTCTAACTTATGGTAGTTGCGCGTGTAATCAAACTGTAGTTGCCGTGTGTGATTAACTACTTGCCACATATGGTCAAACTGTAGTTACCATGTGTGTTTACCTAATTACCACGTGTGGTCCAACCATAGTTGCCATATATTGTTAATCACAGTTGCCATGTGTGTTTATCTGGTTGCCACGTATGCGCAATTGCAGTTGCCGTCTAGCAAAGAATCATAGTTGCCATGTGTGTTTATCTAGTTGCCACGTTCGCGTAACTGCAGTTGCTATCCATAACGTAGGAGTGTCGTGTGGGCGAAAAACAGTTCACCCACACACGCATGAACTAGAAAGTGGCTGTGTCCACACAGCGCAGCTGGCAAACAGCGTGGTGCGGACGTGTGGGCAAACTCTCTAACGCCCACACACCAGCCCTGTGCTACGTGGCACATCAAATCCATCTTTTCGTGTCAAGATTCGTGCAAACGACAATGAACGATGATCCACACATGTGGGCGAGTTGGGAAACGCCCACACATGTGGGGCGTTAGTGTTTCCGCAGCAAGCCCTAGCTGTAGCAAGCTCCTTCAGGCCACACCATGGTAAGTAGTACTACGTTTTTTTGCGGATAGTACTACATACTTCTATACTATCGATCGATCTGATGTATAAATTGGCACTTGCATGCATGTGCATGGAGGATAATTAGGTTAACACTTAACGAAGACGATGATGATGATCCATATACATTACAACAAAGCTAAATTCCTACCGACTGGAAAATTGCAAAAGATCCGCACGCATCCGATGTCGTTCGTTTCAGATCCAACGGTTCGCAGCGTCACAGCGCGAGCGAAGCGCGCGTCGCGGTTTCCTGGCGATAGCCGTTACTGTTTATGCGTCGATGACAAGTGGGGCCGATTGAAACCGCTCCTCTCACGCAATGCACACGAACTCCACTCCCCCATCCTCATCGCCTGCATTACTTCTCCCCCTCTCGCGCATTGCGGTTGGCATTCGGCGCTCTCCCCTTCCTCTTATTTCCGTGGTCCCCAACTTCTCCTGGGGGCGGTGCGGTTTGCTTCTCGGCGTCGTCGTCTGATTTGGCGGTGAGGGAGCATTTCCTTGTGCCCTCTGTTTTCCCTGTTGCTTGTACCATTCGTCCCACCGTGGATTTATCCGTCTCCCCTTCGAATCCGCGCGGGTTGTTGATGATATTAGGGTCGATTAGGTCATCCGTATAGTCTACTTGTAGAAGCATGCTCGGATTTTGGTTCAATCTGTGAGGATTTGGTCGGCGGGTGGGTGGTGTATAGGTTTTCATGGCGGATTGCAGATTTATTTTTGGATGGATTTTTTCCCACGGGTTTTCGTTCTGTTGACATTGTTGTTGTGGATTATGGTATGCAGTAGTGTATGTGTATTTTGAACAGCAACCCTGAAATTTCCCCACTAGAAGCCCTTATGTCGGATTTATGTAGTGTTTGTTGATTAGGGTCATGTTGGTAATCTTGGATTATCAGTGTTGTTGTGCTATTAATTACCAGGATCATGGTATTGTACTTACCAGTGTCATTGTGCCTAAATTACCAGTAGCCCAATAGTCCTGTTTTCACCAGTTTTTGTATGTGCTATTAATTATCATGATCGTGGGATTGTACTTACCAGTGACATGATGAAGGTATTAAACTTGCCAACGACATTGCACTCAAATTACCAGATGCTTAAACTCTGCTATTATCGGTGTTGTTTTGTTATGTTTAAATTATCATGATGAATGTATTACACTTACGAATGACATGGCACTCAAATTACCAGGTGCTGAAACACTGCTATTTTTATGACTGGTGTTATTTATGTGCCTAAATGTCAAGTTGGTTGGTGATTTTGAGCTGTGCAATTGCGCTCTGATTACCAGTTGTTTTTCAAATAGCTACGTTCACATTAGGTTGTGTTTTTGGACTGCACCCTCATGATTTTTACGCTTTGTGCTTTACTGTTTTGGATATCCCCAATGATGATGTGCAAGCAGTTACCATTATCATCTTACCGTACTTACCAGTTTTTTCTAGTCTAACTACATGCAGCACAATGCTCATTTCTTATTCGATGGTCTGGTAGTTTTTTGTGTGCTTACCGGCATCATTATTGTGATTATTAATGACCATGTGTCAATGCTAATTTTATGAGGGGTAAATTGGATGTACATCATCAAATTGATGCCGCCTTTCTCACTTACCAATATATTTGTGCCTCAGTTATCAGTTGCACATGCTGTAATATACCTGTGTTATTTTGTCTTGCTATAGTTCAGCAGATGTGGCACCGTCTTTGTTATTTAACCAGATTTTTTCTGTAAACCAAGTGCATTTTGCTTGATTTATTTATCATGGTCATGATAATCTTTTTTGTGTCACCGTGAACTACAATGATAAGTTTATCAGCTGTATTTATTGCTTTGTTAAACATCAGTTTACAAATGTTGATATTAATTGTGATATCGGTTTTTCATAAGTCATCTAATTTGTTTCATTCACTTTTCATTTCATTCCTACGTAACAGGGACACAATGCCGAGGAAGCGCAAAGGAGATGGTGATGGAATTGATGACGTTCCTTTGAAAAAGATGAAGCGCCCTCCTCCGCGGAACAGAGCCTCACCCAGTTCGCTTATTTTAGCATGCAAAGACATGAATGATGACAGGAAGGTTGCCATTGATGAGATGGACTTCACAAGCCTTCGCAGTATCCAGTGTGACCATCTCTTCAACAATCTCAATGTGTGGCTTGCTGATCTTTCAATCCCGATTCCCGTGAGGCTGTTGTACCAGGGCGGGGCAGACATCCTGTTAATGAGGAATATGTGCATCGCATTATAGGTGTGCCGCGTGGAGGGGAGGATGTCCCTTACAACCTCCCTACTGAAGCTAATATTGAGTTAGGGCTTGAGTTGTTCGGCGAACTTGGATATGCCCCTAAAATGATTGATCTTGTTGATCTCATAAAGGGTTCCGTAAATGTTGATGATACTTTCAAGCGTATGTGGATTTTGCTTGCTGGGAATACAATCATTGCCCCGACCACCTCCAGCAAAGTCAGCCCTAGATGGTATGCTGTGCTGGTAAGTGGTTATGTAATTCTGTCATTTTCTTTCTTGTGTGCATGATAACTTTACTGTATGTCAGTATGGTAACTTACATATTATTTGTGTTCCATCTGGTGAACTTCAATTTCTTTGTTTTCAACTTGCAGCGCGACATCAATGGTCACTAGTGCAGAACCGGGCAATAGCACCGGTTCGTAAGGCCCTTTAGTGCCGGTTACATAACCGGCACTAAATTGTGGTCACTAAAGCCCCCCCCCCCTTTAGTACCGGTTCAGCACGAACCGGTGCTAAAGGGCAACCACGTGGCACGAGCCAGCTCCGGGGGCCTGGAGCCCTTTAGTACCGGTTGGTAACACCAACCGGTACTATAAAGTTTGGTGGGTTTTTAGTTTTATGATTTCTTTTTCATTTAATTTTGTGTTTCCATTTTAATTCTTTTTCGTTTGCTGGTATTTTACGATACTACACGTTGTACACGTTATGCATATATATATATAAATAGAATTTCTAGTAGAACCAATCATCGAGTTCAACATGATTGTCATGATATTATAAGCGTTCATATATAACACCACAAAAGCAAATCACTTAAGTTCAGAACGAAGAACACGGACATGAAAGGACAAGTACTAATTAAGAGCAGCATGAAGAACTAGCTGAATCACTCCTGCTAGCTACTCTCTCTCTGGTAAAATAGCATAGAACATGTATAGCTCTCCCGATTGATCATACTGGAGCATGCCGATGAACCTGTCTCCTAATCATGGGCTGCTCTTCTCATTGCTGCCCCCTAGTACTTCTCTGCGATCATTAACAATTTTCCTCCAATCTTTCACTATTAAGCATTCATCGCTTCTAGAAATCCTGAATGCATTCATGTGCAATGCAGGATGTCTTGACCGTAAGCTAACAATTGACATCTGACCTTTAGTCTCGATCCCCTGAGGCACAACTGTCATCGGGAGTCCCTGTTGAAGAACATCGTATAGTACTTAATTAATATACTTAGCAATGAAAGTTTAGCAAAAAAAAATATGTATGCAAAATATGCACTGAGGACAAATAGTAAATATCTTACCATCATTCCTAAATAGATGTGACTGTAGTTCAATACCATCACTATTGGTCGCACGTTTTGAGTACTAACATTTCTAAGTGCGGGAAGAAAATTTGTCTTGACAGTATGAAGATCCTCAAGCCATGAAACATAATGACTTATCTCCTCGCAGTTTAGTTCAGCTCCGGGACAGTAGTAGGTCCTGTCTACCAAGCGCCGGACATATTTGGTTGAATGGAGATAAGCTGTCAATAGATATTAGTTGTCAGTTATTTTTGAAATAAGCAATATCAAAGACAAAAATATAGTTGAGAAGAACTCACATAATGGTAGAACTAGAGGCGTCTGCACATCGACCCATGTCTCTATTACCTTCAATATCATCTTCCGGACGAATATCAAAGGTGATAACCATACTAGGCTCAAATGCATAAGCCTTGCGTAGTGCTTGCCAAGTTTTGCATTCAAAATAGGTGTAGGTGTGTGTATTGTATACTTTGACGTTGAAAGTATAACCATCATGCTCAGTTTTCAGGTAAGCTCTCTTTACCTCCATAGTTTTCATATCTTTGAAACCTATCTTATCCAAGACAAAAATTCTTGCATGGCAGGGGATGCGCTAGTAGAATAGTGAAAATTAAAAATTATAAGTCAGGCAAATGAAGCATATATAAGTCATGCTTAATTACGAAAACAGACTTGTCATTGTGACTTACTGTATCAAATTCGAAAGTCTCATCCAGCTTGATGCTGAATCGCCTACCATCAACAAGGAAATTTCTGTCGCACTGGCCGCGCTGGTCTTCACAGTATTGGCACATAATGAAATTTTTTCCGTCGTCAGACGACATTTCCTATGTTCATATTAGGCGAAACATTAAACACTTACTAATTCAATTAATTCAACTACTTCTATTAATTCAACTAAGCATTTACTAAAATTAAACTAGTTATATTAATTCAATTAGTTCAACTAAGCATTTACTAAAAATAAACTAGTTCTATATATTAATTCAACTAGTTCAACTAAACATTTACTAAAAATAAACTAGTTATATTAATTCAACTAGTTCAAAGTAAGCATTTACTAAAAATAAACTAGTTCTATATATTAATTCAACAAGTTCAACTAAACATTTATTAAAAATAAACTAGTTATATTAATTCAACTAGTTCAAAGTAAGCATTTACTAAAAATAAACTAGTTCTATATATTAATTCAACTAGTTCAACTAAGCATTTACTAAAAATAAACTAGTTATATTAATTCAACTAGTTCAAAGTAAGCATTTACTAAAAATAAACTAGTTCTATATATTAATTCAACTAGTTCAACTAAGCATTTACTAAAAATAAACTAGTTATATTAATTCAACTAGTTCAACTAAGCATTTACTAAAAATAAACTAGTTCTATATATTAATTCAACAAGTTCAACTAAGCATTTTCTAAAAATAAACTAGTTCTATATATTAATTCAACTAGTTCAACTAAGCATTATATTTACTAAAAATAAACTAGTTATATATATTAATTTAACTAGTTCAACTAAGCATTTACTAAAAATAAACTAGTTATATTAATTCAATTAGTTCAACTAAGCATTTACTAAAAATAAACTAGTTATATTAATTCAATTAGTTCAACTAAGCATTTACTAAAAATAAACTAGTTCGTTATATATATTAATTCACTAGTTCAACTAAACATTAACATATTTCTAATTCATCGATGATAACATTTCTAACATTCTAAAAATAAACTAGATAGTTCTAATTCATCTAAACATTATAGAAAACAGAAAATAAGTAAAAAAATATATGTGTGTGTGTGTGTG